>OZ010595.1:92531625-92654125 GCA_963932145.1 Acanthosepion lycidas
AAAAACAAATAAATAAACAAAATGACAATAAAATAAGCAAACTAAATTGACCCAAGCTAATTACCAAATCACACCTGTTAGAATAGACGAAATAGAATAAAAAATAAGAAACAAAATCAATGAACCCAAATAAATAAATAATAAACAAATTAGCAAACCATTATGACCAAAATATTAGTTAGACTATAAAAATCAAATGAAAAATTGGATGAAAAATATAGCTATAACCGTTATAGATCGATAAAAAAAAATACTATGTTACTTAAAAATTGAAAACCGAAAAGAGAAAATATACAGTATAACAAATAAATAATAACGAGTAAAATAAATTGACCTAAATTCATTCAAATAAATAAAGTAGCAAACCGATCCCACTAAACTAACCATTAGAAAAATAAATAAAGATAATCAATCCAAATAAATACATGAAGTAATAAACAAATTAAAAACTGTTCCCACCAAAATAACAGAATAAACTATGACAATCAACCCCAAAATTGAATAAATAGCTTTAATTATCTTCCCAAACCAAAAACAAAACTATTAAATAAGAGATATTAACAAATTTTTACTACGTTAATAAAAACACAGATTAAAATAAAAATGAATAAATAAATATATAAGGTAAGAAATAAAAATAAAAAAATAAAAATAAATAAAAACAAGCAAAATAATATAACTCAAATAAATAAGTAGTACCCTACAACATAACAACTACCCTGGCTACATGGCAGCAGCCCCCAAAAACTGGGATAGGCGGGTACAAGAGGAGGAGGAGGACAACAACACTCAGAAAACAGTCTGCCTGCCTTATGTGAAGGGGTTATCAGAGAAAATACAAAGGATATGCAGTCCATATAATCAGGACAACCTTCAAAAGCTTGATGACACTTCGCAGATATCACTCCCAAGTGAGACCCCCCATAGAGGAGAACAGGATTAAAGACTGTGTGTACGCTATCCTGTGCAGCTGTGGAAAGAAATATAAAGGAGAGACAGGCCGTACCCTCAAGGTAAGGCTTCAAGAACACCAGAAAGCTGTAACATGAGGGGAAGTAGAAAAATCAGGCATGGCTGACCACATATGGAGATAAAAGGGAGATCATCGCCTTCTGTGGGATCATGTTGAGATCATTGACAAGGAAAACCATTGGAAAATTCGTAAACTTAAGGAATCAGCACATATGCTAGGCCACAAAAATCTCCTGAGCCGACCAAGCATAGAAATAAATACAATATGGGAACCAGTAATAAGGAGTGCCAGAGAAAAGCAATGATAACAACATAGTTGCAATATGAGCTCTGGTAAAACCATGATTTGATAACAGCAAAAATTGCAATATGAGCACTGGTAAAAATGGTTGCTGATGACATTAGGTTTTCAGTGGAGAACTTTCAGAAGGAAATTAACAGGAGATAACTGATAACTGACATCCATCAAACATGGCACGTGGAAATAGAACAGTCTACACCAGTGAGCGAAATAAACGGTTCAGTTTGACATTCCAACCACCTGAAGAAGGCTGGAGCATACAACAGCCGAAACGTTGTGATAAATATGGTGACAAAGATGAGAACAATAGTCCGAATAATGTAAATAATCTGAATAAATAAATGAACAAATAAACAACTTCCGGTAAAATAACCACCAAAATAGACTACCCACAATGCACCACTGACTCGTATATATAAATAGCCAAGAAAAATAACAGCACTTGTGGCCTGATGATTGCATCTAGCATGAAACAGACTGTTGCCTCTAAGCGTTGACTTCTATGTTCACTTTTATATATATATATATATATATATATATATATATATATATATATATATATATATAATGAATGTATGTATAGTATACTGACTAGTGACTCAAAAAGAGAAATCAACAAGATGAGTCTGAATTCTTTACATTTCACTTTAGCACAAATACCCTTGGGAAAGATATGATTCCATCTTTTCTTTCTCCAACTGTAAGGCAAATTGGGCTCTCTGGCAATAGTTGGCAACCAGTCTAAGAGAATGAAATTCAAACTTGAGTAGAGCTATTTGGAAACTTCATGGCACACTACACCATTTCTTTGTTATTAGTTCATTCAAAAAGTGTTGCTAGTTCTACACAAGACTTCAAACTGTGATCAAATCATATATGTGTACAGTCTAGTGGTTCATTTATAAAAATGGGAGAGTCCAACATATATATATATATATATATATAGTAATCTATTTTTGTTGTTGGCTTCTATGCTAGTATTGATTATACCTTGAATGAAACCATTAGTTAATTCAAAGACATTTTGTATATGATTTTTATTATAGTGCCTACTATATCTCCTTTCTTAATTCTGGTGGCAAATTTTAAACTGAGGCTGAGTATATCCAATACAGAATGGGAAGCACTTTACGAAAGGTTTCATTGAAGGCATAATCACTGATATTCGGTTGTCTAGTAGCACTGAGGAGCTGTGATACAGCGAAACAGTACTATCTGTGAATGACATAATTTAGATCTTGCAAATATATTTTCAATTGAGCACTGTTGAATGACAAGCTAATTCTAAAACCAACAGCCACCTGTGTAAATGTGAAGCTCTTCAGTAAAATGAATGGAGCACTATGGCTGCTTGGTGTTTGTTTATGTTTCTAAATACAATATGCTAGACTTGGCTGATTTGTTCTGTCGAGTGAAGATAGCTCAATGGTGGAAGCTCTGACTGACACTGTCTTTTGATCTGGATTTGAGGCATTCGGTTGTCTAGTCGCACTGAGGAGCTGTGATACAGTGAAAGTGTCTGCAAATGACATAATAAATATATATATATATATATATATATATATATATATATATATATATATACATATACATATATATATATACATATATACATATACATATATATATACATATATATATATATGAGCCATCTGACGTTTTTTTTCCAAACGAGTATTACTATTAGTATATACATATATATATATATATATATATATATAATTGAATAATCTTATAATTATAATTAAATAATATATATATATATATAATTGAATAATCTTATAATTATAATTAAATAATATATATATATATATAATTGAATAATCTTATAATTATAATTAAATAATACATATATATATATATATATATATATATATATTTCAAGAAAGACCTTTGTGTCATTACCACACAAAAAAGAGAATGTTTAACATTAAAAATGCTTGACATTGAAAACCATAAGGAAAATTAATTCGTTTTAATAATATCTGGAAATATACAGTCTTTTCCTGAAGAAGATCGCGAGACCCGAAACTCATGTTGCAAAATTATAGAAAATAAGAAATAATATAAATTTTGAAAAAATACACATTACAACCGAAAACGTTTGCAGTTTCTCTCTTCTTTTTAATATATACACTTTCCTCTCGTTGGAAAAACTATAACTATAACCTCTTCCCTTTATATATATATATATATATATATAAAATGGATAAAAGTAAATGTCACTTGTAATTTAAGATTTAGAAAACTAAAATATAAATAAGTAATAAATGGTAATAAAAAAGATAGAAAGCACCATTTATTTTAATTGCCTGGGGACAAACATATAAATACTTATCGATCCGAGGAATAAAAGGGAATATGTAATCTAAACTACTTGCTTTTTTGCAAGTTAAGGAATTTATTGTGAAGAAACTTTTACATCTCATTTTAACTTTACTTATGTTTAATCTTGCTTTTATTTTTATTTTTATTTAAATTGTTTTGACTGCTCCAATGTTCCATCAAAGTAACACAAAAGAATGAACCCATAAAATATTTTTGGGAAAAACAAAAAAACAAAGCAGTAACCCAAATAAGGTTATATAAAAACAAAAACACAAAAAGGTCAACAATAATAATATCAACGAACATAAGTAAAACACAAATAGAAAGAACTCTTCACAATAACTCATCTGAGAATCTCAGGTAAAAAATGATTTTAAATACTTGTATTTTTCTTGCTTTTAGTTTTCACATGAAGATGAAACAGAAATGAAATTTATTGAAACTTGAGTTGAAACTGGATTTCTTTTTGTTTTTTAGAGATCATTTATCTTCAACATTGTGTCTTTTTTGCTGCTGCTACTGCTGATACTTTTATTGTTCCAACCCACCCCTTGTATACATAATGACATCACCACAGCAGAAGACAAAAATTTTCTTTTAGCCAAAACATTTACATAAACACAAACCTTATATTCATCACCTAATATCTCTAATTCTTTAATTCAACTTTGTAAATGATAAAAATTATTATGAAATAATATTTCAATATGGATATACGGCATTTGATAAAGATTTAATGTGCCTTTCTCTTATGAATCAGTATGATTTTCTGTATTAATTGAATATGACTTTTGATCACAATTCAGTAAGTTTTTTTATAATTTAACATAATTTTGGCTACTGAATCAATTACTTTCTATAATGATTCAGTGTGAGTTTCAATTATGATTCAGTGTGATTTTTTACAATAATTTTACATGATTCTTTATAATAATTTTACATGATTTTTTATAATATTTTTACATGATTTTTTATAATTATTTTACATGATTTTCTCTTTTGATATTTTCAATGATGATTTTTACCCTGATTCTGTATTATTTTACAATGATCCAAAAGTAGTTTCTCTTACTTCAATATGATTTTTCATAAAATTCAGTAAAATTTTAATAAGTATTCAGTATAAATGTAACCTGAATGCTATTCTTTTCCATTACCAAAAATTTTATTAAGTCACCTTGAGTTAAAGCCTTCAAGACTTTTATTATCATTTACCAGCAGAACACAATGGTTTTCTGCCTACTCTTACATTCCTGACAAGGATTCATAAAGACGTTGTTTCAAATTGTTCCAGCTATGCCTTGAAGACGAAAGCCTGCAGAAATCTTCAGTGTTACTTGGAGAGAAATCAACACGTGTATGAAAGTAAATAACTTAATAAGCCACCGCCTTTTGTTCCGTTTACAGATTTTTTTCATTTATTTGTTTGGATGTTTGAATACTTTTGATAAAATGAATTATTACAAGTTTTCTTGATATTTAATGAAACAGCATATAAAATGTTTCCAGTGAAAAACTTGGAAACCATATTAATGCTAAGACTAATGAGTTCTCTCCCCTGTTTTCTTTTACAAATTTTTTGTGAACAAATTGAAAATGGCTACAGTAGTTGTTTGAAACTAAATTAATTAACCTGGACTCTTTTGTTTAGAGGAAAATTGAAGGAACGACTGACATCAATTCAAGAAGAAATAAGGCAGAATCTTTTCAAATGTTTCTGATGCAATGATTTTCGAAGAAACATGCTTCTAAAGAAAGTGACTTTGCACACAAAAGCAAATAAATACTTCCTTAAATTTAATTTCTACAAATTAACTTTTACAAAAATTCCTGCTTCCAAAACATTTCTTGTGTGATGTTAAAGTAGCCAACTTAAAAGCAATTAAACTCTTTCTTGTTTTCACAAAAAATCATTAAATAGATATGTACATCATTTTACAGGAATGTATCTTAATTATTTACCTCAAAGAATGTTAGTGGTAAGAGTATAAAACTGGAGCCCTAAAGTTTGTGGTACTTTCATCTTCTCATTTATAGAGTCTCAAGTTGTGGTAGTTTAATCTTTTCATTCATAGGGACTAAATCTGTACAAATTGAACATTCTAAAGCTTGTGGTAATTTAACTTTGTTATTCATAGGGTTTAATGTTTGTTGCAGTTTAACTTTTTAAATTATAGGGCCTAAAGCTTGTGGTATGAAACTGGAACCCTGTGGTTATGGTAGTTTAATATTCTCATTCATAGAACCTAAAGATTTAACTTTAATCTTCTTATTCATAGAATCTGGAATCTGTGGTAATTTAACATTCTTATTTATAGGGCTTCAAGTTTGTGGTAGTTTTTGCATTCATAAGGCCTAAAGCTTGTAGTAGTTTAATCTTCTCATTTGTAGAACCTAGAGATTGTGGTAGCTTAATCTTCTCATTTATAGGGCCTGAAGATAGGGTAACAACCTTCACATTTATAGGGCCTAAAGTTTGTGATACTTTAACCTCATTTATAGGGCTGAAAGTTTGTGGTAGGTTAACTATCTCATTCAAAGGGTCTAAAGCTTGTAGGAGTTTAATCTCATTCATAGCATCTAAAGCTTGTGGTAGCTTAACCTTCTCATTTATAGGGCCTAAAGTTTATGGTTGTTTAACCTTATTTATAGGGCCTCAAGTTTGTGGTAGGCTAACCTTCTCATTTATAAGGTCTAAAGTTTGTAGTTGTTTAATCTTCTCATTCGTAGAGACTAAAGCTTGTGTTAGCTTAATCTTCTCATTTATAGGGCCTAAAGTTAGAGCAACTTAACCTTCATATTTATAGGACCTACAGTTTGTGATGATTTAACCTTCTTATTTATACGGCCTAAATTTTATGGTAGTTTAACCTTATTTATAGGTCCTAAAGTTTGTGGTAAGTTAACCTTGTCATTAACAGGGACTAAAGCTTAATAGTTTATGATTCTCATTCATAAGGTTTAAAGTCTGTGGTAGTTAAACCTTCTCATAATGTTTTTACTATTTTAACCTTCTCATTTTGATACAAAAATCTTCATTAACTTTGTGCATAGTATTTATTGTAGGCTATGCATGTGGGTGTGTCTTTCTGTATGTGCGTATTTGTATGTCTTTTGTGTGTGTGAAGCATGTATGTGTATGTGCATATGTGTAAAGGGAGTGTATGCATATGTATGTGCATGTGTATATGCCAAGTATTAATCTAATATTTTTCCCAGAAAGAAAACTGCAGGAACTCTTTTCATTTTAACTATTTTCAGAACAGACAGAATCTCTTACAACATGATTTGCTCGTTTTGATATTAAAGACAAAGTATCCTATTATAAAATATCTGAAAATGATAATGACATTTTTTTAATTTCATTATTTCATCAAAATCAGTTTACCTCTTGTTATTTCCTTGTTTGTGTACAATCTAAAAATCTTATAAAAACCCAATATTTTTTAACCAAATTCCAACAGCAAAATCAACTTGGGTCACTTTTTCTTTGGAATCTTACCAATGACCAGAAGATAAATAACATCCTAAACTTACACTGAACATGAAAGTAAATAGTGTTTGTGTTAATTAATACCTTGATTCTTATAAAGAAACATTGGAAGGGGTTTGTAGATAAGTACCTCCGGAGTTTTTATTGCAAAAACCAGGTGCTTTCCCTTTCGATTGGTGATTAATTATCAATTATTAATTATTGTTGTGCATTGATAAATAGAGAAAGAAAAGAAATTAACATTGGCAGATGTTGCTAGAGATAAAGACAAGGTTATTTCACTGGGGCAACAAACTGTGTACCAGAGATCCAGAGATAAAAGATAAGTAATAATTGTTACATTTTATCATGACTGTTTTCTATTTAGAATAATTTAATGGGTATAGATCTGTTTAATGTTGACAAAATAAAGAACTGTTTAAGAATTCAGATGACAGCTAGCTGAACTCATGGTAATACAAATAGAAAGAAAAACAAATGTTAGTGATACTCATGGATGCTGGGAATACCATGGCTGGAACATGTGAGTAGTAAGGAACTTTTAAGTAAAATGAAAAAGGTCAATTGAAAAATGCAATGATGAAAGATGCTTAGTAAATTGGACACTCACTGGACATATTGAAAGTAAAAAGAAGAGAGAAAAACATTGACAAACTTATCTAATAAGCTTTTATAAATGAATGGCAGAATAAAGACTGAATAGTACAGTAAAAAAGGCAAACAGTGCAAACTACCAATGATCATGCACATCTTGAAGGAACGTGGCACATATAAGAAGAATTTGTTGACTAATGATATCCATTGTCGCATGCTTCAGCTTTTCTCTCCCTTTCACTGCTCATTCATGTTTTTTTTTATTGAAATGTTAGATAAATATGAATTTGTTTCATTTCCAAGAGAGGATCATTTTGTCCTGTATCCACTCATAAAGATGAACAATTTTGACACTTTTCTGCTTAATACAAGAGAAAAATACGTATACATATATACAGTAGGGAAAAAGATCCTAAAACATGTATATGTGTGTAAATATGTATGCACAGATATATCTGTGTGGGCATATATCTATGTATACATGTATACCTAATAAAGGCTCTAATATATGTATATGTATAGGTGAGTGTGTATTTATGTACACAAGTATATACATAAAAGACACTTTCTAGATTCAATGGACTGTTTTAACATCCAACAGACACCAAATGACTCTTTTATATATATATATATATATATATATATATATATATATATATATATATATATATATAATTGTGTATTTGGGCAGCAATCCCTTTTTCATGAAAGATTCATTAAAAATGACTAGCAAGTTCCTGTGTTTATGTTTTTTTATATAATTTTTTCATGCGTTCTTATAGTTTTTTTTCTTTTCAGGGCATAAATTATATTAAAATTGTCCAAATGTTTTATATATCCAAGTGCTTTCAGCTATACTTTTAGCCAATTTCAAGGATGAATTTTATTTTACTTTTAACTGAATATAGGGATTGTTTTATGTATGTATCTAGAGTTATAGGAATGTTTTATTTTTCAAACATGGTCAGCACATAGTGTTCATATTAATAGTCGATAGTTGGTTTTTTGCTTTTTTATTAATAATGGTTCCATTATGTTTTTAATGCCTGGTGTTGTATATTTTTTTTTATGATTGTTTCTAAGTGAAGAATCATCTTGTTCATTAGTTGTCATGAATTTGATTTTTATAGAAAATGTTAATGTTATTGTTTTTCTGTATGTTCAGTGTTGCTATTGGTTATCTTAGAAAAAAGTCTAATATTATTGGTGTTTGGATTAACCAAAAATGAATGAAAATAAAAGACAAGTGTATTTTAACATAATAAAATAACTTTTATTCATTTACAGCCTGAGAACAGGAAGGATTGTTTGGATTTAAACCATGAGTTCTGCGTGCATGTCAGGTTATCACCATGTTGAATTCAGAAGTACTGCAGTCTAACTAGGGACACAACTCCATTGTATTTTGAGTTATCATCCTTTATAGGGGGAAGTAAGTAACACCTCCTAACACCTCTCCTTTTTAGCCTTGTGCTCATATGATTCTTGTCAAGGATTTAATTGCAGTGGGTATGGCTTACTTCATAGTCAATGGGATTTCCTTTGTGCTCATTTTGCTGGAATCCTATCTTTGTCCCTTGGCATTACTTGCAAAATTTGTTGAGTCAGTTCAAAGGTGTCCAATAGAAGGCTCATTGGTAAAGTGGCATTTAATTTGCTCTCTGAAAGGTTTGGTCGTCATAATTGGTGTCTATGTTGAACCCAGTCTGAAGACTGTATAATGCTTCCTTGGATCCATTTTTCTTTATTGTGGCGCTAAACTTTTGCAAGTACATGTTGTCCTGGTACATATTTGCATTTCACTGCTCCATGGTGATGATTAAATAGTTCTTCCATCACTGTGTTCCTTTTTAGAGAATAGTTTGTAGTTGGATGGATGACATCTATGTGTAAACAAACTTTACGGTTCATCAGTGCTTCTGCTGGTGAGTTTCAATTAGGTGCATTTGGATTGGGTGTGGCTCTTTAACTTAGGAGGAATATTTCTAATATTTCTTGTGTGGTTCCCTCCCTTCCCAGTTTGAAGAGTGCTAGGGATTTCATACGGCTAATACCTTGATGACCACAATGGAATTGCTGATTTATTCTTTTATGAAATGAAGATCAGACAATCACATGTTCCACAAAAAGAAGACAGTTGTTGACTTCTGATAATGAAGATCAATGATGAAATAATGGCTGAATTTTTTTGTTAGTGCATAATTCGGCCATGATAAAAATATATCACATTTTTTTAACACTGGATCAGAAGCTGTGACTTCACATGGTAGAAGTAACTGGCAGTGCTCTTAAAGTGGATGCAAGCACTGAAGTGACTTCTGGCTCTAGAGATAATGCTGCAATGACTGAGTCTTCTGGTACTTCATTTTGTGTCATCATGAGCATTGATAATGCATTGGCCTGACCAATTGTATTTATTGAATTATATTTTATAAAAAGATTATAATCTAAAAGCACAGTAGCCCATCTTTGCAGACGGTTTGCTGTATACACTGGGAGGCCATTTTAGATCCAAAAATACAAACAAGAGGTTTATGATCTGTGATTAGAAGAAAATGACATCCATACAAATGTTTCTTTTTCAAGTTGGCTATAATTACACTTTGCTGATGCTAGTGAATCTGGATGTGTGAACTGTTTGCTTTTTGGATTTGGTTGTAGTCTGTTAACAAAAGATTGGAAGAAAGTAAGATGAAGTTCAGCTAAAAATGCACTGTAGCGTCTAGTCAAACTAAGGAAAGAATGTCATTTTATTACATTTGTCGTTACTGGCATATTTTTTATTGTTGACATATTTTACAGATCTGGTTGTCTACCATTTTTGTCAAAATTAAACCCAAGATATTTAATTTGTTCCTGGAAAAATTTCAGCTTTAACACAGAATCTGTATTGTTGAATTTGGCTGAAAGCAGAAAATAAAAGTTGCAAAAGTTCATCTTGATTTATTCCTGCAATGATGATGTCTATGAATGCTGCAACTCCTGTCAGTTCAGTCAGCATGGCATCTATTGTCTGTTGGAAAATAGCTGGTGTTAGTTTGACACCGAAGTTAAAATGGTTAAAGCTGAGTAATCTCTCGTGCATGTTGAGCTCTTTGCAATTCTCATCTTCAAAGGAGCTCTTTGCAATTCTCATCTTCAAAGGAGCTCTTTGCAATTCTCATCTTTAAAGGAGCTCTTTGCACTTCTCATCTTCAAAGGAGCTCTTTGCACTTCTCATCTTTAAAGGAGCTCTTTGCACTTCTCATCTTCAAAGGAGCTCTTTGCACTTCTCATCAACTTTTAGTTGGAGAAATGCATCATAAAGATTAACCTTTGCAAGCAAATTCCGCCACTGAGTTTTGTGAAAAGATCCTACAGTATAGAAAGCAGACACCAACTGACTGTAACTCTGGGTATTTAACGGCAGCAGTCCAGGTACACTTGGTAGAGACCACTTATATGAAAAAGGGGGTGGACCCCATAACACTTTTTAACAACTACAATAGAAGCTTCCCATGTGGAATAATTAACAATTCTCTGTTACAACTTCTTGCTGATGACGTTGCAGTTCTTGTTCAACTACTAGGTTGGTGCAAAAATAATGATGTAATAATGTCGTTTTTGACGTTAAAAAATACGTCAAAAAACGACATTATTACGTCATTATTTTTGCACCAACCTTATATATTCAAAGCAGTATAGGTTACCTACCATTTTTTAATAAAAATTGGCTTAGAATTTTGTTTTAATTTCAGAGTAGCTTTAATTTTTGTACCGTACCTGAGTCCCTCTTGAAGAATATCACTAAACTTATGTTTAAGTTCATCTGTGAAATGATTTTCAATATCAGAAGCCAACGTGAGGTTAAATGTATTGAACACAGATTTGAGAGGAAGGTTAAATTGTTCTTTCGAATCAAGAGCAATTAAATTTAATTTCAAATTATCTGCAACTTAACACTTACTAGAAAGAGTTCTTTTTCAAAGGGAAACATTGTAAGTTAACTCACCAGTTAAACAAATTGTACTTCAATACTATATGATCTGTTTCAGAAACATGTGACTTTTCAGTTCATTCCCAAGTTGAATGTGATATTAATGTTATGTTTGATGCTGTATCAAACCGGAAATGAACTTGTTTGTTGTTTACACAAACAAATATATTTTCTGTGGGATTTGTAATCCACTTTGAACATCACTTTGAACACTGTGTTTGTTTCAGACATTTTCCTGTTTTATTTTTTAATTTTTTTCCATTTGCATTTTTGTGTGAATTTGGATTGAGAAAATGTCCGTTTTGGTAACAAATATTAGACTTGTATTTTTTGAATGAACAAAAGCATGCATAATGTCAATTGCCACAGTGCCAACATGAGTCTGTAGTAAGCAATACTCTTCCAATTCCACCAGATCTTGTAGTTAAATCTACCTAGAAAAAGAGTTTGTGTTTTGTTTGTGATCTGTCAAAGAAAAATTCATGAAAGTGGTTAGCAAAAAATCTACTACTTTAAGTATCAGAATCTATGCTAATGTTCCTTCTTCCCCAGAATGGTGTAGCCAATCAGAAAAATCTCTTGGTGAATAAAAGCCTTTGTTTTTCGCTTATGAGAGTAGCATTTTTCTAAGCTTGGTGGACAAACATCTTATTTAAATGCATTGAAGTGATTAATGGTGGCTCATTTCAGTTTTCCCATGACCATTTTCACTTCACATTGTTGTAAACAATCCATTTTTTCATCTTGTCCTATGGGCAAATAGTTATCTGGGGTCAAAACACTATGAAAGTGTAAAAATAAGTTTTAATACCAGAAATACTTTGTAAAAAATTATTACCAGCAATAAATTTTTGAAAAAACAAATATTACCAGCAATCAAAATCTTGTTGGCATTAAATAACCCATTCAAGTTGATATGTCGTAAAATAAAACAAAACAGATCAAACCAAACCATTTCTTATTATCTTTGATTGTTTTGTTTTTTTCAAAAATCTATTGTTTTTATTGGAACCAAGCAATAACTTCCAGATAAAAAGATGGTCAATTAAAATTTTTGCTATTAAATCATGAGACATCTAAGCATCATAGCAATTACATCTTTGTTGATATTATCACAATGTTTCAACCATTGTGCCCACAGGCTTTCATCAGGTGTATACTGATCCCTGAAGTAATTTCCTGTAGGTTACCCAGATTGATATACACCTGATGACTGCTGGAACCGCAACAGCCAAAACATTGTGACAGTAACGAAAAAGATGATGACAATAGTTTGACATACTTGATTATATCTCTCCACAATTTCCTGTCCTTTGTAGCTCATAATACATTTTTTTTTGTTATTTCTCCTAAATCCTTTTATGCAAACTATGTTATGCATTATCCTCTGCCCTCTTGCCTTCAGTCTGTCTTGGGAGTATCAGATTTTCCAAGCCCTCTTTCCTTATTATATTCCCTAGAAATTTCAACTGGCTCTTCCTGGTGTTAAGTATAAGTTTCCTTGTTTTACCATTTTTGCTAAAACTTTATCGTTTCTCACATCTTTGGTTCATGGTTTTCTTAGCATCTTTCTGTAGAACCACATTTCACTTGCTTCAAGTCTCTTCTTCATCTTCGAGGAAATTGTCCCGTATTCACTACCATATAGGAGTAAGATATCATCTAACATTTCAGTACACTTTTTTTTGTTTCTTTCAAAATTTTTCTGTTTCTTAATACCCTAATTAGTTTTTGAAAGGCATCTTTTGCTATCAAAGTTCCACTTCAGATTTCAGTGTCACTTTCTGTCCATTGTTAAGACAGATATTTAAATTTTTGTACTAGCTTGATTTTGATATCTCCAATCTGTAATTTGTATTTTGGGTTCATCTTTTTGCTAATAACTATGCATTCTGTTTGCTTGCAGTTGACATTCAATCCTTTCTTCTTGATTTCCTTCATTGCTTTCTGTAGGGGATTTTGTAGTTTTCTTTCCATGTCTGCTATCAAAAATGTATTGTCTGCATATCTTATGAGGTTAATATTGTGACTGCAAATAATGAATCCTGGTAGAACTTCTAATTCTCTCAGAATTGCCTCGCTGTATAGGTTGAATAAGTTTGGTGAGAAGACACACCACCGTAAATACTGGAATATTCTTGTGCTTCCAGATCAAAATTTCTACAAGTGAACCTCTTGAGCCACTTCTGAACCTCAATGAAGGCACCATTTTCATAAATGGTATTTACCTGTTTTGCTGTTTACTGAGATTATTTTCCATTTCCATTTCCATAGAGCATCAGATGGCAAAAAAATGAATTTCATTTTCTTCTGTGAGTCGTCTTTATTTTTAATGTCTTAAAAAAAGGTAGTTATTTATGCATTAAGTTAATATAACGAACCTGGCTGTAATCTGAACTCAGCTCTCCAATTTATCATTCCAAGCTGTTATTCCTTGCACCACCTGCACATCCATGCTTACAGCATCTGTCATTCCCAAAATGTTGGCTCATGGTCATGTTACATTGAAACACTGGTTCCCATAAATTCACTGAAGTTAAGCAATGTCAAGCCTAGCTAGTAACTAGATGGGTAACTGCTTCAGAATATCGGTTACTGTAAGCTTGTATGTACGGTTGGTGTAATGGATATTGGCTCAGAATTGTTAATTGGAGAGCTAAGCTCTAATTTCTGTTGAGTTCATTATATTCCCATACATGCAAATACACTTGGCAAAGGTAAGAATCCATTTCTTCACCCCCAGCAATGGGCTAATTAGTAAGACTTTCATTCTTATTATATAAAAAAAATAAAAGTTATGTAAAAAGTATTAAAGTATTAAAGTATTGTGCAATAAAACAGGGGAAAAAAAATCCCAACTTCTTGTGACACAAAAACAAACGCCTTCTTGCGAACCTGAAATGAACGCCTTCTCTTCCGAACGAACACTTTACGACAGCAAACGAGCAAAACAGCACCAAAGACTGCTGCTGATGGACAACCGACTGCAACGGCTTTTGTCACCCAAGAAAAGACACCAAACGACTTGTGTGTCTTCTTCTTGTAGTCCTTGGTCGAGTCCATTATGGTACTCCAAAGTGTGCCTGGCGAAAACACACACACACAGTTCGAGGACGCTTCTGCACATGCTCGTTACATAACCCATAAAGGTTGATATGCTCTTAAACAAAAACAACCCAAGTGGTCTGTCACCCATCTAGGTGCTGACCAGGTTCGATGTTATTAACTCAAGTAACCATATAAGAATTGGTGTTTCAGTGATATATATATATATATATATATATATATATATATATATATATATAAGAAAAGACAAAAGCAATACTTTTTGATACAAACATTTGTTTTGTTCCTTGTACTTTATTAAGGTGATCATATGAGAACATAATAAAAACATTTAAAATTCACAAGCCGCATGAGACACATAGAAAAGTGTGTTGAAATTCCACCTTTCAGAATATCTATCTATAAATATATATATATATATATCATAAATTTCAGTCATATGTCAAATGGAAAATCATATTCAAACGTCACCTATTGTAATATGCTACAAACTTTCATACCCAACCCAATATGTATACAATCTGATTCAGTGAATAATGTTTTTTCTATGAGAATTTTTAGATTTATTTTGTTTAAACAAATCATCAGTTTCATGTTGAACAACCTAGCATATATTTAATTTGAATTCTAAACAATTCTCCACAAGTAATTTTATTTCAAATTCTTGCTTGTATTTTTTTTCTCTTGACCTTTTCTTGAAACAAATTCTATGCAAGGAAAAAAGTGCAAAACTGTGTCAGAAATTTTGGTTTCTGTCTTTTATCTCCAGAAATTTAATTCTTAAAACAAAAAAAAACTTTTGCTTCTTAACCACTTTTGAAATTCCAGATTGACTTTTATCTGACATTATTTTCTTTTTTGTAAAAATACAATTAATAATAAGTAGTCATGTCATTGCATCCATGGCGAATCATTTCCTGAAAAAAATCAAATGAGAAAGACACAGTTTCACATTTTCTTCTGAACTTTGATAGAATCTGCATCAAAGAACACTTGGAACTATTCATTTGTTTTTAGTAATTTTATTTAAGAGAGCAAAAAGAAATGGACAGAGACTGGTCTGTTGCAACAGGTTCTTAGAATTTTCATTTAAATTAATTTAAACAGAATTTAAATTGAATTTAGTATAACATGAGATGGCAATTATATCAGTAATCAGTAAAAAATATCGAACTCACTGCAGTAGTAATGGACTGTGAGATGTAGCACAATGTATTTAATTTTGAAACAGATGACCATATGCCATCATAGAATAAAATTTGACTGTGTTATTCAGAAATGCCTTGAGCATCTTTTTATTGCTTTTTATTTAATTTTATTTAGTGAGAGGATATAAAAGCATGCTGTAGCTCCAAATAGCATCATCCAGACTTGAATGGCTAAAAAGAAACAAAAAAAAAAAATGTTTGGCCTTCCATCAGCATGGCTGATGCTATCCTCCAGGAAAGCAACTCATAGAGCCTTGTCAGTCTCAAGTTTTCCACTGATATGAATTTCAACACAGCTAGGTTTCTTCATTTACAACTGCTAATTGAAATGGCTAATTGTAACTATAAGCTCAAGTTAATAGTTTCTTCTCTTGCATTTCTCACTTTTGGAACTCTTTTCCAGTTTTTTGCTTTCCTGTCAACTATAATCTTCAAAAATTTACATACAATCTAAATCATCATTGTCTATCTCCTTGAACCCTGTTTTTTATTTTCCTCTCTGTTTCTTTCATACAGTAACCCCTTTCATCTTAGTGGTTTTATTGCCTTGCTTAGGATGAGGTATAATAAAAGTCTTTCATCTCAGAATCTGAGACAACTTCTGTTATTATTCTCAACAGAAATAATTAAAAATATTAATTTAGAGAAAACAGACATTTAGTGATACTACTAAAGTGTCGGGGTGACAAATTAATGCAGGTTTTACCAAATATATTTGACTTTAATAGAACCTCTGCTATAGGTAAAGATATATTTAACTAAGCATTAAAATAACAGAAATAAATAGTACCTAAGGAAAGGTCAGAAGAACAGAAATTAAAGTTTTATTTTATACAAACAGAACATGCTTACAAAGTTTTCACATGTATATATACCTTCTCTCGGACTCTGAAAAGGAAAGCTGGCAAATATTACAAATGTCTGACCATACTAAAAAATCCAGTATGTCATATTGCATGAGGTAGTGTTTTTTTTACATGTTCAGGGAATATCTTCTCTTCTCAAAACTAAACTATTTTGTGCAAAGAGTAGGCTTCACACTGATGGAAGTCAATATTAATGACCATATTTGGTGCATCCTATTTTTTTTTGGTTCCCCCTGTACAAGTCCTGGAGGACACTTTAGGTAGAGGGTTATGTTAAGTGGCAGTTCATATGGATAGGAGGGGAAGTTAATGGTTAAGATTGCCATGATTGGGGAAAGATAATCTTGGGAGTTGGTTCCACTTAGAGGTTTGTAGTGAAGAAAACGGTGACTTACCTTGTCAAACCAAGCGACAGCGCGTCACATGTATTCTACGACGGAAAATGTGTCGAAAAAGAAAATTACTTACCAAACAAAAGGGCACGTATTCTGCATGACATGCTGAAAATGGAATATTTGAATTAAAAAACAAGTCCATCGCAGGAGTCGCTATAAAAGTATTTTGATATGCAAAATACTGAACATCCTCTCCCAGCTGTCAACGAATGAAAAAAATAGGTTCTGCCGATAAAAGCAGTCAGTGTTCTTGATTCGAGAAGGGAAAATTCAGGTATTTTTGTTTACAGCATTTGTTAGAGAGTGAGTTATTTTTCTGACTGGTTACACACATTGTGATTTGAGATAGTACCGGCGAATTGAGTTTTCAGTGTTTCTTTCTGCCCCCGAGATTCGAGTCTGTACTTACAGTGATTTTTCTTTGTGTTGTGGAAGTAATCTGTGACAAATACTTCCTTTGCTTTCAGAACACTTACAAGGTTGACTAACTGATTGATTGATTTTTACAGGTTATCAACCCTTTGTGGGTAATTTAAAGGCAAAACATATTTTGAGTTGTAAGAATAATTCTTTTTTTTTTTTACGAGTGCATGTTAACAATTCATTTGGAGAATAACAATGATTTGTCCATGTTCTACTATTTAACCCATAGTTGGGGGTGAGGAGATGGATTCATACCTTTCCCAAGACTAAGTGAATACAATGAAAACAACTAGAATTTGAACACAGCAGTCTGATTTCTTAATCCAAACTGTTATTTACTTAACCACCTACACATCCACCTACTAATAGAAAAGTTAACCTCAAAACAACCATTCAATGAAAATTGACCAACATGGGAATAAAAGTTGTAAAAATATGACTGAAAAGTAATGATGTTGTTGTTGCTGCCATTATAGTTTTTATTGCTGCTGTTGTTGTTGGTTGTTGCTATTCTTTTAATTGTTGTTTTTGTTGTTGCTACTGTTATAACTTTTATTGCTATTGCTGTTGGTTGTTGCTATTCCTTTCATTGGTGTTTCTTTTGTTGCTATTGCAATTGTTGTTGCTGTTATGTTTAATCATTTTGTTATTGTTTCTGTTGCTTCCATTATTTTTATTACCATTGTTGTTGTTTCTGTCATTATTATTGTTGCATTTGTTATTGTTACTCAGGCCATTGTTGCAGATGTTGTTGTAGCTGTTGTAACCTGTGTTATTGTAGTGACACTGGCAAATTAATATGCCTAATTTGCATAAGTGCAAGAGAAAGCCTATATAACTCGTCACTGAGAATAATGTGGGAAGAGAAGACAAGCTTTTAGCGACTGACTAGTGCTAAACCTCAACTTCACATCAGTTATCCTTGCCATTTCTCTCATTATTCTTACTTCTGTTGCCAATGTTTCTCTTATTAGTGTTTTTGCTGTTACTAATGATGTTGTTATTTTTGTTATTGTAGTTTCTGCTGCCATTGTCTTTTATTATTGGTAATGCTTTGTCTTTATTATTGTTTCTAATGCTATTGTTGTTGTTTAATTGTTGCTGTTGTTATTCTTGTCATTATTGTTGCTGCTATTGTTGCTGTTGTTATTCTTGTCATTATTGTTGCTGCTATTGTTGTAGTTGTTATTTTTGTTACCATTGATGATGTTTTTTGTGGGGTTGTTATCAATAATTTTGTTGTGCTGTTAGTGTTGCAACTATTGTTGTTGTTATTAGTTTGGTGGAAAAATAATGACGTAATAATGTCGTTTCTTGACGTTAAAAAATACGTCAAAAAACGACATTATTACGTCATTATTTTTGCACCAACCTAATAGAGTCATTCTCTTTTTATTATTGGTGATGTTATATCTGCCAGTGTTCATTTTGTTTATGACGTCCTTGTTGTTATTGTTGTGGTTGCTGTTATTTTTGATGGTGATGGTGGTGCTGGTATTTTTTTGTTGTTGTTGTGTCTCTGCTACTGGTAATTGTTTACTTGTTTCCTTGGAGGCTCGTTCAGCTGCCACTTTGGGACATACTTGATGGAAAAGCAAATATCAATTACATATGTGTCGGGCTAAAATGATTTATAAGCAAAGCAAAATTGCAAATCAAAGTTGTCCTACCTGGATGCAAAGAGTCGCTCACCTACAAAATGAGACTGCAAGCAACAAAATTAATTGTCTGATGTCCAGATAAATGCAGTCATTGTATTTATTGCTTTTATGCACGTTAGGAAATGTAAGACAAACAGGTTAATAACTGCATAGAAGATGAGGGGATAATTAAGCCAATGAAAAAAGAAAGAAAACATTCTTGCAAAAATTTAAACGTGATAATCTGAAATATAAAAATTAAATTTTTTTAATAGGAGGGTAAATTAGGTGACTGAAATTTATTTATAAGATTTAAGAGAATAAAAACATGTTAAGTCTAAAAATTTAAGAAGAAGATTGGTGGTTGAGAAAGTTGTATATTTGTCACTGATGGCAGAGTATCATGTTCCAGCTTCAGATAAAAAGCTAGGAATTTGAATGCTGAATTTCTAGGTAGGTATGAACTTCTTATCTTTGAAGATTGGGTTAACATACACTTTCTATCCAAGTTTTCTCCAATCTGGTTTTGGGATAAACTAAATGAATCTTAGTGAATAGGGAACATTTTTGATAGAATTTATTATGTGCAAAGAAGATGTTGTTTTCCTACTTTGAAAGAAATACATTTCACCTTTAAATTCAAATGACATTTTAGGTTTCAGTGCCAACATATTTTACAAGTATTTTCATTATTTGGGCTGTTGTCCTCATCTTTATTGTCATCTTCACAATGTTTGCCCATAGTACATTCCAACCTTCTTCAGGGGATACACATTGTAATTTCAAGCAAAACCCTTTATTTAGTCCACTGGGGAAGATTGTTCTAATTCCACATGCCATGCCTTTTCGGGATATCTCAGTTTCAGTTATTTTCCCTTTAGTAACTCAATTCTCCAAGTTTTTGTTCAACTCTGCTATGATCAAATATTGAGTCAAGTTAGTGGATTTCTCCAACCAATGTTTTTTATCGACTGAACCATGTGTTCTGTGGGACAATATCTCATCTCAGAAATAGAGACAAATTTTACAAGGCTTGCAAATGATAAAATGTAGAGGATATTTTCTTTTATTCAAAGAGAATTCTCTCACACTTGGTGTCTATAAAAATATTCCTCATTATGAAAATCTTTAATTAACATTCAGGTGATATCTTTTGCTAGTACATGTTGGATGACTTTGGTAATATCACATTGTTAGAACAAATAATTATCTCTCTCTCTATAATGTTCATGGCAAGGACACACCCTGACACATACATAGTAGCAAACCACCCACATTCCCTTAGTATTCCATCAGTGAGAATTAAGTTCCACTCAAACAGCTTCTTCCCACGGAACACTGCTCTGTGGAACCACTCCCAATCACTAGACTCTTAACTTGTTCAAGTCTAGAGTTAACCATTATCTTCCACTCTTATCTGCACAAATTGCCTCCTAATATAAGACTCTACCTCAAGTGGCCTCTGGGCCTTGTAAAGAGTAAACTTGTCCATAATATATATATACATATAGCTGGTCACTCATATTTGAGGATACCCATCTACTAGGGCAGCAAGCCAATCTCTATTGCAGACACTTTTTAGGCGCATTTGTGCTTGTTCAACACCTACAAAACCCATCTGTGGGTTATACTGTAACTATGCCAAGCAGACCTTAGTTACAATTTCTGGGAAAGAACATGCTATCTAGCATGATCAATTTGAACTAGGCCAGCATACTCAAGCCCTCAGACACAATGACTTTTGACTTTGTGCAAGCACAACTATCGACAGCCCCCAAGGGTTCCATCAGTCCAATTTCACTCACTCAAGTTTGAGTCAACCCATGGTATGGTTTTCAGGCACTTTCCAAAGATACTGAACGCTGGGACTGGGATCGGGATCAACTTTTCCAGTTTGGTAACATCAAGAAATTCCTTTTTGGCAAATTGACCATAGTGAGATTCAAACCCAGATCTCATGGTCAGAATGTGAATGTTCTAACCACTCAGCCACATGTCCACATACACATACACACACACACGCACACACACACATATATATATATATATATATATATATATGGTCATGTGGCGGAAATAGCTAAGTAGTTCTATGGAGAAGGTCCTATATCTGGTTTGGGCTCATAAGATTTTAACTGAGAAGAAGGTGATTGGTTTATATTTGAACTTTAGTACTTGCTCAATGAGTGTATCCCAGTGGCAGACGTGTCTGTAGCCAGTAATATTTTTTCTGTGGAATGTTGTTGATGAATGACAATTTTGTGAATTTGGTGAGTGTGGTTTTTGTAATGTTGAGTGCATGTATTGCCACCCAAAGCAAACTTTTTGTTCTTTTTTATTCTGAACAAGATTTGTTAAGGGGTGAAGTATTTCTGAACAAATTTACAGTAGAAATTGATTATTCTGATGAAATGTCATAGTTGTCTGATTGAAGTCGGTAGAGGAAAGTCCTGGATGGCTTTAATAGGGGTAAGATATAATCAGCATCAATGTTGTATACATGTGGCAAAGAGACATTTGACTAAATTGATTCAAAGACTAAAATGAGACAATCTTTGAAACACTTCATAGAGATTCTGTTTATTCATATTGACATCATTACTAGCTATCACGATATCATCAATATACAAGTATGTGAAGGGAAGACCATGTAAAATTCGGTGATGAAATATCCGACCAGCATTCCTCAGACTGAATGGCATTTTTGGTGTGGCAACTGATGTTTTGGGAATGTCATCTGTAGCCACAAGGATATGGTGGTATCTCTTGGTTAGGTCGATCTTACAGAATATGCATGTACCCACAAGCCCCCCTCCCTCTGGAATGGGATGCGACACAAGGTTAGCTATTTAATGTAGGGAACCCTAGCGCATACATTTCAGGTCATTGGTCTGTTCCATGGACATACACAAACATTGAACAGAACTACAATATGATAGTCTTGGTATTTACCAGATACCCTTACTGGATTAGGTTGTGATACAAGGTCAGTCATTTAATGTGGGGAACCTGTGTGGGAACACTTGGGCTGTTGTTCAAAATTTACCCAGCCTCAGCTTTTGCAAGATTGGGCAAAAAGCTGGTCTTAGAAGGACATAACTGGTCAAGGCCAAGGAACAAAGACTACAATATGATCATAGACTCGGGACTGCAGAGCAAACACCTGTTTGGATTACTTTGGTGTCCTCTTTATATCCTGAATCAGACTTAAAACAATGATGCTTAAGCTTTTTCTAGCAGTTGTTTTTAAAATATGTCGAAGGGTCAACAGGATATGACACATTCATAATACATACATATATATATATATGACTTCAAACATTATTTTCAGTGGATACCTGTAGTTGAGTAGATGTTCCATTTATTTTAAACAGTATTTATTTCACCTTCTGTCCTGTGTACTTTAAATTAATAAAGAAAATGTGAAAGGACAAAGGGAGATGCAAATTTGAATCCTACCAGAGGGAACATATTAAGTTTTCTCAAGTATGCATACCAGTAAATTAAATAATAATAATAATAATAATAATAATAATAATAATAATAATAATTATTATTATTATTATTATTATTATGATTATAAAATAATTTATTATTATAATAATAAAATTATTATAATAAAAATAATAATAATTGTAATAAATGGGGTAACTACACAAATATAGGTATTCACTAAAAATAATGTTTGAAATCATAAAAATATGTTGGATTAAAAAATAAAATCTATTAATATACAATAATAATAATGGAAAAATTGCAGTATGAGCACTGGTAAAAAATGATGGTGAGTCATTAGGTTTATAAGCCTCAGAAATTTATACACAAATGTCCTCAAGGACAAATGTCCCAGTGGTTAGATCCAGTGACTAAACCCAAAGAGTTGTGACTTTAATACTAAACTACCAAAAAGACTTAAGATAGTTGAGTTAAAGTGAAATAACTAAGACATCCGGAAGAGGCATGGCACGTGGAACTAGAACAATCTACCTGGGTGGATGAAATAAAGAGTTTGGTTCAAAATTCCAGTCACCTGAAGAAGGCTGGAGCGTACAACAGCTGAAATGTTGTCAATGAAGATGAGGATAAAAGCCTGAATAATGTAAATAAGCAATTGAATAACAAGGAAATTTTAAGAAGAAAGACATTTCTTCTTAGAATCAAAAAGAAATTGTTGAAATTTTTTAAACAAATTATGAGGAAAGAGGGCTTAGAGAATTTGACACTCAAAGGAAACACAGTGAAGGCAAGAGAGATATAAAGAAACAGTGAGGAACCTTTTTATCAAACTTGTGTAAATGGATGGCAGGTCAAGAGAAGTAAAAAAAACACTGCTGAGAACTACAAAGTATAGAAAGTTGTGGAGAACCATAATCCTGAACGGACATGACATATGAACTAAAAAGAATACAGTTGTATTTTATATTTTGTTGCTTTTTATTAAAATGAATTGCTCTCTTGAAGGACTTGTGATTGTAAATCAAATTGTCAACAAACGTATGTCTTTAATAATATCATAAAATATCTGTGGATATGGTGTGATTTGTTTAAAGTCTGAAAAGTTAATTTCTGACACTCAATATTGTTATAAATACACTCCAGTTCACAACATCAAACTTGATTCCCTTATCAAACAAATAATGATCTATTTTAAGTAACCATTTATTGCAGCTCTTATGAGATCAATTGGGACTTTGTTTACTACACTTAACAATTATCTTCAACTTGAATTGTATCTTATAAGTATTATGACCCTTTAATTTTCCAATTATACCATTTGACTGTTAGAATTAATCAATGCAAAATATTCTATTTATGTCCAGCAATGACATTGAGAAATTCTTGATAGAATCGCAGGGCCAATATCAATGAAAGAGAAGAAATTAGAAATAAAAGACAATTAGTCTGGAATAATCAGCCTATGTTGTTTAGGGCAAGAATGAATGCTAAATTTGGAAACTTAAAATTAACCTGTTATTTCTAGATCTGAAGTAACTAAATTATTATTATTATTATTATTATTAGACATAGCAAAAAAACAAATTCGTTTCCTGTCTTCTATGACACAAGATGTAAAGATTTTTTCTCCATTTCTTGAATGATCCACAGTGACCAAATTGTTTTTGTCACAATGTAAAAAAGTAAAATTTTTGAAGATCTTTTTTAACAAGAATATATTATTCCACTGATATGTAGAAATAACTGAATTCTTAATATTTAAACTGTTTTGAATGACCTTTACCCAATACAGGGTGGATCAAAAATACTTTAACAAATTTCAGGTGAAAAACAATGATAAACATTCATAAAAACTTATGTCTGGAAACCCTTCATTTTTGAGTTATTAAGTTTAAAGTTTACAGTAGATGCTGTTAAATTTACAATCCAAGTTACAATACTTTTACAAACTTTTGGGGGTTGGTTTCCTGAAAACAAAACAAGGTAAAATGTCCATATAAATACATTTCCAAAAGGCTGTCATTGTACCTCAACACAGCAACTCATAACAGATGTTCAAAATGTCCTCTGCTTGCTTCTACACATGCATGCACCCGTCAGATCATTGACTGGTGGACCCTTTCAAATACACTCACAGGGTGGTGAATGGTTTTGTAGGCCCCCATGATATGTTCATGAAGCGTGAAGTGCATTTGAAATAAAGTCCTTGTAGACAGCTCCTGTAAGACTTGCTGCAAGAAGATCTGGACCTACCAGACAGTCAACTATAATTCCAGCCAACACATTAATTATAAACTGATACTGGTACCTAGCCTGTATTGTACCGTGGAGATTACGATCCATCCACAAAAGTTGGTTGTGTAAATTTGTTATTCCATTTCTTCCAAATATTGCCTCATCCATAAACAAGACTGAAGTGACAAACAATGGATTGGCAGTTTGTGCAATAAACATCAGCAAAAGCTCTCCTGTGGTGATTGATCAGAGGACGAATGACCCCTGCACACATTGCAAATGATACGGATACAGGAGCTGCTCTGGAAATACTTTCCATGCGGTACTATGAGATGCATGACATGCTCGGGCCACTTGATGTGTGATGATACCTGGATTGTCTCTAACAGTCTAGAGAATTTCTTTGTGGTCAGACATATGAGTGAATCTCAGTCTTCCTTGATCCATAGTTTGTGAGGCCATGGATCCTGTCTCCACAATGCAGCAATAAACAGCAGCAAAGATTAGATGACTAGGATGTCTTCAGTCTAGAAATGCAATATGATACAGCCGTGCAGCCTTGTACCCATTACCATTCGCGGGGCATATGAAAAAGTCATATCTGCTGGCTGACAATATATCCTGTCATTATTAAACGGAACACTTCTCAGTTAACTCACTACTGCACATATTAAACATTGAAGACAGACTAACCATGTACATGAATGACAAATATAACCTAGTCTATATGGCAACTTCTTTAAATATAATAACGCAAAAAAGAATTATTTGCAGACATATGTTTATATGGACTTTTGTCCTTATTTTGGTATGAGGAACCCGTCCCCAAAAAAGTTTGTAAAACTATTTTTGATACACCCTGTATTTGTATATATGTTTGTTTTTTTCTATTTCTGTTTCTGAGATATCATTATTATTTACACTATTTACATGCAGATTGTTGTCCTCATCTTTGTTGTTGTTATCAGGTGTATGTTGATCCAGGTAACATAAAGGGAATTTCAAACTGGAGCATTTCTTAAAACTCCTGGGGTAGATTGTTCTTATTCCCTCCAGAATATCTTGTTGAATTCTTATTTTAGAACAGCTCAGTTATTGCTCATCGTCTTTCGGCTGACTAAACTGGCTGCCACTTCTTTATTATAAGATTTTATATTTATAAAAAAGAATATTAATAAAGAAAATAGTTTCTGCTGTTTACACCTGTAAATATAAGTGTTATAATTTAATACAATTTCGAATAAGTAATCAGTGTTAATTGCTGAATATCAACCCTACATGCAAGCCACCAGTGGCCCTCTGGAGGGCCACCAATGTCAAAACCAGTGGTCTTCTGGTGGCAGCCGTTGCCGAGACGAACATGCCGGCAAGCTACCAGTAGTAAATGCTAGTGGCATGCCACCCGGTGGTAGATTGGTGGCTTTTGTGTAGGGAACTAATATTACTAATATTAAATTATCTGCCATGGTTCAAAGCCAAAACATTAACCAAAGAACGAGAGTCATGTACATATATAGCCTCATCAGATTGCGACATTCTTTATTTCTGACTATGTTGGCTGTCATGCATGATATCCAACTTATTCAGAAATGACTAAACCCTCAGTTACATTCAACTGTTTTCTCAAATTAATGATGCCAAACAAATGAATCTTCTAGGTCTTAGAGAAAGCAACCCATTATCGGATTCTATAGACTGGCACAACAGAATCATAAAGAGCTTCACAAAATGACATAAATCAAGCCACTTGAAGACTTCCAACAGTGGCAACAATTAAAATGAATAGCCCATATAACTAGAAGGAAAAAATAACCCACCAAAATGATGCACTCTAATTTTAAGACATGGGCATTGGGTATTCAACCATTTTCTCAGATCAATGATTAAAAATGGTTCCAAGCAAATGATTCCTCTAGGTCTTAAAGAAGACAATACTTCATCAGATCCCATAGATTGGTGCTACCAAATTCCAAACAAAGAGCTGCACCAAATAACAAAAATCACATCACTTGAAGACTTCCAACAGTGGCAACAATTAAAATGAATAGCACATGTAATGAAAAGGGAAAATAAGAATCTAATCAAGATGTTGACTTTCCACATGATCTTGAACAAAAGGTTAGAAAGCAACTCTGATCAATACTAGAAAGTTTTATAACATGAAAAGCTTATTTTCCTGAAAGTTATTATTTTAATCTCTTTTCCAAATATGTCAAGATAACTGAGCAGTTTGAACATTTCTTTGCCAAGTACTTTATTGTTAGTCAGGGTTAAAAAGCTTTATTAGGCATAACATTACTCTTTCTACTTTCTGTTTGCTTTAATAAAGTTTAGAGTTTTTGAACCAAAATTCCTCTCATTCTTTTTAATCTGGTTGGTAGAGAGTTAATTGAGAAACTGGGAATGTTTCTGTTAAATGGTGTGACTACAAGAAGAAAATTGAGATGTTAATGGGTGCTACTTGTAACTGTTCTATTCTCTTAAATCACCATTCTTATACCGACATAATTACCTGGTCTCAAACAAATTTGTGATACCTATGAGAATTATAAAACTATCAGGAACACAAAATAGAAAACTTTTTGGGCTCAATCCCACATCATTTCAACTTGTTCAAACTTTTTCAACTTTTTCTGCCAATAAATTTTGTCATAGATTTGAAGGTCACTTTCCACATTGAAAAGATAGAGATTTATCTCAACTGTAGCTTCTCTCTCTCTCTCTCTCTCTCTCTATATATATATATATATATATATGAAGAAATATAGTCTTAAGGTGTGCTATATTTATGGGATAAAGTGCTCAAAATCAGAGATAGAGCGTGTGTAAATATAAAAGTGAACATAGAAGTCAACACTTAAAGGCGACAGTCTGTTTCATGCTATATGCAATCGTCAGACCTGACGATTGCATATAGCATGAAACAGACTGTCGCCTTTAAGTGTTGACTTCTATGTTCACTTTTATATATATATATATATATATATATATATATATATATATATATATATATATATATATATATATATTTATCCAATCTTATTCCTATTTATCTATCGATCTAATCTTGTTCTATTAGGTTGGTGCAAAAATAATGTCGTTTTCTCACATATGTTACTATGTGAGAAAACGACATTATTTTTGAACCAACCTAATACCTATTTATCTAAGCTGATACCTATCTATCCATCTATCTATCAATTTATTTATTTATCTATGTCTGTATGTAGATAGATATTTATGTATTGTTTAAAATGTGGTATATATATATATATATAGGAAAAGAGTGCTAATTATCAGAAGAAGATAATTTAATGATATAGACATTGTAGACATAGGAATCAATACTGTATTGTGACATTCAGTTTCATGTTTCAGTGTGATCTTCAGGGATTGAAGATTGCATTGAACTGTGAAACTAACAGTCAGTATGCAGTGTTCTTTCCTATTTCCTATGTTCATACACTCTCTCTCTCTCTCTCTCTCTCTCTCTATATATATATATATATATATATATATATATATATATATATATATATATATATATATATATATAGGTTTGATTAAATAAACTGACATAGTTTACTGGCTTAATTTCTTATTGTATCTTTTCAATTTTTGAATATGGTGTTGCATATTGGTATCAAAATTGTGAAAAAATTGTCTAAATTTCATGTTTATGATATTGTTTATTCAAGTACATTCAAAAGTCTCAGTCATTTTCAAGAACAATGTGATGTCTCTATAATTGGCAAAATTTCTTTGTTCACATCCTGGTATTCTTTGGAAAGGTCAAAATTTCACAAAATTCACACAAAAGCTTAAAACTCAAAACTCCTTCATTCATTCACCTCATTTATATGCCGAAGGAATGACAGGAGGTGATGTCGCAGTTAGCGGTACCCAATGCAAGAGCATTTTAATTTTTCTTAAATGGTTTTCACTGTAGAATTCTTGCATAAAGATTTGGAAGGAACAACACAAATACATTTTTGGCAAAATTCCTTCTTCTCCTCATTCTATACAGATGTGCAAAATATCAGCCACAAGTTTGTTATCAATCATGCAAACTCTTTTGCTTTACAAAATTATACTATAAATATTCAAAGATTAGACAAATTTAGTAACAATGGCTTCATTAAACTAGTTACAAATAAAGGAATCGGTACTGTGAATACTGGACACTCTCCTATCAGATGAAGATGACGCTTGAGGCCAAAACATATTTTAGACTTTAAGAATAATTCTTTTTCTTTGTGAGTGAATATGACATTGACAATTTAAAAAAAAAAACAAAAAAAAAAGAATGGTTCTTCCAGATACAAATTTTTACTATTTAATCCATATCTGATGGGAGGGGATGAATTTATATGTTTCCCAAGCATATTTATGCACAAGTGGATGTAGCAAACCTGATTTCTTATTTCTTATTCTAAGCTGTTATCTGTTATCCACATATTTGTGTAATGAAGAAGTTTCAAGGAAATTGGAAATAAAAAAGACCCTGATACTTAGAATCAGAAAGCAAAAGTTGAAATCTCTAGAAGAAAAGAAGACTTGGAGAATTTGACACTCTCAGGACATATTGAAGGCAAGAGAGGCAGAGAGAAACAGTGAATAACCTTCCTAATAGGTGTGTAATTGGATGGCAGAAAGAATGGGAGGAAGGGTAAAAAGAGCAACAAAGGATAGGAAATTGTGGTGAGCCATGATCACTCATATCCTGAAGTGATACAACACATAGTTAATGAAGTATCTCATCATTGACGAAAAAATAAAGTTATTTATTTTTACAATCATGACTTGCATAATAAACAAACTATTTTATTGATTCCAGATGCACACGAATTACATAAAAAATGAGAAATCATTTAAAACTATTATTCCTTTACAGAGATAGTCAGGGTTAATACAAATATACAATTTGTCATAAGTTCTGATTGATGTTATATTCAGCACCTCAACTCCAGAGTTCAGAATCTTTGTGTAACTGTTTTGTCCACTGATCAGGAGATATTAATGGATAGATAGATATTACTACAAGATGTTAACTGCCTAAGAAGACATGATATCATCCAAAAATTCAATATTTTCAACATTTTTGGTTGCTAACAACAATTTGCAAAAACCTGTTTTAAAAAAGACTAATATTGTAGACCAATTCTCTTGTCTTTTCAGGGACCATGCATGGTTGATAATAAAAAAAAAAACATCAACATATATTGGTTAGATAAAATTTCTTTTGAGATTTCCTTTTCATGCTTCTGTGCAAAGTTTCATCTATAAACATATAATAAAAATCCATAGCGCTTTCTTTCACATTTTAGTTGACCATATGCTGACAATGTCACATGAAAAAAATGATTAAAAATCTGGGATGCCCTTTACATCAAAAGAAAGCAACTTACTATCAATAAAATAATTTCCTTCTTTGTCAATTGATTTTGACATATAAGTATCCAACATCTAAATCAGTTTAACGATTATGCCTGATATGACATTTGACGCCTGCCAGTGATTTACAGACAATGTCACAAATAGTGCAAGAGTGAAGGTTTCAAGTGGATGATAATAGTGATGATGCTTTTGCTTTATTTACTCTGACTTGCCTCAGTTATTGAAGAAAGCCATTTTGAAAGACATTGATGTCATTGAAACAACAAGCTCTCCACTCCTTGCAAATCGAGACCATCTGCTCAAAGGTCTAAAATGGGATGTTGACAGCTGTAAGATTACTTCTCAGCCTATCTTTGAACCCAAGTAATAAACTACTGATATATATATATATATATATATATATATATATATATATATATGTATGTATGTATGTATGTATATATATGTATGTATTTGCAAAGCAAATTTTTGAGAAATTATGCACAAAGCCAATGTAGTTCTGATTTTTGTTTCTAGTGTTGATGACTATTATCATTTATGAAATTATTGGATATATTTGTAAGTAAACTACTTTGAAGGAGAAGAAGTAAAAAATACAGTGTGTTCAGGTATTTTTTTCATGGTTAGATTAAAAAAAAACATTTGTATTCTACCTTATACTCATATATATATATATATATATATATATGTATATATATGATTAATTTTTTAAAATATGATTCCATCACTATATAAGAGTTCTCATGTTTCAAAAATAGAAACTAAAAAACCAGCTCAATTTCATCCTCAAGCAAATTTTGGAATAACTAATCTTGAAATTTACGGAGCTTTATAAGTGTAAACATTCGTAATATTAATTACATGGAAATGGTTAAACCAATTATTGTGATAAGGGTGAAAGGGTGACCATATTGTATCAACATATTATTTACTTTTGGAAAGAGGTTGTTAAGGTAGGGTTGGGGTGTCTTTTTTTCAAGCAAATGATGACATCAATTTGAAGCATATCGTCTGGTCTGTTTCAATGAAAGAGAGTGTTGTTGGCATTATTGTTATGTTGCTAAATTTGTATTTGTATAGCATAATTTTTTTTAAAGGGTTGTTTGTATATAAATATGTTGTATTGAATAACAGTTTGTTTTTTGACGACTTTGTAAAGGTTGTTTTATCTTATGATTGGGTTGAACTTTTAAATCTTTTGCTTGAAATTGAAATTCTTTATAGACAATGAAATTTTAAAATTTTAAAGATAATTATTTAAGACAAAAATTTGTTGATGCCGGCAAAAAACTGTTAACTCATGTTTATGATTTAATAAATTTTTGTTTTTTAGAAACTTAATAATGTGTAGTTTTTCATGTAGGCATAAAGGTCATGGGTCATCCCAGGATTTACAAGTTCTTGTTCTATTTATTATTTTCCATTTTAATGGTTCTTTCCTATTTTTCTATATATTTGCTCACACACACACACATGTATATATGTATAAATTTTACAAATTATTTTTGTCATAAAACATTCCTATTTTTGTGATGTCAACAAACAGTCATTGCCATTTTTGTGATACCAATGAATACTTGTTGCCACTTTTGTAATGTTCGTTGTAGTAGAGACTTTGTAATCATAGATACAAATATAGTACACAGTTGAACAATACTGTCAGATGCCTTCAAATAGCACTTGCACCAATTGTACTTGCTCAATAATACTCGCTCGAATAGTAATCCATATAGTGAAATAGTATAGTGAATAGAGTAGAGAATAGTGGTCTAAATAGTAATAGAGGATAGAGTAGAAATGCAGATCTGAATAGTAATAGAGGACAGACTAGAAATGGTAAGTCATCATGATATTTTCTACTTATGTGTTTCCTCTCTGGTCACATGATCCACTTAATTCAATAATGGGATTGCCTGTATTTGCTCACTGGCGATCTAGGTTCAAACCCAAGTGTCAGCAGTGACACTTTATTCCTATAAAACACCTATATTTTGACTTCAAAGTTTATTTTGATTAAAGTATAAAAGAATCCAGAATTTATCCTGAGAAATAAAGTGTACCTCAGGTAATAATTATTAGGTCGAGTCCTACATAGTTTCCATTTCTGAGAACCAATGTAAGGACAAATGTGTCACGTAGATAGGTTCACCTATGATCCAGTTCACATGCTTCCTTGGTCTTTTGAACTGGATTACAGGTTTATGTTTTTTTTCCTGTTTTGGATTTGGTTAGATTTCTGGTTCCTTCTAAAATCTTCTCATTCTCTTTCATTCCCAGTAGCATTATTGTTTGATTGGGGTGAAAAAAAAGTGTTGATAAAAGTTTGTCTGAAAAGAACCCTTTCAATAAGAACGATGTTCTCGTGTAAAAGAATGTATGCAAAAAGAACACAGAAAAATTGGAAACTCATAGACTGTTTTACCCATCATATTCCCCAGGCCTTACAGCAACTGATTCTTACCCTTTTCAATTGCTGCAAACCACTTTGATGGGGAAAACATTTCTTGAATGAAAACCAGATTCAAGCATTCATTAAAAGGTTTTTGGCATTAAAACTTGCAGAATTTATCTCAAAAGGAATTCCAAGAGCTGCCTGATAATTGGCAACAAGTCATTGCAAATAATGGTGAATGCAGATGGAATAAAATATGTTGAAGAATAAAGTTGATAAGCAAAATCGGAATTCATTTATGACTCAACCTTAATTACAAATGAATTTAAATTTCATTAAATAAATTTAAAGAATAATTTTAAGGATTATTTCACTAATATTTTTGATGCTTCAAAATTTTCAGAAAGATATCTGATAATGATATTCGAAAGTATCTCATTTTACCATTTTTCCTTTCTGAAATTTAATTTGCTTCTAGATTTAAACTTCTTATGAGCTCAAAAATGTCAAAGTCAAATTTCTTTTGCTCTTTTTTGAAAGAATTTGCCTTTCATATGTGGCTTGTTTCCTTTCGAGGTCTTAGTTTCATACCCATTAGCTTAGCCTTGCAGAAGACCAAATCTATAAACCTATAATTTCATTCCATGATCATTATCAGCCTCATATTCTTTTTGCTTTTTAAACTAGTAGTATCAGTAGAATTAGTTGTATTAGTAGAATTAGTATGATGTACAATTAGTGTAACAGGAAGTGTGTTGCCATCAAGCTGCGTTCAAATTTTGGACAAGTCTATTGAATTCATTTTTGTACTTATGCCATCGGGAAAGGTATACATCCACATATTTTCTCCTCAACTATGGGTTAAATAGTAGAATAGACTGGGCTCTCTAGCCTTGAATTGCAACCCGCCTAATACAAGGAAAAAGTCTGAGTTCCAAACTATGGAGAAAGCAATGTGTTGTGGTAAGAGCCAGTTACCCTCCTGTCATCAATGGACTTAGTCATTCATGATAAGTAGTCCTGGGTAATTGTCTACTATTGCAGGATCAAAGCAGAGGATCTAACTAACACCTTCATCCACTGTGCCATGTTTCCTTGACAAGACCCAAATAGTGTGAGTTCAATACCCGGCTAAGGCAGTGGAGAATTTTCAGAAGGAAATTAACAGATAACTGATAACTGACATCCATTAAACATGGCACATGGAACTAGAACCGTCTACCCCAGTGAGCAAAATAAATGGTTCAGTTCGACATTTCAACCACCTAAAGATGGCTGGAGCATACAATGGCCAAAACGTTGTAATAAATATGGTGACAAAGATGAGGATAATATTCCGAATAATTTGATGGTTCTGTCTGTGTGTATTGTAATATTCCATAAAATTGTTACAGATCCTATTGCTGTAACCTGTTCTGAGAGATGTTTATACCAGTCTCTTACAGTTTCCTTCCCGTAAAAGTGGTTTATTTTCCAGAGCAGATATTGGCGTATTCTATCATTGTGAGTTTTATATTCAGCGGGTACCAACACCGTGCAACAAGATACAAAATGATCAATTTTTTCTGGATATTTATCACAGAATCTGTATTGTTTTAGCATTTGGTACATTACATTGGCTTTTATTTCCTTTTTTAGTTTCTTTACCTCAGCAGTGGGTATATTATGGCTTCTTTGTACTTCTTCACCCACTTGAAATTTTCTTTTGAATTTATTGGCATCCTTTATTACTGAATAAAGTTCTTTTGATGATGTTATGGTTTTGTAAGACAATTCTAGTTGAACTAACCCTCTGCCTCCTACAGATCTGGACAAATACAGATGATCAACATCAGCACTACGAAGATGCATGTGGTGGCAAGTGAGATGCTTTTTCATCTTGACATCCATTTGCTTAATGTCAGCTATTGTCCAATTAATGAAGTTGAAACTGTATTGCACCATGGGGACAGCCAAAATGTTTATGACTGATATCTTGTTTTTCTGAATTTGACTCAATATTTAACACCAGACACACATGCCTGTAATATTCCTTTCTTAATTTCTCCTTCATTTGGGTATGCTGTATTCCATCTCCTTTTCTCACTTCTAGGTATTTCTAGGCAAAATTGAGATCTATTGAATGTGTTTCTATAATTCTCCCTTTCTTGTATGTTATTTTTGCATATTTATCTAATCCAAAACCCATACTGATGTTATCACTGAAACATTTTACAGTAATGAGGATACCTTTCAACTCATTGTTGTATGGGCAAAGAGTTTGATATCATTCATATAAAGTAGGTTATTGAATATTTATTTTTCAGTTTGTATCCATTATTATTATTATTATTATCATCATTATTATTATTAAACAAAATAATTGACTTAACTCTTCCAATATTTTTCAACAGTTAAAAGAAGAGTATTATTTAAGAATAAATAAAAAAAAGGAAAAACCCTGTTTGACAATGTGAAACAATATGTCAACAGAAGGACAGGAGAGTTCCATAAGATTTATACAAAGCTGTTTGATTAATTCCTCTTTGTAACTAATCAACTAACAGTAAATTCTAAAATGAATATGATCCCATCTTATTAAGCATGTTTCATTTGCATACCTTCATGCTGGCAGTGTTTTATTTCTTTTGATGCATTCATTAACAATATATCCTGTCTTTTCAATACAAGACAAGCAATGTTTGTACAAAGACTTATAATTTTTTATAGATTTATATAGATATTTTTATAGTTAAAAAATTGTTTAAATATAACTTGAAGAAGAGACATTCTTTTGAAATATTGTTTAACTTTGTCAAACATTGCATGTTTACTTTTCTTTATCTTTTCATAAATCACGGTCTTCTCTTAAATGTTGAAAAATATTGGAGGAATTACGTCAATCATTTTGTTTAATGATAATAATAATAATAATAATAATAATAATAATAATAAGAAGAAGAAGAAGAAGAAGAAGAAGATTAGGCAACTGGGACAAGAAAAATCCTGTAAATACCCGTGTGTCAACGAAGGTGATGAAATACAACATGTGAAAATGGAGGTGAAAGTAATAAAAGAATATCTACAGGTGTGTTCGTTGGGTGTTAATTACCGAGTTGATTTACAAAAGAGAATATCAAACATAAATACATTGGCTGGCCTTATGGCACGATACAGTTTTCAAAATCCTTAACTGAATGAGAACTGATATTAAGTGAATGCATGTCAAAATGTAAAAGCTTCTCACTTGCGACTGCATACATTATGCTAAGGCTGATGTTGATCGTCTGTATGTGTCCAGATCCAAAGAAGGCAAAGGATTAGTTCAACTAGAATTGTCTTACAAAACCAGAACAATCAGTCTTCAAAGCTACCTGGAAACTACAGAATGCTAAATTGTAAATTGTAAATTTTAATTGTAAATTTAAATTGTACAAAATGAATGGGTTTTGAATCTGATTAGCTAGCTATAAGATAGTTAGTGTCCACCATCCTTGACACAGTTCCACACTTTTTTTGGCCCTATGTCACAATTACTGTATGTAATCAGTATTAAATCATAGACAAGCAACGTTTGTACAAAGACTTATAATGTTTTGTAGATTTATATATTTTATACTTGAAAAAATTGTTTAAATATAACTTGAAGAAGTCAGATATTCTGTTGAAATATTGTTTAACATTATTAAACTCTGTGTTTTTTCTTTTTTCTTAAATTGCACTTTTCTCTTAATTATTATTATTATTATTATTATTATTTTATTTCCTTTGGTTTCTGGTGTGTACTCATTTCTTTCCGGGTCCCAACCAGAGATCTAAGGTTAGAAATCCCATCATGACATTTTTCACTGAAAAGTTTTGAAAAAAAAAATCATGCAGATAAAACCTTTTGTAAGGTGTGGGCTGTACTTGTTAATACAATGTTTTGTATTTCTTTAAAGCATGGGCTACCAGAAATCCTTTCAATGAGTCTACTGGAATCTTTTCCAATCAATCTCCAACTACAAGTGGAATTGTTAATGTCCTCATGCGCCACATTTTTCAGATTTTGATTTCAAGGTCCTTGTAATTTGATAGTTTTTTAAAGACCTTCAAAGATACATTGCAGTCTGCAGGGACTGCCATGTCAATAAGGAGGCACATTTTGGCTTTGCGCTCTCCATTCACAATGTCAAGGCAATTAGCATTGATTGTTCTGTCTGTGTGTAATGTGAAGTCCTATAAAATTGTTACAGGTCCTATCTCCGTAAGTGGGTCTGGGTGGTGTTCATACCAATTTCTTGCAGTTTCCTATCTGTAAGTGTTGCAGATTTTCAGTGCAGACATTGGCCAACGGTGTCATTCTATGTTTCATATTCAGTGGGTGCCAATACTGTGTAACCTGATACAAGATGATCAATTGTTTCTGGATATTTATCACAGAATCTTCACTTTGGACTGACACTGTTTTTCAGTATGTGTGCTAGGTAAATTCTAGTTAGCAAGCATTGGTCCTGTGCAGCAAGAATAAAACCTTTGGTTTCAACTTTTAACCCTGAACTACATAGCCACTAATAGGTATGGGGTTTGTCTACGTCATCTTGTTTGGTACGGGCTGAGTATTTATTATTATTATTATTATGATTCTCATCAATAAGCTGACTGAATTTTACCCACATGACATAATTCCATTTATTTAGTCTCTTCATTTAATCAGATTACACATCTTAACTGCACATACATTTTATCTGTGCATAGACAGACATATTTTAATGAATGTTTAAACTAATATACAAAATCATACGACATCATACAATCAAGAAACTAGATGCTGAGAATATCAGCTATGTATCCAACCAATTCTACCAACAATCAGTATCTGCTGACCTGCAGGTTGAACCTTGGAGGCAAATCCTAAAACAAACAAGTAGATTCTAAATATGAGGATAATAATAATAATAATTATTATTATTATTATCAACAGTTCATTAAGATAAAAATCAGCAGAGTCAATATTGCATTAGTAGTGGTGATTCTTCCATGTGCCCTGTCCCTTCAGGATGTTGATGATCATTGCTCTCCACAACTTCCTTTACTTTGTAGCTCTCTGTAAAGTTTATCTTTTTGCCATCCCTCCCACTTCTTGTTCTGCAATTTATTTGCAAAAGCTTGTTAGACAGATTACTTTCTGCTTTCCTCTGTCCCTCTTACTTCAGTATGCCCTGTGTGTGTCGAATTCCCCAAGCTCTCTTTCCTCCTTATGTGTTCCAGAAATTCAGCTCTTATTAATTTTAATTATATTAATAATAAATAGTGGTACCTGTGAAAATTTCATGATTTTCCTCCTTGAATTTTCTGATGGATCATATGTAATGATGAAATTAGTGTTTGTTGCTTCAACAACAAAATACCCTTGAAAATTACCCTATTTTATTATTAAATATTTGAGCTTAACAACTAAGAAAATATTACAATAACTATGTGAATGATGCTTAATAAATGCAGGTCATTATTTAAAGAAGAGAGTACAAAAAAAAACATTAAATTTTTCTAGTTCAGTGAAGCAGACATGAAACACATGAGAGCATTATCCCCTTCTTTATCTGCTCTTTCATTCTTTCTTTTTCTCACTGAAACAAAAATATTTGTTGATATGTCTTTTCCATCTTTCCTTTCAATCAGAATAGTCCCTTATTTATGAGGTACTTACAGGGTGTAACATGCATACCAACAAACTAAGTAACTAACTACAGTATGAAAGAACAAGCAGAATTAGTATCACGTGATATTATTATTAATCAAAAGAAATATCATCTTTCACTTGTAATTATTGAGATTAAGTAACAAGTTTCCTTGGTAATCCAGCAATCTCTACAACTACTATTTCTACTACTACTTAATAATGCACTTACAGAGGCTGATACTAAATGTCTTACTGGTTATTTTTCTGTAGATTGAGGGACAACCAGTTTCCTCAAATCTCCAGCTCCATCATCAATGCCATAGTTTGGACATTTTCAGTTCTTCCTTGAATTCTATTATTTTTACTCACAGACTTTTCAAACATGGCAGATTCCTGTGGAGATAAAGTGACAGCAATTTTCCTCAATATTCCAGCATCCTTCGAAGTATTTTAATTGGTTCCAGTATAGTTCTTGTTTGGAAGGTATCATTTCTTCCCTAGATTTTCAGTTGTTCATCCATTGGAATCATTCCAAGTACTCCAACAACAATAAGCACAACTATCTCATTAATCTTTTCATAAATTCCATCATTCATAACTTAAAACAAATTGATCATTTCTTTTCACTAATTGGCTGTGTTCAATATTTTCCAAAGAATCCTCAATGTTCCTGGAAGATCAGTTGCTTTTAATGACTCTATTTACAAATCACAATCCAATATCTGCAAGGTTTTCCCCATGTTTTTTTGTTGTTGTACAGTGTTCCCATGATAATTGGTACTACAATTACTTTATCTGCTAGTCCTTCCCATACTTTCTGAATTTTAAAACATTGCAGCTGTCAATCTTCTATTCTTTATGCTCAGTTCTCATATCAAATGCACAAGAAATTTCTCCAAGAAAGTAAATATATTTTTGGATGTGCAGCAGGACAAAATGTGCTTTATTGTGAATTATTATTTTTTTTTCTTTGATTTCTGTTGTATACACATTTCCCATTTCCTTTGGCTCCCAACTAGAGATCTAAGGTCAAAAATGGCTTTGTAACATTTTCCACTTATCATTTTTGTAAAAACAAAAACCTCCAAAAAATCCCTAAGATCACACACACATTTTACATAGATAAAGCTCTTTGTAATATGTGATCTGTACTTGTGAGTACAATTTTTTGTATTTCTTTAAGGCATGGGCTACAAAGAATCCCTTCAGTGACTCTATCTGACACTTTTACAATCAATCTGAGAGCTCCAACATCAACTGGAATTATTGGTGTCCTTATATGCCACATTTTTTTAAGATTTCCACTTCAAGATCCTTTTATTTTCATAGTTTTTTGAAGATCTTCAAAGATACATTACAATCTGGAGGAACTGCTGTGTCCATAAGAAAAAGCATATTCTGTTTTTGTGGTTTTTCATCATGATGTTTGAATGATAAATTTTGATTTTTCTGTCTGTGTGTATTGTAATGTCCCATAAAATTGTTACAAATCCTATTGCTGCTACCTGGTTAGGGTGATATTCATACCAGTCTCTTGCAGTTTCCTTCCTGTAAAAGTGGTTTATTTTCCAGTGCAGATAATGACCCGTTCTATTATAGTGAGTTTTATATTCAGTTGGAACTTTTCATTATTCTTATTATTATTAGTAATCAATGGAATCAGTTATTGGAAATACTGTACTTGAGGCATGATGTCAACAAGATTCTTCCCAACTCAAGAACATTTTGAAGAATACTCACAGAGTAAATAATAGCAGTTTTCTGGGGGTCTACAATCTTGGTTTCAATTTCAATTCTCTATAAGTGCTTTTACAATTTTTTCCAACAACACCCATTAACATAGGAATTAGTTCTCCATTGTTCTCTCTAGCCAGATCTTGGTATTTTCCTATCTTTTCAGTTTTTTTGGAATCCACTCTTATATCAGATGGAAGAGAAAAACAATAATTAGACACAGGCTATTCTCTTTTTATGTATAACAATAAAAGGTTAAGCTCTTCATACTTCACTGATATGATCTGTCTGGACTGAGACATCTCATAATATCTTGTGACTATCATTTTCGACCATTGCCTCTGGCTGAGGTTCATACCACTTCTATTTTACACTAAAGCCAAACTTATGGCATACTTCCCAATGGTTTTTTTTTTCACCAGTCCAATCATGCCATCGCTTGTACTTCTTCTGTACCAAATTGGGATATTATTATTATTAGTAGTAGTATTAGTATTATTATTATTATCATTATTACCATTATTATTAGTATTGTTGTTTTTATTTCCTTTGCTTTCTGGTATGTTCACATTTCTTTCCAGGTCCCGCCCAGAGACCTAAGGTTAGAAATGGCATCATGACACTTTCCACTGACCCCCCCCCCCCACCAAATATTTTACATAGATAAAGCCCTTCGTAAAGTGTGAGCTGTACTTGTAAGAACAATGTTTTATATTTCTTTGAGGAATGGGCTTCCAGGAATCCCTTCAATTAGTCTACTGGAATCTTTTCCAACCAATCTTTTTTGATGTTCCTATGTGCCACATATTTTTGTTGTTGTTATTATACTCATTATTATTATTATTGTTGTTGTCATCATTATTGTTGCTATTATTATTATTGCTGTTGTTATTATTGTCATTATTATTATTATTATTGTTGTTGTTGTTATTATTGCTATTGTTATTATTGTCGTTATTATTGTTATTGCTATTGTTATTATTGTTGTTGTTGTTATTATTATTATTGCTATTGTTATTATTATTACTAATACCATTTTAAACACTTTAAATACTTCAGACTTTGAATAGATGATAGCTTGCACTAAGGATACTTGTGTTCAGCACAGTAAGGCACTATAAAACCAAGATATTGGCCTGGAAAGATGCTACGGTTTAAGTATCTGAGTAGAATAATAAGAGATATTAGAAAGGGGGACACAAAGCTGATGGTTCATATGAATAGTGAATGATGCTTTAGAGAAATAGACCAAAAAAGTTATTAATCAAAAATGAAACTGTGCTAAATTATATGTAACATCTCTCCATCTATATGACAGTAAATGTTGAAAACTTTCATGACAGATGAAGAAAAGATCTGAAAAAACAGAGGATGTGGTTTTACAAATGAATGCTGGGAACATCATGAAAAGGTTATATGAGTAAGAAAGAACTTCTAGGAAAATGACTGCACAAAATCAGAAAGAATCAATTGAAAGTTTTTAGACACATAATGAGGAAAGAAGGCTTGGAGAATTTAACTCTTATAGTATATGTTGAAAGCAAGAGAAGCAGGAAAAAGCAGTGATAAGAATACTTGATTATTCTTTATGTGCCAGGCCCCCTCAGGACATAGGAGATCATGGCTCTCCATAACTTCTTGTCCCTTGTAGCAATTAATAAACATTGTCTTTCTGTGATTTCTCCTAAGCTCTGTTCTGCCATCCATTTACTCAAACTCATTAAGTATGATGTGTGTTGTTTTCACCTGACCCTCCTGCCTTCTACCTGTCCTGTGAGTATCAGATTTTCCAAGCCCTCTTTCCTTATTATTTGCCTCAGAAACCTCATATGTGATTAGTCTGAACAAATGCAACAAAGAGGGGTCATGAAGGATTATGTACACCTTATAACTATGAAATACATGAAGCTGTGGAGGGTATTGACTGCCAACATCATGAAGGAAAATATCACAGACATAGAGAGAAAAGAGGGGAAACTAAGATCTAATTCCAGCTGAGAATTATTTGTATAGGATGGAATGTGTGCATAGGAAGAGTTTGTTACATTCACTTTTGACTAAATACCCACTAGCCATGGTTGGCAACCAGTCAGGGAGAAGATCAACTCTGAATTTCAAATCAGTTTGTAGGAACATACTATACAGATTATGAAGTTAACAATTTAACTTGTAGATTCCATGATCTCAACTGAAGTTGAATAAAAAATGTATTGAAAGGCATGAATCAATAGCTCCCTGTGCTCTGTCATATCGACAATTATTTTGTTCTTTGTAGAGTAAAATATGACCAAGTAAGTATATTGAAGCATATTCTCTCTGCCATAATTTAAATAGCCAAGCAGTTACAGTAAGAGTTGCTGTAATATCCATTGTCACCATTGACAGTTGAAGGCAAGTCTTATATGTACACAGTTGTGCGTACGTTCATGAGTGGAGTTCCACATAGTTCCATACAAGTCTGGAAAATTTTATCAAGTTGTTCATCTGTCAATTCATGCTGCATTTCCTGTATCCCATATGTGTCTGTAAATCAGTTTATCAGAAAATAAAGATATTTATTTACCATCAAATGTTTTCACTTTGAGGAAACCACTTTGTGTCTCATGTTCTCTGTTTTAGAGTGGTACTTCATTTTGAGGGAGAAAGAGCAGTGGGGGTAGAATGCAAGAAAGATTGACAGTCTTTCATATATATATATATATATATATATATATATATATATATATAAGAAATATATGTATAAATTTTTATACACCAGAAAAATGTTAGGAACATCAATGATAAAGTTAGAAAAAGATATTAGGAACATCAAAATAATTTTATGTGACGTGTTTTGCTCTTCAGGACTTCAAGTGATGTTTATGTTGATGTGACTACACATGTGTATGAAAGAGAGGGTTTACTGAAATTTTTAACTTTTAAATTAAATTTTTTTTAAAAATATGTGTTTGTGTATATAGTCTACCTAATTTCATTTAATTTGTTTTTTATTTTGTTTATGGTTTTATCACTTTTGTTATTAGATATCCCACATTATGAAAATGGAAGATCTACCAAGAGAGTAACTGGATGAAAATTTACTGTAGATGATATAGCAATTAAAGCACTTTCTATACATTTTCATTTTAGTAAATTGCTTTTCTATTAATTAAAGTAGAAATTTTAAAATCAAAATTAGAATTAGACTCATTACAGTGAGCGATAAATCCATTGAGAATGTTGTTCTGTAAACGACCTTATTTGTGCTCATATAATCTTTTATTTAAATTCCATTACTACAGATGATGCAGTAAATTCTTCCTTTAAGTATTAGCTTATTTTGTTTTATATCAATTAAATTTTGCATTGTTTTAAAAATAGTTTTAACAAATTTTATGTTAAGCTTAGATAAATTGCTTTCACTTGTAGTTGTGATAGTGTTGGTGGGACGATGAATAATATGCAGAATGTTTCAGAAAAATTGATACAATTTTGTAATCTAATAACTTAACTAGTTTTTGTTCAAATGAACTCAGAATTCAACAGCCATACAAAAAACAACTCACTCTTCTATGTTTAGTGTTTTTGTTTTTTTCTTTTCAAGTACAGAAATGCCATTCACTAGAAAAGAAAAGACATTTTGTGTGTTAGGGTACACTCAAATGCAATCAAACAAGAATGTACAATGTGCATTTGTGAGAGAATTTGCTAAAAATGAATCAATAACAATGCAAATTTTCCCAGTAAGTCTATAAGGAGAAACCCAGTCTAGAGAATGTTACCCAAGGGGAGATGCTTCAGTGTGTTTAGCTGGAGTTGAACTGCTGACTTGATGTTTGCTGTGTTACAAGTGATGTACATATTGAAAACTTGTGAAATTGTTAATGAAATCTACAAACCTATTAATTTCTCATTCAAAGTTTAATGAATAAATCTTATTTTGCTTAACAACAAACCTGTTCAGTTTCATTTGCCTAGACTATGTAGTTACTCAGATATTTACATCTCAAATGATATCAAAATTATTTGAAAAACCCTGTATTTGGGCAGAATGATCTACTCTTCTATTTTTAAATATTTTATAAGCCTTTTGTGTCACATTGAATATGAAATAATTAGGACATTGGAGACATTTAAAAGTATTTTCAATTGTATTTCTCTTCTTCAATGGGAATAAAGGCCTTGATAAATTCATTAATACGCATTGGCAAAAATAAGTTTTTCTTTTGCCTTTATTCATACATATATATATATATATATATATATATATATATATATATATATATATATATATATATGTGTGTGTGTGTGTGTGTGTGTGTTGTCTGTGTGTGTGTTAAAAACATGGTTGCATGAGAAAATAAATAAAAGCAACAAAGTACTGCTGTTAGGGCAAAAAGAGAAGAGAAGATGTGTTAAAATAAAATTATTTGTATTGTAGATATAGAGGATCAAGGTGGGATGTCTCTTAGTGGACAAGAGAAGTGACCTGGAGGATGGGGAGAGTTGGTAAGGCTTGGTGTTGATGTTTATGTAGGATCAGTTGGCTGAGGACACTGTTGGTAATAGTGACAGCCAGGCTGATCCCCAGCAACTGATCTTTTAAGCAGTCATGGTAGATATATGACTCAGCATTTTTTTGTTGTGTTTTTTGCTTTAGTTGCAACATTCATAATTGGCTCCTTTTAAATTGCATTTTATATTGGGTGGCAGTATGCCTTGATTTATGTATTTATGTGTGTCTGCTTATATATTTACAGATTTGATAGTGTTTCATATGTTTCAAAATGTTTTGAGCCTCTTAACTCATTGTCTTCATTCTGCTAATCTATAACAAAGTCATGCAAATGAGGCTGATTATAGGTTTGTATGGCTGTGGCTTTTAAATCCAGTTATTTCAAAAGCAAGGTTTTTTTCTGGAATTTCTTGAAGAGATTTAAGTTTCTAAGTAAATAAATTCTGTTTTTTTTACAGTGTTGAAGAAGCCTATATCCCAATTAAAAAAAATGAATAGCAGAAAGAACACAAGAGTAGTCTTCATGGAAAAGAATGGATATTTTTATTTTTCATTTTTATCAAAAAATTTAAATGCTTTATTACTGTCAACAAAAGGTGCATGCTTTAATTTTGGTTTTGCTTAGTTTTGGCACAAGGCCCTATGTCTTGAGTGCACAAAACTTCTTTTTCTTCTATGGAATAAATGTTATTGCCATAAATGTCTTTTATTGCTCCAAGTAAATGGTGTCCCTTGTCAGCCATCTCTATCCTTGTTCTGTCATGACTTCACTTAAGTATGTTACTTGCTGTTTTCTACAATTTAATGTCCTGTGGATGTTAAATTCTCCAGGCTGGCTTTCCTCATCACACATCTCCAAAATTTCACCTGTCTCATTCTGATTCCCAAGCAATCACCCATCTTGTTATGACCAACCTTGATGTTGCTTAACTTTGGTGATCATATGTGAACTGGTGTTTCAATGTAATGTAGCTGTAAGCCTGTACTGGAATAGCAAAAAATGCCTTCCAGAATCTAAACAAAGTATTAAGAAACAGGAAAATTTCATTAGAACCAAAGAAAAGAGTGCTGAGCTCTTATGTAATATAAATCCTCCTTTATGGTAGGGAAAGCCGAACAATTTTCTCACAGATGAAGAGGAAACTTGAGGCAACTGAGATGGTGTATACAGAAGGATGCTGAGAATACTATGGATGGAGTATTAAGAAAAATGGAAATAAAACAGACACTTGTACTTAAAATTAGAAAGAGCTAGTTGCAATTTCTGGGACACATGATGAGGAAAGAAGGCTTAGTGAATTTAACACTCATCATATTGAAAGCAAGCAGATCAGAGGGAATCAGTATAACTTATCTAAAGAGCTATGTGGCAGAATAGGAAAAGGAAAACATAGGCAAACATTGCAAAGAGCTACAAAAGATAGGAAGCAGTGAAGAGCCATTATCACCTACAACTTAAGGAGACATAGCATGTAAAAGATGAATTGGAAAGTGATGTTTAACAAAAGAGATATTTGATATGTGCAAATGCTATGTACATAAATCTCCATCAGTTAAAGCGAATTGAAAATGTTAATTGGAAATTGAGATGGATCCTTGGATTGTATAATGCAGGTCAGGAACTCAAATCTAGTTATCATAAATAAAGAGAGAGAATATCTGTCAGATAGCAGATATTCCAGAAGACCTTTCTAGGTTTGCTTGGAAAAGTCATGCAGTACCTTTCCAGAAAAACAGAAAAATCAGGGATGAATAAAAAAAAAACTGTTTGAATGAGAACATTAATAAAACCAACAAGAACACTGTCTGATAGACTTGCTGTCACTTTACAGTTACAGCTTCAAGATTTTTCTAGTAAAAAAAAGTAATAAGAAAGTCTGTGTGGAAATGATTTCATTTTAATTAAAAATTAGCCTACCTAGGGTAATGGTGTCTTAGTACCTTCAAAATATCCACCTTAGAATTAGAACTTCATATATTTATCCCAGCCTCTCTCCCATTTTTCAAACATGGTTCTGAGTTCTGTTGAGAAATTGCTATTGTGTGTCTTGTCATGTCCATACAAAATTTTATGATGGTATGTTGCTTGAATTTTTCAGCCATTATAAAGACATTTATCAAATAACTTTACAAAACTTCATGCTATAATTGAACACAATAGCATAAAACCTATTGGCAGACTAACTCGGTAGGCAGGGTACAAGTGAGCATTAGCTACATACACATTGCTGTTACAATCACAGAATGTACATCTATAGAAGTTTCCATTACCAATTCATATTATTGGTTTTCCAGTGCTTTTAAATTGTTTCATGTTAAACGCTGCCAAACTTTTGATTGGTTATTGTTAGAAATTGACAAGTGGTCAAAAGTCATTTATGGGGGATTATTTGGATTCAGTTAAAAGAAACAATAATAAATTGCAGAAAATTGAAAACGTAATGACTGTTCAATTTGATGAGAAGATCATCTCTGCTATAGATTCCGAGCCAAGGTTTTCACGATCAAATTCTTCTTAATACCAAGCACAAATCCAGCAGAAAAGGAAAAAAAAAAAAAAGGAAAAAGTAAACCAAAGTGATGTTTTTCAGATTGTAGAAAACATTCTTTTATTCTGACTTATTAAAGACCCCACCTCCACTGAAAACAGTTTTGTATTCTTTCTTGTTAAGTGATGTGGGGTGTCAATAATTCTGTTGAAAGTTAATCAAGAGGTAATTACAGGTATATAGAAGAGAAAACAGGGTTAGGGGAAGTGAATGCTTCCCATGATTCCTCTGCAAATACACACATGCCGATGCTTGTCTGGTTTGAATGCCGATTATATTGATTTGCTCTCTCGACATAAAAAGATAAAAGGAATGCGCAGTAGGCAGAGAAGAGACTGTAATTTGGAAATAAGTGATAGCAATTATCACTGCCAAATTGAGATGAAGATACGAAATAATTTGCTGTTATTTTATAAAAAGAGAAAGACCAGAATGTTTGATCATCCAATAAAAATGCAGGTTGTCAATAAAAAGAAAAATAACTTCATGCTATACATTTTTAGAAAACACACATACACTTGTATGTTAATATATCTATGCATATAGGTATATTCTTCAACATGTCTCACATCTGGTCATCTGTTTATATTTAAATTACACAGTAAAAAGATGAAAGTCATTTTTGGGGAGGGGGCTATTATTCTTGATAAATACTGACATTAAGTAACCTTGTGTCAGAAGCAGTCACATTAAAAAGATAAAAGTAGTCAACCTGACCTATTTTCACAAAATCTGAACAAATTGGCCCAAAACTTTTCAGTACCTGTTTGTACCTATTATATGCGTATGCATTGATACAATACAGTGGTTGGCTGTAATGATACTGGTAATGGTAATATCAGCCATTTCTTTATAAGGAAACATTTGACATTCATTGACCAACAGTCAGTGCTCTTGTCTGTTGATATTTATAAAATCATTCTATTAAAAGAATTTTTAAGAAAATAGGTTTCCCAACCTCACTAAGATTTATCGTTCTTTCCATTATTGATGGAATCTTCACCCTAACTTTTCATTTGAAGTCGAGTGGCATGTCACACAGTCATGTGGGTATGAGGGTCAAAGAGACCCTTTCTGATTTGTGGCTTTACTGTTATATTAAGAGTACACAATTGGTTCTTGAGATATGATGAGTTACATTCAGGACAGAATGTGCAAAGTTTATCAGCATTGAAAAGAGAATCAGCCACAAAAATTAATATCCTTGAGAAAGGCATAAATGTACCTCTCCCTGCATTCCAAATATATATATATATATATATATATATATATATATATAGTGTTTGACTGGATACAAAAATTTGGGTTTACAGAGCTGTTGTACTTGCCATCCTTTTGTATGTATGTGCGTATGTGTACAAATGAGTTTACTAATTCCTTGTAGTAAGACAGTATATGTATGGAGGGGGAATATATGCACACATATATACATGCATGCTGACAGAAACACACGAAAATGGAAACAGATCTAAGAACACACATGGGTCATTAAAACATTAAAAGATAAAATGTCGATAAGTAATTCATCATTTCTCTTGGACCAACCTTAATTGTTTTATGACCCTTCACGCAGAACTCTTCACTGCCAATTTGAAGAAAGACATTCAGATTACTAAAACAAAAACAGAGAATATCTCATATTGAGAATATTTAACATTGAAAAACATAAGGAAAAAATTAATTATTATTAATAATATGTGGAAATCTCCGCCTTTTACCAGAAGATGGTCGTGAGACCAGAAAAGCGTTCAGTAAAATTATGGAAAATAAAGCATAATATTTAAAAAAAAAAAAATCCACATTACAACCAAAAACGTTTGCGGCACCTCTCTTCTCTTCTTTTTAATATACACACTTTTCTCACGTTGGAACCACTATAACCTCTTTCTTTCATATATATATATATATATATATATATATATATATATATATATATATATATATATATAATAAATGGCGATTTATCCAAGTGAAACAGTTCTCAAGATTGAAACCAACAAACCAAGTTTAAATTATGGCAGAGGTTTTTTATGTTCACTTAGCATTAATGTCCTTAGAAAAGGCATGAATACTCTTCTCCCTGCATTCTATATATGTATTAAATAAATGTGTAATAGTTATCAACACAAAAAATAGAAATAGTAAACTAAATTTGAATTCTGGCAGAGGCTTTTTATGTTCCCTTAGCATTAATGTCTATAGGAAAGGCATGGATCTAACTCTCCCTGTATTCTATTTAATAAGGCATTGTATAATGTTCCTGACATGTTATTTGCATTCACTGTTATTGTCTCCTGATAACATCGAGGTTAACTCTCACACAGCAGTTTTTTTTTTTGTGAGAGTAGCCTTCTATTAGATGTATTGCCTTTATAGGCCTCATGCTACCCTATTATTTGCCCATAGCTGGTTGTCCAGCCTGTACAACATAATCTCTGACTGGACTTATTATGGAAGTGCCATTATAAACAGAAACGTCTTTAACCAGACTCAGAATTCTCTACTCTCTTTCTATTTTCTGTACTAATAACTATTACATGAATCCAGACCAATAAAATATTATATAGCATATATAATTATCTCTCTCCCCCATATATATATATATATATATATATATATATATATGTACATTATGAAATGGACAAAGTCCGACAATTATTTAAAACATTTTTTAAAAAGAACGTATAAACATAAAAAATGTCTTATATATGTATATATATTTCCTTTGGAGATATTTAATAAGATGACATCTATTAAATAGTAAAACTGAAATTTTTATATTAATTACATTATTCAGACTATTGTCTTCATCTTTGTCGGTCGCCATATTTATAACAAACTTTTGGCCGTTGTATGCTTCGGTGTTCTTCAGGAGGTTGGAATGTCGAACTGAACCTTTTATTTCGCTCAATGGGGTAGACTGTTCTAATTTCACATGCCATGTTTAATGGATGTCAGTTATCAGTTATCTTCTGTTAATTTCCCTCTGAAAGTTCTCCACCACCTTAACCAGGTATTGAACTCTCACTCTTTGGGTCCTGTCACTGGATCTAATTAATGCCTTTATCTACTTTGCCATATGTCCAACCACCTGAAGAAGGCTGAAGTGTACAACGGCCGAAACGTTGTAATAAATATGGCGACAAAGGTGAGGACAATAGTCCGAATAATGTAAATAATGTACATAATACCTAATCTCAGAAATATAGACAGATGCTGAAAGATTTATGTGCATTCTTTTTTTTAAAACACACTCCACTATAAACCCCCTCCCTATGAAGAAAGACACCTTATTTAATGTTGGCTGCTTTTCTTTTATTACACCAGCTTTCCTTCAGAATTTGCAGCCGTTCTTTGCACTGTGTTCTGTATAACATTTTGGTGTTATCTACTAAGGGTTGGCTAATGTTTGTATTATTTTGCTTATTTGTTATATGTTCATATATATATATATATATATATATATATATATATATATATATATATATATATATGTAAATTCTGGAGGCTGTTGTAAAAAAAAAAGAGAAGCAACTAATACATACAAAAATTTCAGTTTGAATGTTTAAATGACGTGACCTTATCAAATATCTCCAAACAGAAATAAATAAAATTAACAACAAACTTTAATCTTCTGCTTCTTCTGAAAACTATCAGGAAATCCTAAATCATATATATATATATATATATATATATATATATATATATATATATATATATATGCAATAGTAATAGTGATTGTGTTGTATGAAAAGATATGTGTGTATGTATTGTGCTGATATATGTCTTTTGGTGTTTGTTTATATGTGCATGCACATTTGGGTATAACTTAATTGATGCATGAAACAGAAAGACAAAATAATCAATATATAATCATATAACTCATATATATATATATGTATATATATATATATATATGACTCAAATAGGAATGTTTGAAATCATTATATCAATAGGCACTGATATTTTTACTGAAGACTATATATGTATATATTAAATGCACACACACACACACATATATATATATATATATATATATATATATATATATATATATATGAGGAATGTTTTGAACAGTTACACATGTTTTCATCACAGCAGGAAAGTTCCCTTTTCTTATTATTTTGTGATTTTTTTTTATTTTGTGATCTTGTCATATTGTGGTGGTTGGAGATAGGCTAATGATAAATGGTAAGAATGTCACACCACCCAGAGTGGTATAGAAGACAGACTCCATAAAAGATCCAGAATCAGGATTTGTTGTTGGCACTTATGAGAAAGAAAGCGAACAGTGACAGGAGAAGGGTAAAAAACAAAAAAAAACACAATCTGAAAAAAGAAAAAAAAAGAGATCCATATTTGCATAGATATGTGCATATATATGCATACAAACAAAGAGCAATCTTACAGTTAGGATGTGCATTATTTATATAAGCATTTTGTTCTTTTTTTTATGAATATTCACATTTTCTTCAATCGTATTAATGATGATGACGACAGCTGTAGATGATCAACACACTTGGAACTTATCTAGATTTGGCAGAAATGCAAATGCACCAAGAATTGTATAAACAACTGGGATTTGATTATGCATCTGAATCATATTTGCTATTTCCATGGAAAATGTTCTGATTATCTACATTCGTCAGTTCTAACCCTAGCCTTGTAGACACAGTTGAATAATTCACATTCTCTTCATAGTCCGTTAGTAAGAAGAAAGTTCCATTTGCGGAACTGACTCTTGGGAGGATACTTTTTTTATCACTGCCATCTTAATCTCTTTTTAAGCCTTGTTTTGATGCTTATCTATCTTGCCTATCTTCATAATCACCCTCTTACTTTAGAAGTTGAAGAGCTGAGTTCAAATTCTGGTTGGGTTCATAAGATTCACCTTGGGAAACTTATGAATCCACCTTTTCTCTCCCATCTATCAGTGAAATATTAAAACTTCAAAAAATAGTTAATACAATATCCCTTGCAATAAAAGAAATATTCTTACAACCTAAAAATATGTTTCAGCTTTAAATAACCAACAAAAGGTTGATAACCCATGAAAAAAAGAATCAATCAAATACCTCCTATGTTTAAATCTATGAAAAAAAAACAAACTGTGTGTGTTTTTTTTATTAAAGTCATCTGTATATTGAATAATTCTTCTTTTAATATTAAAAAACACAAACAGCTTTGTCTTTCATTCAGATTTTCTTGTTTGTTTGTTTAGTGGCATATGAACACCTTATGGGTCATTTAATGCTAGATTGTAATTTTCTTGGGCACATTAGTAATTTTCCTTACAAAAATGTATTACTGGTAATTTTTATTTTTTACAAAAATGTATTACTGATAATTTTTTACTACAAAAATGTATCTTTATATTTTCATAGTGCTTGACACCAGTATGGGAGTTAACTATTTGCCCATAGCTGGGACCCTAACAGATGCTACCACTCCAAGTCAGGGTCAACCTGGGAACAATAGCAATGAAGAGGTGAGTTCATGCTCATTCTGCAAAACCTCCAATCACCCAACTTTCATTCAGACTTGATGCCTACCTAATGAAGGCAAAACGTGTTTTCAATAAAAAAGTAAATTCTAATAATATGCATTCACCTTTATGGAATTACTCTTGAAAAAGGCATGAATCCATCCGTTCATATTCCCTCTAGCAATGTGTTAAATAAACTTTAGTCTTGGTTAGTAACCAGTCTAGGAGAAGTCAAAATCTGAATTCAAAACCTGAAGAGGATCATTTAGAAACCTTGTGACATATTATCAAAGAGTTTATATATATATATATATATATATATATATATATATATATATACATATTGATGCATGTTTCATTAAATAATATAGATAAATTTTGTCTATTTATTTTATGTAAATTCTTTTCATATCGTCTGATAAGCTTAATAACATTATCATTAAAAGAAGAAAGAAAATCACAATATTGATAAATATTTTTTAATCCTATCTAAGATTTCAGCTTACATAAGCCAATATTAAAGATGACAATTACATTACAATATATTAATCAATAGACAGACAAAACAATAATGATAGTCTTTTTTTATTTACATGGAAGATTTCCAAGCAACGTCAAACTCATGCATATGAGATGCTGGAAGTGAAAATCGCACCGCAGCTCATGACATCACACATGACCACAAGAGAGAGAAAATGAGAAGTATTAAGTATGGGAAGCCGTTGGTATAAACCAATGGCTTCTGTTATAAATTATAGGCATTTAAGAATATTTGTGGAGATTTCGTAGTTTATTTTTTTCATGTTAGGTTTTAACTGTTTCAGGTATATAGCTTCAAGAATTTTTTTTTTGTTTATTGTTTTCATAACAATTGAAATGAAAGTTGGGTGATTGGAGGTTTTGCAGAGTGAGCATGAACTCACCTCTTCATTGCTATTGTTCCCAGGTTGTGTTATTTTTAGTAGATACTCATATTTAAGAGAAGTGTATATTTTTCTCTAATAAGATTTTTTGAATATTCTGGCCAGTACACAAAAATAAATATATACACTGTTTAATAAATAAACGGAGAGTCTACTCATATATGAGTATCCACTAAAAATAAAAAGTCATAGAATATGTTGGATTAATAAATAAAATCCATACCTTTCTTTATATATATATATATATATATATAGATATATAGATATATATGAACATGGACACTGAGATCAACACCAAGCAGTGACCGTCAGTTCCAAGGTTGAATGCAATTGTCCACTTTTATATTTACATATGCTCTATCTCTGATATTGAGCACTTTTACCTATAAATATATCATACCATAAAATTATATTTTTATCATTCATCTACATAATAAATGCCAATGTCAGTGTGTCACACTTTTTCAATTAAAGGGACACAACTCTTAATTGCTCATCACCTTAGATAAATCAACAATTCCTTTTACTGTTTATACCATTAAATCAATTGATGACATCTGTGGTATTAATCCACTGTAATAATCCAAGGCACCTCCTAATTAGCTGGTTGACTCTTCAAGGAGGATTTTGCTAATTATATCAAATATCTGGTCTGGTAGTGTTGATGATTCATGACATAGGATTCTTTAGTACAGAGTTTGCTAACTTTATGAAAATATTATAAAATATTAAAAATAAATTTATGGGCACTTTGATGTGGCATAAATGTTTGCAAGCTAGTCACACTAGATCAATTACTACTGAGTACTGAGTTTGATCCTCACTGAGTGCTCAATATTTTCGACCATGTGCTACATCTAAGCTATGATTCATAAATAACTATAAATATAAACTTATTTGATTTCTCAACACTGTAAGAATTTTATAAAAGATATATTTTTGGCAGGAAAGAGAATTATTAATTAGAAATTTATAAATAAAAACCATATAAAAAACTTCATTATAAGACAAGAATTAGAATTTGTTGATTATGCTAAAGGTTATTCTAAAAAAGATGCCATTTAATTTGTACTTTGTTCCTTGGAAGGATATACATAGCTCTTAGACACCCGATCACTCTCCCTTTCATTGCTTGTTCAATAGTGGCTTGAAGGATTTATCTGAAAATAAAATTGAACATAAATCTGTTTTGTGATTTTCCTTATTGTTCAATGGAAAAGAAAACTTTTTATAATAATGTTCACCCTGTACAAAGCCCGAGAGCCACTCGAGGTAGAAGGTTACAGAATAAAAGGCACAGTTTATGGGGATATGCTGGGAAGATAACAGTTAACCCTAGACTTGAATAGGTTAAGATTGTAGTGATCAGGAAGCATCCTCTTGGGAGTCAGTTCCACAAAGCAGAGGTTTGTGGGAAGAAGCTGCATGAGTGGAATTTACATCTCACTAATGGAACAGGAAGAAAATGAGGGTGGTTTACAACAATGTGCCTGGCATGGTGGGTCTTAGCCATGAAGATTAGAACTGGTGGAACTAAGGAATGTAGTTTGTCTGGACACTTTCTCTGGAAATAACAACAGAGCAGAGAGGTTGTGATGTTTCATCTGTGGTGGAGCAATGAATAGATTGTGACATTTTCATCTGTAAGGAAAGAGGCAGTAGGGTGGAAAATAATTCATCACCCACAAGGACACAGAGATGCTTTTGGATTCTATCAAAACTGGAAAGTGAAGACTGAGTAGCTCCTGCCTGTATATGGCAGTAGTACTTCATTTTTCACCTCATCTGGCTCTTGTAAAGGTAGAGGATAACAGGAGGAGTCAGGTACTTGCTGGAGTGGTACAGGGACCTAATCATTTTCCCAGCACTTGAGGTTTGGGCTGAGTATAAGTCTCAACATGTTTTCAAGGCACATGGCCTCCCTAGAGAGGAAACCCATTCATTATTATTTTATAATACACAAAGTCTAACAAAAGCAATGAAATTATTAAAATTATAAAGTTTCATCACACAGTCATTAAGCAAAATAAAAAAAAATTGTAATGCACTCAATAACATAGTGCAACTAAATGTGAATTTGATAGAGGGAACATATATATATATATATATATATATATATATATATATATATATAACTCAACAAATCCAAACATACCCACATTTCTCACCCACACAAGACAAACATATTTACGGAGGTGTGGAGGCCTCACACTTATACACACCCACACGAATATACACACTTACACACATCATACTCACTCACTCCCTAATGAGCCAAATGATAACACGCACCCACAGCAATACACACGCTTACACATATCATACTCACTCACTCCCTAAGAACCAAATAACACACACGCAAACACTAGAGACACATCCCCTCACCAGGTCCAATAAAACTGTCAAACTGACCAGAGAATTCAGAGCAGCATCTATCTATCCAGCTCTTATCTCAAATAACAACTTAAAAGAGACTGTTTGACCAACACAAGGAATGTTAAAACATTCATTTTAAAAAGATAAAAAAATAAAAAAAACAAATGAAAACTACAGACAAAAGTTCATTTTCTCCAGCAAAAGACTAATTTCTGTAGTTTAGTGCTACCAGCAAGCAGAAATATTTCTCCTCCCGATGATGGCCATTTTGGTCGAAACTAGTCGAGGAATCTAAATGAAATAATAATAAAAAAAAACAAAAAAAAACAAAAGAATATTAATCTACAACCCAGTGTGTCTAAAGATTTTAATTTTTAATTTTTTTATTGTTCAAAATATATATATATATGTATATACTCACAAAAATGCTGTCAACATTAAGAGTGAAAGTAACTTAATAAGGGAAAAGTTCTCAAAATTGCATTAATAGAAGCTAGCTCAAATGTAAACATACACACTGAAGATTTTCAAATATCTCCTTTCTTAAGCATATATATTTATGTAGAGCCATAAACATTTGTAAGCATTAAAGAAAAATGGCTTTAATAAAATAAATAAATAAAAGAATAAAAGTAAAAAAATCAAAAATCAATAATAATAATAACAACATTAATTCACTTTTCCTTAAACATGTTGAAACTTTATGTCACTTTGCATCTGTCACAGCTTACCTTTCTTTTCCTTAATGCCAAAAGATTTTTGAATATTTTAAAGCTTTCCCCTAATTCAAATTTGAATGCATAACATTAGTTTTCTCAGTTTTACTTTTTCTTTGTGCTTAAAACAGGTGCATAAATAAAATTTTACATTCGGCTTAATAATGTTCCCCAAGGAATAAAATGTGTTGGCATAAAAGGATTTTTCCTCTTGACATTTCTGATATTAATATTGCCTTTGAAGATACATTTATTTATATTTGAATTTTACACACGCACACACACACACACACACACACATATATATATATATATATATATATATATATATATATATATATAGTAGGCATCTGTTTATTGTGCAAAATAAAGGTAGTGCCCTGTTTGCTCAGAATTCAGTCCTTTAGTAGTGAGACAGAAGTGAAGGTTCAGGCCTGGGTGATGAGGATGGAGTGTATGGATAAAATTCAGAGCATTACTTTTGAGGCTACACTCAGGATTTTTTTTTTATTTTGATCTACTTCAGTAGCCTTTTCTGTGTTGGGATATGACCACAAAGCAATGGACATTTAAAATCAGAGTTTTCCTTCCTGTAGATGGACTACCTTCCATCTACCTGAAGCAGCTGATTATGAGGTGCCAGTTGTCTGTCTTTGCCATTCTCTGGCTTGGAGCTGAACTTAATTGTCACAGGCTATTTGAGACATATGCCACGGAAGTATTTGATAGACAGTGGGAGGTTGTCCCTCACTGCTGGCTATGACAATCTTTGGAATGTATATAATGTTTGTATATAAATATAATTTTTTCTTGCTTTCTGGTGTTTTTGTTTACCTAACAGTTTATATATTTAAAAAAATGCTAATTTTAGGGAATTTCAAAAACACATAACATGTCTGTATATATATATATATATATATATATATATATATATATATTGTCATCCACAAACAGATTGTTTTGCTGTATCACAGCTCATCAGTGTGGCTAGACATACCATTGCCTCAAGCTGGGATCGAAACCCAACTGAACATCAGTCTGAGATTTTACCCTGTGCTATCAGTGCCCATTAGAGAGGAAGGTGGATTTTTGCATACTTATTATTCAAATAAACAAACAAATGACTGCAAGAGCTCAATTCATAAAAGAGCTTTGCAGTATTAGCAGTAGTAGTCATTGTTTACAAATTCGTGCTTTCTCTTCAAATTTCTCGACCGGAATTAAATTTTTCCAGGGCATATATATCGTCATCCACAAACAGACTGTTTCACTGTATTACAGCTCATCAATGTGGCTAGACATCCCATTGCCTCAAGCTAGGATCGAAATTAGCATCAGTCAGAGATTTTACCCCTGAACTATCAGCATCTGGTAGAGAGCAAAGCAGATTTTTACATACTTATTCTTTGAATAAACATACCAATGACCAAGAGAGCTCAATTATATATATATATATATATATATATATAAAATCAAGATAAAATGTTAATGCCACCTATTGATATGCCTAAAATTATATAATAATAATTCAATATATATAATTCAACAATACTTAGTGGTGGTTGTCTTAGAGTTTTGTGATTGTTCAACTGTCAGGACCCAGACTAAAGTAAAATAATCAAATATGCACTATTTACATTGTTCGAACTGTTGTCCTCATCTTCATTGATATATCCACAATGTTTCTGCCATTATATGCTCCAGCCTTTTTCAGATGATTAGAATTTTGAAGACCGGAGCGTACAACAGCCAAAATGGATATGGCAACAAAGATGAGGACAACAGTCCAAACAATGTAAATAGGGTAAATAATAACAATACCTCATTTCAGAAATACAGACAGATTCTGAATTAGGCGAGAGCATATAACGGTCAAAATGTTGTGAATATGGCAACAAGATGAGGACAACAATCTGAATAATGGAAATAGTGTAAGTACTTCATCTCAGAAATATAGACAAAAATCAAATATGCATTCTGTAATAATTCTTGTCCATAGAAAAACACATAAAAATAAGGAAATTTCCATTTCCTTCTCAAACAATGCAGGTGGAATTGTTATCCTGAATAGAGAATCCAAACAATGAAAGAATTAGATTACGACTCAAAGATAGTAACATTTATGAGAAAATCAATAGAGTAATTAGAAAATTAGTAATGGGAACAAGTGATGGTGTAAATTTATAGAGTCCCACTTTAGGGACATTATTGTTATTATTATTAATAAATAAAAAATATAAAATAATAATAATAATGAATATCATAAATAAAATAAAATAAAACAAATAACATTAAAACTTTATTTAAAATAAATTAAATAAACCCCCTCAAAATCTAAGGATCTCCCAGAATGCAACAGAAACATTTCCTGCCTGAAAACATACCTTGCACCAAAAATGTTGAACACAGTCTCTTTCGGTACTGACCATTGTAAAGTCAAGATGGCCATCTACTTAGGACATTGCTTGTTATAATACAAAGTGACTTCTTCCTTTTATCACATGCAACAGTAAAACACTTGTAAATAAAATACACACACACCAGTACACAAAAAATAAATAAAATTATATGATTTTAATTTACAATTTAACATGCTTTTAGTGTTATTTCTGTGTAGGTTTTTAATCCTATGAAAATGAGGCTATTTCTGCTGGTATGATGTGAGTGACGCCACACCGACCTAAACCTACCCAGGCATTACAGTCAACTAAAAATGCACAAAATAGGCATTCCAAAATGAAAATGTATATATCAAGTTTCATATTTTGGGGGTTTATTAAAATTTTAAAATAACTTTTTAAACAATATAAAAATTGCTGAGGCAGTAATTGCAGTGTCAAGAGAAAAAAAACACTCATAATGTGCCATTTTTGTTTTTGTTTTTTTTTTGCAGATACATTTATTAAACTTTGCCAATCTTTCTTTTGCTTCTTTTTCAGTCTATTATTCATCTTTGTTTTTACTCCTTCATTTCATTTTTCATCTCTCTCTTATTTTTTTAATTTTTTCTGCCTACATTTTCTTTCACACTGAAAAAGGCATTTCATAAACGTTTGAAGCATAACCAATTTTTCACAAAAATATTCTTGCTTTACATTCAAACTTATTCTTTTCTTTATTCTTTCTTTCATTTTTTCTTCCTTTACTGTTTGTTTTTCTTCCATCTGGTAATGTCTCTCCTTTTTTCATTTTGTTTTCCTTCACTTCTTTCCTTCTCTCCTTATCTTCCTTTCTCTTTTCTTTATTTCCCTCTTTCATTCCTGTTTTTATTTTTCTTTCTTTCATTCCATCATGCTTTCCTTTATCTGCCCTTCTTTCTTTCTTTCTTTCTTTCCTTCCTTCCTTCCTTCCTTCCTTTTAATTTTTCCTTCATTCTTACCAACCCATTTACTAACCAGATGTTTAACAGATGACAAGGAAGCAGCTGAATATAAATTGATGGCTTCTTTTATTTATTTCTTCATTTTTCATTCCATTTTTTTTTTCATTCTTTAAATGCTTTCGCAACCCGTTCACATTCAACCACTAAAAATTCTACCCCTTTAATACCCCTCATGTCTTTGTCATCTTTATGTGTGATTTGATTATGGAACCTAATTAGAGCTTTGTTTGGTATTAACAGTTCATTGTGGTCTCTGGCACAAGAGGTGACAGGTGCCCATGGCTGGGGTGTGGTAAAGAGTCGCCACATGGTGTAATAATATCTCCTCCAGTGGCAGATGATGACTGGGACATTTTTAGAGAAGCAGACAAGAGACTGTAAAGAGGGAGAGAGAGAGAAAGAGTAAGAGGGTAGTAGAGAGGGGTGAGGAGTGCAAGGAAACTGGACAATGGAGTAGAAGTGGGGAGCAGGAGCTTTGGGTGGGGGTTGATAACAAAAAATTTGTCATTTGAAAACATAGATAAGTAGTTACAGGCAAGTTAGGTAAAAGAGAAAGAAAGAAAGAAAGAAAGAAAGAAAGAAAGAAAGAAAGAAAGGAGAAGTATAGAGAAAAAGAGAGAGTAAATAGGGAGGGAAAGAGATAAAGAGATAAATGAAGAGATCATAGAATCAATTACAATGAGAGCTAGATCTGTCATGGAGAGAGTCAATAAAACAGAGAAAAAGGGAATTATTTAAAGATGATAGACACAAGTAGTTATGAAGAATATCTGATAAATAGATAAATAAATAGCTTACAGATTGATAGATAGATAGAAGAGAAGGCATAGATAGATATTATAACTAGCTAGCTAGCTAGATAGATAGATAGATATGTAGATAAATAATGAATAGACTGAGATACATAGATAGATATGAACAGATTGATTGTAGATAGATAGTAAATAAGGCATAGATAGATAGAAGAGAAGGCATAGATAGATATTATAGCTTGATAGATAGATAATGAATAGACTGAGATACACAGAGAGATAGATATGAACAGATTGATTGTAGATAGTAAATAAAGCATAGATAGATAGATAGATAGATAGATAGATAGATATGAACAGACTGATTATAGATAGTAAAGAAGGCATGGATAGATAGATAGATAGATAGATAGATAGATAGATAGATAGATAGATAGATAGATAGATATGCACAGAGATAGGTAGCTAGATAGATACATAGATATGAACACATTGATTGTAGATAGATAGTAAAGAAGGCATAGATAGATAGATAGATAGATAGATAGATAGATAGATAGATAGATATAAACAGAGACAGATAAATAGACAGACAAAAAAAACAAAAAAACATCAAAATGTAGCATAAAAAGGAGAAAATCTAAGATAAAAGAACAGAAAAAAATAAAATAATAAAAAGGTTTTCTGAAAGATAATTTCATTCTTCCTCATTTATTTTTCTTTTAATCCTGCAGGGATTATTTGAGATGGAAGCACAGAGAAGTGGTGACAGGTGCCGAGAGCAGGAAGGGGGTGGGTAGAAGGATAAACTGTGAAAAATCTAATTATTTATACCACTTATTATTTTTAGTCTTTCAGGAAATTCTTTAAAATGAAGAATTAGACTGCTTTGTTTTTTGATAATGAGTTGCTTGGTCACATTACCCAAAAGTTGGAGGCGTAAATTCATGACATTTTAGAAGAAAATGAGTTCTACTTGATAGCACCCATCACCTCTCTGTTTTCAGTACAGGTGATTACAAGTTACCAAGAACAAATAAAAATCCCTTAAATGACAGAAACATTTCCCAATTAGTCATTATATTATGCCAGTATCAATAAATGAGGCAGACTCATGCCTTTCCTAAGAACATCTGTGTAAAATGAAAACAATCTTAACTGGTATTGAACTCTGATCCCAAATTTCTGTACTGATGATCCTTACACTACTTCACATTTCCAAATACTATATTTGTTGGAATATACACATTTATTTTGAAGACAGAGTTTTGGCACAAATGCTACAGTTGTAGCTGAAAAATGCTTATTGAACAAAAATTCAATTTGATATTTTAAAAAATAGTACAAGAACTTCAGCTCACTTTTCACGGACTTCTTTCAGATAAACAATATGACTTTCACTTCTCTAGATTAAATATCAATGTGTTAGCAGTTATTGAATTTGTCTATCAAGCTTTAAGAACGACAAGGCTCAGGCTGTGACTTTAGATATCTCAAAGGCATTTGACAGGGTTTGACATAGTGGTCTTCTTCACAAGCTAAAGGGCTATGGTGTCTCAGGCCAAATATTTGACTATATCCAATCGTTCTTCAGAAATTGTGTAATAAGCGTTATGTTGAATAACTACTCTTCTATATCATTTCCTGTTAATGCTTGAGTTCCACATCTTTGGATCTAATTTGTTTCTTATTTTTATTAAGAACATTTCTAATGATATCAGTTCTTAACTCTAGTACTTATGCTGATGACACAACTATTGACTCTTGACAGTAAAGCTGACAGCTGATCTTGAAAAAGACCTCCAACCAGATGTTAAATGTAGCAACAAATGGCTTATTAATTTTAACAACTCCAAAAGAAGACCACTAGCTTTTACCATTGAGAATTATTTTTGCTTTCCATCATTATGGCTTATGCTAATCTCCAGGTGAGCAATATTTTGCACCTTCTTGGCCATGTATTTTCCACAGACATGAAGTGAGATGTTTGTATTGAATCAATTGCTAGGTTTGATGTTAGGAAATTTGGTTCACTGTCTCAAACCAGACAATTTTTCTTGCCAGAATCCATGTAGCATGTTTAGAAATCTTCCAGTTGTCCATGTATTGATTATATCTTGAGATTCTTGACAAAATCTAAAGAACATTTTATAATGTTATCAATCAACATCTTGCATTTTGACATCACTCACTTTCCCACGAATATGACATGGCTTTCTGATGGCTTTTCTATAAATTGTTCTAATGGGATTTCTTCCATAGTAACTTGACTGCATGAATTTAAATGTACTACTAGATTGGCAATTAGGTCTCATAATTTCATATGGATTGATATAATTTTAAGTTCTATTCAAATAGTTTTTTTTTTTTTGCACTTCTCACCTGTGGAACTTTCTTCCAGTTTTTTGATTCCCAGCCATCTACAATCTTCAAAAATTGAATGTCACTCACCGTCTTCTGTCCCACCTGAATCATTATCTTTTACTGTTATGTCTCCTCCTTTCACTCTCAGTAACTCTTTATGTCATAAAGGCTTTATTGCCTTGCTGGGGTGGAAATGAGTATGAAAAAAACAACAACAACAAAATAAGGAAATAGTATCAATAAAAAAAGGTTTACTCTAATTTACTTTGAAATCAGACACATGATCATTGGATCCGATATTAAGATCAAAGTGAATAGCATCCTCGGTCCTAGCTGTTATGCTACATATTTGTGTTTCTCTTCTTTCAGTAGTGGGGTGGGGAGCAGAGCAAAATATTCCAGTTTTTTCCATTCCTCCCTCACTAAACACTTAAAGGATTGGTAAAGACAAACATCAACAAGTGCAGCTGACTTGTTAAACCACAGGTTTTAACAGCTGCAAGTTATGTTTAGCTTAGTCTACCTTTTCTTCCAATTTATTAACTCTAAATGAATACCAAATAAAGATTATATATATATATATATATATATATATATATATATATATATATATATATATATATATACATACATTCGTATTATAGATACAAATATTTAAGTTCATGCTCTGTTTATAATAAACAGTATTAAACAACATTTACCGGCCTTACTGTCTGAGAAAATTTCACAGAAGATATTCATCCTCCGACAGGATTCGAACCTGTATCCTATACAGAACTGTCATTTAGCTTAACCAATTTGGCTACAGAGGAGCGTTTGGTTAGCAAGGTCGAATTTACTGTCTTTAAACTTCAATCTTCCATGAATCTATCATGTACATTCATATTTGCTCAATGTGTATCCAAATGTAAACAAATGATGTCACACATTATGAAATGGACAAAGTCCAACAAATATTTTTTTTTATATATATATAATATATAATTATTATTATAATATTATTATAATATAGTATATATATTCATATATGCATATATATATATATAATTATCTATATATATCTATATCTATATATCTCTCTCTCTCTCTCTCTCTCTCTATATATATATATATATATATATATATATAATGAAATTTGTGGGATAAAAAGACAACAACATGTATATATGTATGTATATATTATTCATATGTGAGTGTATAGGACACTAACAGATGTTGACATCAAATTTTGTCATCAAAAAATAACTTATACATATCAATGCAATTTTTTATTCAGTATTTGTTTTATGTTTCTATACTTTTAACTTATAAAGATGCTGTTGGTAATTTCTGTAGATTCTGTGAATTTATAAAAAGAAGTCAACAAATCATCAAAATAAATTCATATAATTTTTCATGTTTCTTTTACAAAAAAAAAAAATTTATAAACATGAGTATTAAAATCAAGTCATTTGCATAATAAACATTCAAAATTTTGATAGAATTTCATATAAATTTTATTTGAACAGAATGAAGTACATATTTGAATTTGTTTACTACCTGACAAAGAAAGAGTCAAAATAAAAATAATAATTCCCTGCAGTTACTAATATAGTACTATAATAAAAAAAATAATTACAAACTTCAAACATGGGGCCAGATGTGTACTGAATTTTCTGAACTATTAAAACTGTGGTTGACCATGGTTTTTTTATCAGTATGTGGTTAATTATGGCTCTCCATGGCTGCCCATTTCCAGACATGCTTGATTTTCTCTACTTCCCCTCATGTTACAACTTTTTGGTGTTCTTGAAACCTTACCTTAAGGTGGTGGCCTGTCTCCTCTTACATTTCTTTCTGCAGAAGGCAGTGTAGAAGTTGGCGAGGAGAATTAACAGGAGATAACTGATAACTGATATCCGTTAGACATGGCACATGGAACTAGAATTGTCTACCCCAGTGAGCAAAATAAAGGGTTCAGTTCAACATTCCAACCACCTGAAGAAGGCCGGAGCATACAATGGCTGAAACGTGATAAATATGGTAAAAAAGATGAGGACAATAGTCCAAATAATGTAAATTGGAGACAATAGATAAGGTAACAGGAAACCAGTGCACTATCTTTGGCAAGAAGGCAGGGCAATTCATAGAAAAGAAAGATAAGGAAACAATAGATGAGGTAACAGGAAACCACTCCAATATCTTTGCATAGAAGGCATGTCAATTCATAAATAATAAAGAAAAGGATATCTATATAGAAGGCAAGAGGAAACCACTGGACTGTTTTTGGCAAGAAGGCATGTCAATTCATAGATAATAAAGAAAAGAAATGAACAGATAAGGTAACAGGAATCCAGTGCACTATTTTTTCCAAGAAGAGATTGCAATTCATTGTAATAAAAAAAAAAAAAAAGAATCCAGATAGAATGCCATTGTCTTTGGCAAGAAGACATTACAATTTCTAGATAATAAAGCAAAAACATTCATAGAGTTCAAGCTAGCACAACCATCGACATTTCCCAAGGGTTCTGCCTAACCAATTTCACTCACACCGTTCGAGTCAAACTTTTGAAGGTGCTGCATTTTGGGATCACCTCCTTTCAGATAGATAACATCAAGAAATAACCTTCCTGACAAGTTGAAACCCAGGTCTCATGATCAGAAAGCAAACATTCTAACCACACAGCCATGTTCCAGTTTGGATGAAACATTCCACCATCATTAATAATTGGTTAGTCTAAGGTCAGATAAATATAGTCGATGAGGTAGAACAAACTAACCAGGTTCCAAAAATTATTCCCCTGTTATTTTTGTTGTATGTGGCCTTGCGTTTTCATAAAAAAGGGAATGGTATTTTCTTGTTAAGAGGCACAGTCCACTTTTATGGACATGTTGCACCTGCTGAACTATAATTATGACTTTAGTGTTTCATTGTATCTAAATAAATATTACCCCAACAATTCTATCACATGTGTGACAATTCAGTTCATGGAACTCAGTTTTAGGGCTGCTTATGTAGATTTATCTCTGTCAAACAACACTGTCTTAGGCAACATATTTTTTATCACCTGTTAAATCAATACTAAACAAAACAATAAACTAAAACCTGAAGCATGAATTTACTTCATCACCTGCAATAGGGGTCACAAAAAATACACAGGAGAAACCTCAAGAAATCTAAATAGAAGATCATATGAACACAAGAGAGACATTTTATCAAACAATACATCAAATGCATTGGTTGCCCACAATAAAGAGAAAACAATTCACTAAGACAAAAATGCCTAGAGAGTGCCTTGATCACTAAGTCATCTACGGTAAATTTGCACCCTGGCTCTTCCAACATTTCACCATTCCTGGCAGGAATTCTATTATCACAGTGTGGGATATCTAATAATAAAAGTGATGGAAAGAAAAAGAATTTAAATGAAATCAGTTAAATTATATACAAAGAAAAGATTTTAATTTAAAATTCCCAGTATCCCTTGTTTCTGTGCAATCTAAAAGATGAAACGTGTCACAGGAAAGATTTTTCTACTTTGTCATACATTTTTCCCATATGTGTGTGTTTGGGGGTGGTATTATGAACATGGCCACAGTGCAGTGGGCATATTTAGAAATTAAGAACATACTTACTTTCAGCAACTTTTATATCATCTGCTGTAGCACTTACACGTCATTTATTATGGTAGTATCATAAAAATAATCCCTGAAAATGACTAACAGTTTATCTCATAACCAGAAAATGTTTCACAATTTTTACATTCAGTCCAGAAAAGGAAACACTTTTATGTGTACAAGAAAAATATGTTAAAAAAGTAAATGAAATTACTTTGTCAGTCTTGTTCAATAAAACATGTATTCAAGAAGGACTGCTACCCAAATGCACAACTATATATATATATATATGTGTGTGTCTGTGTGTGTGTGAAATAAATGTATATTTTTAAATATATTAATGTATATTTGCAGAATATTCATAAAGTCTATTAAAAAACAGCTCATGAGATTAAGACCGAGGTCCGAAACTTTATGACTATTCATAAACTATTCTCTAAAATGGTTTTGTGCTTTGCAAAATGTAGAAAGTAATACATAGAATGTAAAAAAAAATATAATGAAGATATTCAAAACAAAGTCATTTATTATAAGTTTATTTGGTTTCTTTGTTTATTTATTGACCGCATTTCAAGCTACAAAAATTGAATCATAAAGCCCAATGTTTCCAAACTGAATTTGCAGGTTTCACTCTGCATTAAGTAATGATGCCAAATCTAAAATTAGTTTTCAATCTTCCTTGTGACTGGCGCTGTCAATTTGACTCGAACCAATAACTTCGTTTTACTTTCTTTTACTCACATCTGACTTGCGAATTAACTGAAGGCCATTCAAGTTTATTGTATTGTTCCAGGGAGACAACTTGGAAACAGTTGGATTATAGTCCATAATCTACCTCAAATAGGATTCCTTATCAAGTCAAGTATTCAATTTACCCCCATAACCTTAGCGCCACCATTTCTGATCCTTTTCCTGATTAATGTCATATATCTACACCCAGCCTTTGACTCTGTTAACCAAGAATCAACCCCTGCTTCTCCATTGCAAGACCTCTCTCTCTTTCCGTTATGATATAATTTTACTATCTCAGATTTAATCTCAATCTCAGTTATTGTAGGACAAAGTTTAACCATTTGAAACATCCTCAATGAAATATCTCTTTCTCTTTTCATGCTTTGGGGCAATGACTGCTCGCTTAGCAATGATAACCTTTCTCTAAGAGGTTCTTGCAAGCCGCCAAACACTATTCGGGCTTTTGCTTTAGAAAATGACAGCAGTGTTCTATTAGAAGTCCCAGTTGACTGAATGGCTGACTGCATGTCCAAAGCAAAGAAATGCATCCCTGTTGGAAATGTACATGGCTTTTTTTTTGTTCAATCATGTGACCAGACCATGACCAAATATGGAATGTATCGATATTTTCTGCTGATACAGTAAAAGGCTAACAGGATACAGGATTGCGTATGTGATGCTGAAGGGTGTATACAATGAAAATCTAATAATTAATTACTGGATCTAAATTCATAAGCCTATGTGGCGGGGTGCCCATGTGTGTGTATGTGTTTGTGTAGCATGCATCATTGATCAGTATTGATATTTCTATTTATTTATCTACACATTCATAGACATTTATTTTTATATAGACAAGTTTACAGAAATACAACATGCACACAAAAACATACATGTACAAACACACACACACACATATATATATATATATATATATATATAATTATATTTATTTTTTAAAAAATATGATTCCTTTGCTACATAAGAGTTCTCATGTTTCAAAAATAAGAGCCAAAAACTTTGATATAATTGTTAAAATTAAATTGAATTAAATTATCAAGCTCAGTTTCATCATCAAGTAAAATTGTTGGAATAACTAATTTTGAAGTTTACGCATTTTTATAAGCAGATTCATTCGTATAATTAATTACTATGGAAATGGTTGAAGCAACATATCGGTCACCCTTGGGAAGAGGGCAAGCCAAGGCAGGGTCGGTGAGGGCAAGCCAAGGCAGGGTCGGGGTGTCCATTTCAAAGTGAAAGATTAAAAATAAATACAGAAACACACACACACACACACACACACACACACACACACACATATATATATATATATATATATATATATATGTATGTATATAAATACAAATATAAATGTAAAACTGAACACTGATGTCAATGCCAAGTAGTGAGAGGCTGATTCATATTTGAATGCAATCTTCAGGACATGTGTGTTGTGTGTTGACTCAACCATTTACATATGCTAGTTAATGGTGCATTAAGGGTAGCAAGGTCTATTGTATTATCCTAACAGTTTTTGGATGGGCAGTATTTATTTATAGCTAATTTATAATGTTGTTTGTTGATATTTTACTCATTAGAGTGTATGAATATAATATAATAGTGGACATTGACATCACCTCCCTGTGGCAAAAGTCTGTTTCATGTTTAAATACAATCTTCAGGCCATGGAAGTTGTGTTTTGGCTCTACTATTTATATATGCTGGTTAATGGTGCATTATGTGTAGCAAGATCTATTGTATTATCCTAACAGTTGTTGGTTGGCCAGTGACAGTTATGTTTCAAATTATTCTAGAGGCTATTGAGTGGCAATAATTGTGGTTCCAAATATTTATAGCCAATTTATAATGTTGTTTGTTGATATTTTACTCATTATTGATTCTTTAATTATTTGTTGTTGATTATTATTATTACATTTACTTGTGTTCATGTGCGTAATTTGTTAATTTGCTTATTATTTACTTAATTTATTTAGATTTTTTTGTTTATTTTTTAGGGGTTTGGTTATCTTATTTGTTTAATTTAGAGTGTTGTCTTTGTATGTTATGTCATCTGTGTTGTGGATATATATATATATATATATATATATATATATATATATATATATATATATATGTCTATGGATTATTCATTGTGGTCTTTTACAAGGTATTCGTGTTTAGTTTTTGTTTTTGAAGTAATATTGTGAAAATTTGTTGTTATATATATATATATATATATATATATATATATATATATATATTAGAGTGTGCAGCGTATATTTTATATCATACAGAAACAATTTATACAAAGAAGTAAATTGCAATGTTAATGTGATTAATGGCGAAATCACTTCCCTAACAGGATTAATGAAGCATTATCTCACTGTCAATTCCTTGAATAATAAGATCCTTATATTCGAGCTGTTGTCAGATGGAAGACACATGCCAAGTATTTTTGACAATTTCAAATTGTCATCTTCAGGGCACAATTTTCCCATTCATAGGCAAACACTAAGACAAAATATGTGTAGACCAAAAGATGTTTTTTTTTTAAATTATGCTATTTATTGACAGTTGAATATAAGTTTTGGAACCTGCAATGCCACAATGCTTGAGTTCTTGTTCAAATCGATCAAATGAGAATTTTGTTTGAATTTTGTTAAAGTTATAAATCCATGAAACTTTCTTGTTATATGTATTTACCTGTTAATGTGAAATGGACTTAGTATAATCCAATTAGTAGAGTAAAAAATCTTATTATTCAAGGAACTGATAGTAAGTTAATGTCTCGTTAAGTCTTGTTAGCGAAGTGATCTTGACATTAATCACATTAACATTTCTATTTAATTCTTTGTATAAACTGTTTCTTTATGATATATATATACATATATATATATATATATATATATATATATATATATATATATATATATATATATGAATTTATGCACAGTACTATGCAGCTATGGTCTCATCAATTTACAGTTGAATTGGCTGCATGTAACCATAGGTTCTTTGCTAGCAATTTCTTCTCTCACACTTCTCACTCATGGAACACTCTTTCAGCTTTTCATGGTTTTCAGCCAATTTTGATGATTTTTGTATGATGATTGCTACATGTATGAAACATTGAGTAACATAGAGCAGTAAGGAACAATAATATAATTCATTTTTATATATATCTTAGCTCTATTATTTTACATTGAGTAGCGTTTTTTTTTTTTTTTACTCTCAGCAAATTGAAGACAGATATAAATTAGTCAGAAAGAAAATATTCTGAAAGCTGTAAACTCAGTGGTTGCTAAGTAATAATTCTTGTAACAATTATTGAATGCATGCATATGTGACACCATAAAAAAAAAACTGACTGCCACTATATTACACTGGACAACTATACAAGTGTAATCAGCTTTTTACATGCTATGGGAAAAGATTCACTGTGAACCAGTTACTGTGTATTGCAAACATGGAATAAGTAGCCAGCAAGTATTGATCCAGGAGTGTATACCAATATGCAGGACAAGGCTTTTACAGGCATCGATGGTTATCAAAAATAGAAGACAACATTGAAGGTTTGTCTTTTATTTGTGCCCATATGATAGGAAGAAACATCAGTGGACATACTCTATAATTACTAAGAATATAACTGTAGCAGTATACACTATATCCTTTCTCAGTTATGACACATGAAGAAAACATATAAATATACAAATCAGCTAATTATATAGGTGCATACATATACCAAAACATGCATATATATATATATATATATATATATATATATATATATATATATATATATATATATATATATGGTGTGATGGATAGATTGTTGTCTAAATTACACAAAAATGAAAATAACACTGACATCTCATTTTAACAGATACGTTTACCAAAATTTCACAAAAATATCTTGAAATACTACTTTGGTTTCAACCACAGTCTCCAGACCACTTCAGTATCTCCTGCAACTCTTCTGGATGATCTCCTTGTTTAAGCTGGTGAATACTGCTATAATCCTTGCCTTCAGTTTATCTTTGTTACAAGGGCTTTTGTTGGTGTCTTGTGCAACTGTGTCCCACACATAATAATTAAAGATGTTCAGTCTGAAAAGTTAGTTGGCCAGATGTAAGGGAGTTATGTGGTCACAGAATTGTCTGACGGCCATGACTGGGTTCTCCAGCTTGTGTGGCATGGTGCAAAGTCCTGTTACCAGCAGCAATCGTCAAATTTGAGAGTTCTTTTCTTATCAGAACAATCAGAGTGAGTTTAATGTGCTGTTGTACCTTCATAATCACCATTAGACACTTTCCAAATACTCTGCACTGTCCTCAGATTGACAACCAAAAAATCATATCGTAGCTTTCAGCATAAATGCCAAGCAGTACAGTATGCTGTTTCCAAATTTCTGGAGTTGTGTTATGGTGCTCTTTTTCTCACAGAGGGTGTCAAACTGATCCTACTATAGTGTGTAGTGAACATAAATTGCACATGTGTGAAATTAAAAATGTAAAATGGTGACAGTTTACACATCGCACCATCTGACATCATAGATTCCCAAATAGGCATTTACAATTTACTCCTGCCTCAAAAATAAATTTAGTGTTGCTGACAAAACTAACCTGGCTGTTCGTATCAAAAAGAACCTCCAATAGGTTGTGAACTGGGGCATGAATTGGCTGGTCAACTTTAATGCCTCATAAACAAAACTGCTCTCTATTAATCACCACAGAGATCCTTCCCTGCCCTCCATTAGAATGTCTGATGCTCAACTTCTCGAGAGCACCTCTCTGTGGCTGCTCGGTCTCACATTGTCTGCTGGCCTGAGATGGAACAAATACATTGAGTCAATTGCTTCATCCACCACAAGGAAAGTTGGCTCCATGTGCCATGCCAGGAAATTTTTCTCCCGGGAATCGATCCTTCAAATCTACAAATCAACCATTCCCCCTTGCATGGAGTATTGCTGCGATATATGGTCTGGAGCCCCTTCTGTTTGCCTCGAGGTTCTTGATAAGATCCAGAGATGCATATGCAATATATGCCCTGATCTGGCATCTTGTCTGCAGTCACTCTCTCACAGATGTGCTGTAGCCTCTCTCTGTCTTTTTTACAGATACTTTCATGGTAATTGCTCTGAGGAGCTGCATTCGCTGGTTCCCAGACTTCATGAATTCAAGCACCCTACAAGGCTGGCATCCCGCTCTCACCCTTTCTCTGCCAAAACTACTAAATAAAGCCGTCTCTTCTACTCCAATAGCTTCATATCTCGCACCTCTTACCTGTGGAATTCTCTTCCCTATTCCAGTTTCCCTGTGAGCTATAGTAAAGGCGTTCATGGATGACACTACAATCCTCTCATCCAAAGTAAGTTCAACTCGCAAGATATTAAGCTTGATGGACGACCTGATAAGTTGGTGTAGAATGAAATTTAAACCAAACAAGTCCAGAAGTCTTTCTCTTAGAAAAGGAAAGTTGAACAAAAACATAAATTTTGTAGTAGGTGGCCAAAGAGTCCCTACTGTATCAGAAAAATGAGTGAAAAGTTTAGATCGGTGGTACGATCAATCCTTAAAAGATACCAACCAAGTAAAAGAAACATCCAGGTCATTACAAGAAGATCTCCATAAGATAGATCTTTGTCCTCTAAAAGGAAAATACAAGGTATGGTGCTTAGAGCATGTGCTCATTCCAATGCTACTATAGCCCATACTTGTATACGAATTTGGAATGATTACAATTGAGTCAATGGAAAGGAAAATAAATAATTATATCCGAAAATGGTTGGGTTTGCCTCCAGGTTTGTCTGGTATCGCATTGTACTGCAGACAAGCAAAACTAAAGTTGCCATTTAAATCGATTGTGGAAGAGTATAAATCCGGAAAAATTAGACTTCAAATGATGTTGGATGACTCCAAGGATAAAGCAATAAAAGCTTTAAAGCCTACGTTAAAAACAGGGAGAAAGTGGAAGGTCAGAGAGACGATAACAAGTGCTAAAGACAATCGAGCTTTCAATGAGGTCATCCGATACACTCAAGCAGGGAAACAAGGGTTAGGACTAAATGAAAGGCAATGGTGGTCAAAATCGTCTGGTAAAGATTGCCGTGACATGGTCATCCAAATGTGATGAAAGAAGGAGATAAAAAAAGACTCGTAAAAGGAGTACAACAATCCCAACAAGGCCAATGGACAAACTGGGAGGAGGCTCTTCAGAAGAAATCTATTACTTGGAAGGACATTTGGCAGATGGCTCCACTTAGGTTGAACTATTTGATATGTTCCACGTATGACCTGCTACCATCTAAGAACAATCTTGTTAAATGGAAGAAAAAGAGTGATCCCACTTGTCCCCTATGTAAGGAAAAGCCACAAACATTAGAACATGTTCTTAGTTCCTGTAAAACAGCCCTTGTCAATAGAAGATATACATGGAGGCACAAAAGTGTTTTGGATGAGCTGGTCAAAATTATAAAGAAATATATGAAGTCTGAGTCATCTAATTCAGCCCAGGAATTTGTTGCAGAAGGAAAAAGATATGTCGGCTCTAAGCAAACAAGCAAATGTCATGCTATACCCGGAAAAAATCTCCTTAGTTCTGGTGGCATCTGGGAGGTATCTGCAGACCTTCCTGGTTGGCATAATGATTACCACAAAATAATATCAAGTAAAGGTCTGCGACCAGATATTGTCCTTCTGTCAAGGGTGAACCATAAAATCCTCCATATGAATGCCGGATGGAACAAAGCCACGATTATAAAACTAATAAATATGAAAATCTAAAGTCAGAGCTGATAAAGGAGGGGTATAATGCAATTGTTAGAGCAGTGGAAATTGGATCAAGGGGTTTCGTTTCAGGCACTCTGTACCAATTTCTGGGCCAAATTTGAATCAAAGGGCGTAATAGGGCCAAAAGTATAAAACGCCTAATAGAAGTAACAGAAAATAGTTCTATGTGGATATGGAAAAAAAGAAATATTCCGTGGAGTGTTTCAGCGAACATGACGGCATGACATGACTGATCGTGAATGCGTAATGAGGTTCACGTTGCATTCTCAGAACGCAAGGTATGCCGTTTTTCGGAATTTTCGTAAATTTAATTTTGCCGTTACACATTTGAACTAGTTTATCTACAACACTTGTATATTGTTATAATGGGGCCTCACATCAGTGAGGGGGGCTGGTGTGCAAATGAAACCGTTGAGAGGAAGGCCCCGAAACGGTGCACATTCTCTCCTGATGACCCCAGTTTAAAATTCGAGAGGAACATATCAAAATTCAGTGAAGTCATATGCCGTAGTGAAGCTCGTTGGAAGTGTCATTTCATTGGCATGAGGAGCATTACACATTCAGCTCGCTTCAGGTGAGTTTCAATTACTTTCCAGTAATTTCTTTCTTCTTCTGATTATCAGACAAATGTCTTGTTTGATGATCACAAAAGTGTGAAACCCAGGGTCACAAACTGATAGCCAAACAACTGAATATATATATATATATATATATATATATATATACACACATATATATATATATATATATATATATATATATATATATATATAATAAAAATGTAGTTTTAAAGTATGTTATATTCATGAGCAAAAGTGCTCAAATTCAGAGATAAATTGCACATAAATATAAACATGGACACTGAGTGCTCCCTATTTGCCGGAAGGTTGCTCCTCAGTGTTGACTTCAGTGTCAACATATATATATATATATATATATATATATATATATATATATATATATCCAGCATATTTTGTCAACTGCGGGGCATTATCAAGGTAAATTCATAGACTTTATAGTGTAACAAGTATTTATATATACAAGCAAAAATGTTATTGTTTTTTTAAATTTCTAAATTTAAGAATGCTCATGAATATTTATGCCTCAGGGAAGCTATGGAAGATGCCAAGTGACAGAATTCAATGTCTAATAAACAAAAGTGACTAAATGACCCTTCCTAGATATCATACTGCATAGAAATAATAATTAACTTCAGTCTGAGATTGATAGAAAATCTACCAACAAGAATGACCTGATCAAGTTTTATTTTCACCACTGTAGCAAGATAAAATCTGGAATAATTATAGGACTCCATCTAAGAATCTGCAGCCTCCAGTACTTACCCAAAGAAAATGTAACAGAGAATCAGGTCAGCCCGATAAAAGACTCTGAGTTGGTTGTATGTGGTGATGTAAGCACCAAGAGTTGCATCCTCTTCCACAATACGCTGTTGAAAGAAGACTTTCTACTTAGAATAGGTGGCACTGACTATTTTCATATGAACAATACTAGGCAGGTATTAGTCAATAGTCAGCATGGGTCTGGGACTGAGATAGCTACATAACACCAGTGTTTTTCTTAGTCAAGAGAAGTGCTCCCAATGTACAGATACTCAGATGAGAGAAGTGCTCTCGAATACCAGGTCAGAGAAGATGAACACAAGCTATTTTGGGGATTGATGGACAATGGCCGACCCAAAATTCAATTTAAAGCTAATTCTCGAGTTTGACAGACTGGCGTCTGGCTTTTCAGTGGTTGAATGGATAGAGAAGTAGAAACTCATTTGCAGGCTATGTGGAGTGAAGTCTTTGAAGCAGATGATCCCTTTGTGATTTACAGGTGAAGCATTTGCAACTTACCAAAAACTGGATGACAAAGCAAAACCTGATGTTGACCAGATAAAGACTGTCTTAGTTACAGCTTTGCTACAGATTCATTTATGGCATACAAATGGTTCAGTGAATGGCATCTGCAGTATGGTGAATCCATGGATGTATACCTGGTTGAATTAAAGATGAGTGACTGTTTGCTGGCTTGGACATTTGTGCATGGGTTGCCAGGCAATGTAAAGGAGACTCTTCTTGCCTAGAATGGACGTGCTTGCCCAAGCCCAAGCAATTATGAGAGACGAGGAGATGAAGGAAATGATGGTGGCAGCAGTGGCCTGGCCAATGGAAACTACAGACATTATTGCCAGAAAGTGCTTTTGGTGCAATGTGTTATAGACAAGCTTATGGTTGCAAGAAAGAAATACAACAACAGCAGAAATAGATTTACGTGATTTATTTCAATAGGAACGTGTGGTTTTGAGACAGCTACCTTGTGGTATAGTTCATGAGCCGGTTGCCGATCTGGGTTGATCTCTCATAGTAGTTCTTACTGGTTGGCATGGCACTCCGCCTGCTAACTGCTGCTGACTGCCCAGACTGACCATGACAGATCTCTTCCCTGGCCTCCTGTTGACTGCCCTTGTACTTCCCTGTGTGACCCCTTTTATGGCTTTTTTTATGGCTTAACAGGCTCGAAAAACAACGTGAGTATAATTAGAAGGGAAGCATTTTTATTGGTTGAGAAATAGGAACACTTTAAAATATCATTTTATTTTTCAACCGGAACTCTAGTGTCGGGCCTCTGCCTAAATGACGATAATAGTCATTTTGTGACGGGGCCTTGTCCCATTCACATCCAGCTCTAGCTCTTGAGTATGTTAGTTTATTTGCCTGCAAATCAGCCAAGATATGTCTCATTTTCTAACAAATGATATTTGACCACATGGTGAAAGATTGTTGGAGCTGACAAAATGACAGAGGATGAGAGTGAAGACAAGACAATATCATGTCAGTTACCATATGTAATATGTCTTGAAACTGTCCAAAAAATGTGAGAAGAGATATATCAGTGCCAGTACCTTCTCCAGCCCAGCACTACCTGTGATTGGAATCCCGGTTGATGGCAGACTCATCACTGCGCTAGTTGATGCTGAGTGTTCATTGTCTATAGCCAGCAAAAAAGATATGCTAGTCATGGATGAAAGGGCCTGAATGCATAACAATGATATATCGAGGAGACCAGAACCTGTTGTGGGATCAGAGTTGTTGCTTTCTGGTTACAAGGTGGAAGTCCTGTCAAGATTGATGTACTGATGGCATGAAAAAAGCCACTTGGTTTCAACCTTCTGATCGGCATGAATGTGATCAAAGAACTAGGGGAAGTAGAAATCACTCCTCTGGTGGTGGTGGAGTTTTCAACAAAAAACATCCCTGTGCGTGGCTCGTACTATTCAGGAACCAGACTTTAGTGTTGAGTTAGATCAAAAAAAGAAAGCGTGAACAGCATCATAGAAGTGAACCAAAAATCAGGCAACAATGAGCCTATGAAACAAGATATTAGAGTATCCTGTGTTTAAGCTAAAGTGTAAGAAATATGACCAGGAGATGGATAACGGTTGACTCATGCCATATCCTGAGGAGGAGCTCAGACCTCCCAAGGGGATAGTTCCAAAATTTATCCAAAAGAGCAAGGAAAAGTTATGCCCTGTAATGGATTATAGAGAATTAAAAGAGTATGTAGACTCATTCACAGCAAGTGCGATTGTCTGTGCAGACAAACTAAGGGAATAGCAACAACATGGGGCCTTCGAAGAGTTTACCTCTGCTACAGGTCTACATACACCAGTCATTGTGGCCTTTCAAGACAGTCTAACTGAAAAGGTGGAGGTACTGCCTTACATGATTAGGCTTATGTCTCAGTGTGGCACCACTTATAATGAAGGCAATTATCAAGATGGTACTGTCACAGGATGAAATAATCCAAAACACCACTTCGGCATACATAGATGGCATCTTCATCGACAAAAGTGCAGTTTCCATGGCACACGTCAGAAAGCATATAGCTGATTTTGGACTGATCTGCTAGGACCCCATGAGACTTGATGATAGTGCAAAAGTGCTTGGTTTGTAAGTTGTGGTGTCCTTTGATGGAAATGAGGGAGTAAGTTTCAAGATATTTTAACTGTTATCATTCATCATAATACATTCTCTCTCTGCAGAAAACTTGTAGGTCACCTTCCAGTATGTGGTTGGCTTAGGGCAGCCGTGACATTCTTAAAGTGACAGGCCACTGCACTAACCAAAGTTTGGGATGACGAAGCCACCAACCTGCATGCAAGTGACTCCGTGAGTTATCCAAGATTGATTGGGAGTTGAAAATAGATTCCTGGATTTTCAATGCACCTCCTCTACAGTGGAGATAGATAATGACAACACTGAGTATGAAGTACCTCCTGTAAGTAGTGTCAACAGTGAGGATGAAATACCTCCCCTGAAAAGGAGCATCAGAAGAAAGTGTAACAGAGAAATGAATCAGCCCGATAAAAGACTCCAAGTTGGTTGTATGCAGTGATGTAAGCACCAAGAGTTGCATCCTCTTCCACAATAGGTTGTTGAGAGAAGACCTTCTTCTTAGACTAGCTGGTGCTGACTATTTGCATATGAATGATACTAGGCAGGTATTAGTTAACAGTCAGCATGGGTCTGGGATTGACATAACAATATAATATCGCTTGGGAGAAGTGCTCCTGACATGTGAATACCAAACCAAACCAGACAAGGTGAACGCAGAAAAAGATACCTAGGAAACAATTTCAAAAACCTCCACTAACTTTATTATTTCATCCATAATTTCCCAAGTGGAAGACATACAAAATATACAACCATAAAAATGTGTCAAAATTCAGACATAAATAAAGATATATCTTTAAAAAAGAAATTACCTTTTGTCTTTATTCATATATATATGTCTGTGAAAAAATTTTGAAAATGCAAAACCAAGAAAATATAATGGGTTGCTCTCCTGAAAGTTAACATCAGCCAAGTTGATAAAAAGCAAAATAGTTCTTTCTGATGAAGAAATGATAGCGGTTTCATTTTGGAGGAGTTACAAATTCACAAGCTATTTTTTAACCCAGTTAACAACTGATTGAAGATCATTTTCAAGAGCAGTTGCCAGTTTTACTTTGTCAAACCTATCAGGCTTACTATTGAGGCAGGAGTAAATAGTTTTATTATTGGTGAAACTTCCAGAAACTTAAAAACAATGTACCTAATGAACTCCTAAAAATGTACATAATAGTTTACGAAGCCACTGTAAAAACAGTAGAAAATAATGAAAAAATTTAGATAGGAGTAACTGAAGGACCCTGGAAACAAAGAAACTATACACACAAAATATAGTTTACAAATAGTAAATATACAAACAGGACAATGCTTTCTAAATATACCTGGGAAATTAAAAAATAAAACAAATCACACCAAAAATATAATGGAAAATAAAGAAAATAGCATCAGCTTTAGTTATATGCCATGTGGGATAAATGTGTAGGTGGTCATGTATCTTTCAATACATGACTGAAGAGGCAGATTTTTTTTTCCCACAGTAAGTTGCTATTTCTTTCTACTGTAGACCAGTTGCCATCGAAGGCTGTAGAACCCAGTCTGTCTTGCTATTTACTCATTGCTGGGGGGTGAGGAAAGAAGAGGATTTATACCTTTCCCAAGGGTATTTGCATGTATATAAATATAATAGATTTGACTGGAATTCAAACTCGGCTCTCCGAGCATTAGCTTACAACAATAGAAACAAAAATTACTGAATAAATGATCAGAACTTATCTTAAAATGCAGATATAAAAACAAATTTTTACTACTAAGCAAATACCAAAAAATACACTACTAACGGAATAAACGACAATCATTGAGGATTTTCTCTTGCTACAAAAGTGAAGATACTCTCTATCAAATAAATTAGTGAATAATGGCAATGTTATGTCTCATAAATTTAGACAATACAAGACCACGTCTACAGAGCACATGGTCAAAAATATAGTGATCAAAACAACAAAGATGAAGATGTTCATTTAAATAATGCACTGAATAATGATACTGTTTCACTTGAGAAGTAAAAAGAAACTTTTTTGTTTTCTTTTATGTCGTTTTGAATACTTTCTTCAAAACTTTCAATAAATGAAAACCTAAAAATGGTTTGTGAAATTGAAAAGAAGCTAGAAAGGTGGAAAAATGTCCTATTTATTCAACTCCCACCCCATTCTGCCCATCAGATGCAGCCTTTTATTTGTTCTGTATAAAAGTAACCCTTCCTGTCCACCCATCATCCCCACCCTTATTTCAATACTTTTGCAAGTGCAAAATAAAATGAATGAGAAATCGCTGTCTGTCATATTGCAAGAGTGATGCCGCTTGCATTCAGAGATATGACTCAGTATGATATACACCCAGTCTCTAGCCGAAACCAACATCAACCCTTACCCTCAGGCAGTAACAACAGAGCAAACATCTGAAATTTTCTATCTATGCTTGTGGGGAAGTGTCCATACATTTTCGAGTAGTCTCTGATCTGCTGTGATTGGAAATTCAATGACCATGCCACCTGTTTGTCCCCTCTTGAGTTCCTGTGGTGGTGTCGCAGACTGAGATCACCTCGCTGCTACCAAACCTCTACTCAGCCTCAGTTCCTCTTCGAGAGACATTTTCCTCCATTCCTTGTTCTATTATGCATGAGTCTGGCATCATTCTGCTAATAGCCCAACTATACCCTGTAGAATTTTCTTCATAAAGGTTTCTTTAGAATTTCTCCAGGCAAGGAACTAAGCTTTTAGGAGGTGGATTAGGGGAAAATTACAGAGAACGCTCACCGGCAGATGAAGATTCATTCGATCTGACATTGGTCATTATATCTTCAGGTGATGCGGTTTTTATCTGAATGAAATTGGTAAAAGGATTGATGAACAGACAGAATATTTCAACACAGTGTTTGCATGTGCTTCTCTATATAAAGACACAGATTTATATATTAAGTATATGCTTCAATGCTGAAATATCTTTGTTATGTGTGTTTGTGTCTGTTCGTATGTGTGTGTACATTTTTATTTGCACCATAAAGAGGAAGCAGTCAGTTGCATTCATTTACTATCTATCTGAGTCTATTTATATCTATCGCAGTCTGTTCATATCTATGTGTTTGTTCAAATCTATGTTCCTATCAGTTTGCTCATATCTATGACCTATCACAGTTTGTTTATCTATCATTCTCACTTTGTTCATACCTGTTTATCTCAGTCTGCTCATATCTATCTATCTAAGTTTGTCCATACCTGTATATCTATCTCAGTCTGTTCAAATCTATTTCAGTCTGTTCATATCTATCTATCTATCTATATATATATATATATATATATATATATATATATATATATATATAGCTATCTATTTCAGTTTCAGTAGGTTCATATCTATCTATATATCTATTTCAGTCTGTTCTTGTCTATTTATCTATCTATCTATCTATCTATCTATCTATTTCAGTCTGTTCTTGTCTATCTATCTATCTATCTATCTATATATATATATATATATATAGCTATCTATTTCAGTTTCAGTAGGTTCATATCTATCTATATCTCTATTTCAGTCTGTTCTTGTCTATATATCTATCTACCTATCTATCTATCTACCTATCTATCTATTTCAGTCTGTTCTTGTCTATCAATCTATCTATTTCAGTTTCAGTCTGTTCATATCTGTCTATCTATCTAAGTTTGTCCATTCCTGTATATCTATCTCAGTCTTTTCATATCTATCTATCTATCTATCTATATATATATATATATATATATATATATATATATATATATATATAGCTATCTATTTCAGTTTCAGTCTGTTCATATCTATCTATATATCTATTTCAGTCTGTTCTTATCTATCTATCAATCTATCTATCTATCTATTTCAGTTCGTTCATATCTATCTATCAATCTATCTATCTATTTCAGTTTCAGTCTTTTCATATCTATCTATCTATCTATCTATCTATCTATCTATCTATCTATTTCAGTTTCAGTCTGTTCATATCTATCTATCTATCCATCTATCTAATACTGTTCATTATCTATCTATCCATCTATCTAATACTGTTCATTATCTATCTATCTATCTATCTATCTATCTATCTATCTATCTATCTATCTATCTATCTATCTATCTATCTAATACTGTTCATTATCTATCTATCTATCTATCTATCTATCTATCTATCTATCTATCTATCACAGTCTGTTCATATCTGTCTATTTATTCCACTCTTCATCCACTGCAATCTGTTAATCTATCTGTCCATCTTTCTCTATTTATTTACCTTTTTTCTCTCTCTCTCTCTCTCTATTTATCTAGTTCATTTTTATCTTTCTTATTCACCTATCTTTCTATGGTTTTCTATCAATCTATTGCTGTCATTTTTAGTTGTTTCTTATATATCTATCAGCCTCTCAACTGAATATATTGATTAACAGAGTGCGATAGAGGTAGACTGACAGATATAGTATAGATAACTGCAAATAGAACAAGATATACAAAATGATTTTAATATACAGTGTAGGAAAGGTAATTACATTTCTTGCTCACAATGCATCTGTTTTTTTTTCCCCTAAGTAGCTGCTGGTTGCAACTGCAATTTATTTCTCCATGCTGGTAGTCAGGTTTAAAATTCTGGTAAATACCATTATTTGAAATGTTGATTTTCAAGGCCCTCTTATTCTGAAATATAATCTTCAACAAATGTTACAGTAAATGCAATTTATTTAAAAAAATCAGCAATATCCTCTTGGTAGAAATATTTGTCTACTCAGATATGTATTAAATTCCAAGCACTGAAGTTCATCATAGTAAAAAATAATCTTAAAATGCATTATCGACATTTTGTCTTCCAGCTTGCTTTTTGTGTTTATAGCATTTGGTAAACTTATGGATGAAGATTGTCAGGAAGGCTATCAAGTAGAATCAGTGAGTAAAGGTCAAATCACTACTAAGTTTATTGCATTCACTTTCACACAAATAACTTGGGAAAAATCATGAATCTATTTCTTTTCCTTCCACCTATGGGTTAAACAGTAGAAGAGACAGGTATCTCCAACCTTGAGTTAGTCCTGGGTATGATGATAAACTACATCTGGCAGCAAGACCTCTGATTGGGTGGTCTTGAAGAGCATGGAATGACCCCTTAATTGCAGTTGTTCCCAGGTCTACCTTGATCTGGAGTTGTAGCACCTGTTAGGAAACCAACTATGGGCAAATAGTTAACCCCTAAACTGGGTTCAATACACTATGAAAGTATAAATATAGATTTTTATAGTAAAAATACCAGCAATATATTTTTGAGAAAAGAAATATTACTAGTAATACTAAGATACAATGAAACCTGATCTACAAACTGATTTCTTACAAAGAATACATAGTCTATTCATATGAATATATCCTAAAAATTTTGTTGGCATTAAATAACCCAATGAGGTTGATATGCCATAAAGTAAAATAAACTAAGTCAAACCAACCTTGAGTGGCAGCCTGACTAGAATTAGGACAATTCTGAATAAAAAATGATGACAAAGACAACAGGAAACCACTCTGTTTATCTTTCCCCAAAAGTTTTGCAATCTACAATTAATAAAGAAAAGAAAACAGTGGAGAGACATGATCAACTATGTCCTGGCACAATACTAAAAAATGTTTTCTGAGAATTTTAGAGTAAATGCTTTGCATATTTAGGGGTTATCTTTTATCACTTTGATGTCATTTTTGCTTTTCCCACTAAATGTTTGTGTAGTAATTGATTCAGGTCAGTAAATAGCAAGATGATCTGAATCAAATTTAATTTCAATATGGAAACTTTGTTGTAAGTGAAGCTGATCTGTGATAGCTCCAATATGCTCCAATATGCACTGGTTCACCTCAGATGATACCAAAATAGACTTTTCACTCAGTGTCACACCAAATCATCAGAGAAGCCATATTCATCAACAGGGTGTGTCTTGGAAGATCTACACTTCACCACCATGTACTGTTTTACACCTCATGGGATGTCAGTTATTACTGATGACATGTAAACAGGTGGCCCACACAGTTGCACTGAGGTTGCACATATTTGAGACAACCAAAACCTTGTGAGAAGAAGCATCTACATTTAGAGAGTAACCAAAGCCACACACCCACTGGCTGATATTAACAGACAAAGAATTGAATAAACAATAATTGTATTCTTATAACATTGCAGATGTATTGAATTGACACTTACCTGTCTTTTATCCTCTAGGCTACTCTCCTACAGGACAATCCTTTTGGTGATTCAAATCTAAACTTAATTTTTTCTTTCCTAATATTTATATCAGTTACATTTTTACATGTGAATTAAATTGTTGATCAAAATGAAATATTTGATCAGAGCCAATCAATAAACGTTAAGTCATTGCTAATAGTTAATTAATTGGTTTATAATATGAAAAATGGGGATGGAGATATAAGGCAGATTTAATTAATAGGAACTAATGAGTAAGAAAATTAATGAGCAAGACAATTAATCAGTAAGACAATTAGTAAGACACTTGATTGTTGTATGTTTTTAAGTTTTGACAAGGGAAATCAAATGTTTTGTTTATTTCAATGTCTGATGATATTTTGTGATTGCAAATTGTTGACGAAGACATGTAAACATTTTGAACAGTTTTTAAACCTCAGTGATTAGTAAAGATAGATCTTTAGTCAGATTAATCTAATCTCAAGAAAGATTATACTTTACCAATGGCTTACAGGATTAACTGGTTAGCCCATTTCTCTTTGACAAAACAACTTCCTTATATTTTTTTTTAAATTGAGTTTACCCCATCGAAGGCAGTAAAGCCATTAAGACACAAGGGGGCTACTGGGGGTAGAAGATTTAGAAAACAGAAATGTTACCAAGGAGTGTGAATAAAAGAAGAGTAATCAAGAGGCCAGCAGATGGCAATTAACATTGCGTTTAAATTTTTGAAGATTAAAGTTGACTGAAAATTATGGAGCCGGAAGTGGATTCTATGAGCGAGAATTGTGTGAAAAGAAACCGTTAACATAGAATTTATGGCTACATCTAACCAACTCAACTGTAAATTGAAGGGACCTCACTACCAGTCTAGTACTGCATTTTTATTTTTATTTTTTAATTGGTATCATCTCATGCAATGCAGTAAAGCCACTAAAACACAAGAAGTTACAGGGTGTGGATGAATTAGGAACAGAAACATTAATAATGAGTGGGAAAAGGAAAGAGTAATCAGGACAGTAGATAGTGATTGACATTGCATTTAAATATTTGCAAATTAAAGTCAGCTGGAAGCATGGAGTCAGCAGGGAGTTTTACATATGCAAGAAACATAGCATAGAATTTTTGTCTATATCTAGCCAACTCAACTGTATATTGATGAGGCCTCGTCACCAGTCTAGTACCTCACTTATATTCAAAAAGTCTAGATACCACAGTGAAAAACTCATCTGTGCAGTTACCATGAAAGTATTTATAGAAAAAGCACAGAGAAGCAACTGTAAGGTGGTGTGAAAGTGACTGAAGCCAAACTGCCAGATCAGGACCAATAATATTGCTGATTCTTCTTTAGATTTTATCAAGGAGCTGAAGGTAAATAGCAGATGAGTAATAGAGAGCAATTTAATTTTGGAGTCATCAAAATTAACAAGCCATCCTTTATCCCTATTAACAACAGACTGATGGTCGTTTTTGATATCATCTGCCAATTTGATATTAGCGAGCTGATCAGATTTACTATCAACACAGGAGTAACTGATTGCATCATCAGCATAGAATTTCAAACTTTATTATAGTGGATACTTGTATTTGAAATAGACTCCCCAATTTTATTTTTACATTAAATAGTGTGTAATATGTCTATTAAACTTTGTCTTCAAGAAATCTCAAAAATGCAAATAGGCTCTCCTGTAGGAACTGAACCTTTATTCCTCTTAGTAGGAGAAACCACCATTTGATCTGTGGTATGATTTACTACTAAGCTATGAAAAGTGTCACATTACTGAAAGACTCTATTTTGCTTTTTGCCTATACTCTGATGCTCATTGTAGCTGAGTGGTACATCATACCAGATCAAATGGTGGTTTCTCCTATGAAGAGGAACACAAATTCAATTGCTGCCAGAGAGCACATTTTCATTAATGAGATTTCTTGAATGCACAGAAAACAAGAGTCAATAATGGCATTAAGATGCAGAGGGTATTTCAATTTACTCAAGATTCAAGATCTAGATAATATTGATCAGTAAACGATCGCATATGCAGATCAATACTGGATTAAGTCACCATATTAATACATTGTATATACTCTGTGTACACATCACAAAATATAGAGGGTGAATTTGTTTCTCACTGGGTATTTTATGAATTTACTTTTTTGTATGACTGAAACAAAGAAAAAAGAAGCCAGAGAAGAAGAAGAAAGGAATTAAAATATGAGGTGAGTATGAAGGAGAAAGAAGGTAAAATGAATAAAATAAAGGTTTTTAAAGATGGAGATAGGATAATATAAGAAAGAAAGAAAATGTAGAATAAAAGAAAGAAATAGGAAAGAGAAAAATGGGAAGAAAAGGCACTAAAAAGGAATCATTGGAAAGAAAATGAATGAAAAACAGAAAAATTTTGACAAAGAAGAAAAAGAATGAAAAATATGTGATGAAAGAAAGGAATGAAGAAAAACAAAATGAATGAAAAATGTGTGATGAAAGAAAAGAATGAAGAAAAAATGAATGAAAACTGAACTGGAGAGAAAATGAAAGAAGATTGTGAAGAAGAGGAAAAGAAAGCTGAAGAAGAAGATAAGTAAGAAAAAGAGAAGAAAAAGAAAAAAAATGAAGAAAAGAAGGAAAATTTACAAAGATGAGGATAAATGAATAAACCATCTTGATTTCCATTCTGATCATTCTTATCATCAGCCAAAAGAAAAACGAAATTTTATCTGAAAAGAATTTACTACTTAAGTTCATAATTAATTTCGTAGGGCAGGGAGTTACTGAGTTAGGGGCCCTGTTGCCACTCCCAAATAGATCAATAATATTCTTTCTGAAAAACGTCCACCCATTCCTCAGATGAGTCAGATGAGCCCTGGGGAGGTTCCGCTTTAACCAGATCTGCTTACCCTAAGAAAACATGCAAACACTGTAAAGATTCCTGATGATTTACAGCCAACCTTTGGCCTCTTGGCACCTCGGCATCTCCCTTCCACCATGACAGATCAAATTGCAGCTGCAGGCTGCACGCCATCAATGGAATATTTGCAGCATCTCTTCTCTTGTTCAATAAAATTTGCATATGCATGTATGAATTAGCTTAGCTGTGTTTTCTACAGAAACAAACTAGTCTCAATGGAATAGAACTTGCTGGAATGACTCTATGGTACCTCTGTTGGTCAGGAGTTGAAAAGTCTGGCAGTTCATTGCAGATACAGTGTCTGTGAGGTTCTTCGCCCAAACATAAAAAACAAAATTTGTTTTTTTGAAATGAGTTGTCATTATAATACAGGGTATACCAGAATAAACTATCAATGAAAACGGACAATATTTTTAAAAACTGGCACAATTTTTTGTTTATTACAAAACAAACACACGTCCTGGGTAAGACAATAAACTACATCCGTGTCCAGGGTAAGATGATAAACTACACCCAACAAGGCCTCTGATCAGGAAGTTCTGAGGAGCGTAGAAACACCTCTTAATTGCTGTCATTCCCAGGTTCACCCTGACCCGAGATGGTAGCACCTGTTAGGACCCCAACTGTGGGCAAATAGTTAATCCTCAAACTGGGGTCAAAAGATTATGAAAGTGCAAAAATAGGTTTTAGTACCAGCAATAATTTTTTTGTTAAATTATTACCAGCAATACATTATTACCAGCAATAGATTTTGGAAGAAAAGATTTTGCCAGTGATACATTTTGGAAGAAAAGATTTTGCCAGCGATACATTCTGGAAGAAAAGATTTTGCCAGCGATACATTTTGGAAGAAAAGATTTTGTCAGCGATACATTTTGGAAGAAAAGATTTTGCCAGCGATACATTCTGGAAGAAAAGATTTTGCCAGCGATACATTTTTGAAGAAAAGATTTTGCCAGCGATACATTTTGGAAGAAAAGATTTTGCCAGCGATACATTTTGGAAGAAAAGATTTTGCCAGTGATACATTTTGGAAGAAAAAAAATCTTACATTTTTGGAAAAAATATTACCAGTAATAAAAATGTTGTCAGTATTAAATAACCCATTGACATTGATATGCCATAAAACAAACCAAACCAAAACAAATAGATTTATAAATCTTACGTCAAAACTTTATTGAAAATTTTTTCAACAGGTGCTCTGTCTGTATTCCTGCAAATTTCAATTGTATCCTTAGCATTGCAAAATGGATATTGAAGCATTTCAGAAGTTATCACCTGCACTGCTTATCCAAATAAATTCTTTTAGATTAGCTAAACTATTGGTCTTTTGGTGATAAACCTTTTATTAAAATCCCATGCCAAGAAATCTGGGGTAGGGGAAGGGGTTAACAAAAAGGCATTTTTGTGTATTTATTATTAATAGGGATGAAAATAATCTTTTTAATTATAAGGTTATAAATAAACAAAATTAGTATTGTGAGAACGGAACCACCTACACAATAGACTCTTCCAGGTCTATATTAAGTATGCGACACAAGACTCTAGACAGAGAGACAGAGAGAGACACGTACGACTACCAGTATTGGGCACTAACATATAATAAGCTCCGCTTAAACTATCTTTGTAACCTGTTGTTAATATATCTTTCTTACATCTAATCCATGTTCTGTGTTTTCCTTCTGTGATCCCAACTTTGGCCCCACATCATTTAGAAATTCATCCACTTTTAACACATATTAAACATGATGAACAGAAATAAAAGTAAGTTTTTAAAAAAAATTGTCTGATTTCACAGAATTAATTCTGTAGATATTAATTTAGACAATCAATTTCTTTATCTTTTTTTCACACAGTTCCATATGGATGTCATACTTGGCACTAAAATCGTTCTGAAATATACCAGCTGTATATAAACTTCTTTCTCAGATCATTAACAAAAAATGATTTTGATTGAATGAAGTCTGTAAGTTTAAGTGAGGACCATCCTTCTTTGAAGCTCATGGACTGGTGCTACAGAATCCCAAAAACTGAAATAACAGAAACCACATCAGCAGCAACAATTAAAATGTATAGTATATGTAACATGAAGAGAAAATAATGACATAATTAAGATGTCGACTTTCCACACTACTTCAAACAAAAGGTTAGGAAGGAAACACCTATCAGTAATAGAAATTGCTTATGTGGAAAGATTTTATAAGTTTCAACTGAAAGCAGCATTGACTGTTCAGTCAATGCATTCTGAATGTTTCCTTGTAAGGAAATGGCAAATATTACCATTGCCATTACAATTCAGCTTTTTGTATATCTGAATTTCTGAGATAATGGGCAATGTATTCATAATATTGATCTCATCAGACGAGCAACCATATCATTTATCACAACATTTCAGTGATGACATTGATTAACTTGAGTCAGTTTTGTCAATTTGGTGACCGTAAATTCAGGCAAAAAAAAATGTTAAGTGTAGTGTTTTAATAAAACAAGGATAAGAAAACAGTTTTAAATGAATGAAAGTATAATATTTCCAGTATGTATTCTGCAAAAGTCAGTAAAAAAAGGAAATATATTTACAAAAAGAAAAAGCCAACAAAAATTGAATGTCATCATATTAGTCGCAGGATTGTTTTCATCCTACAGAAATAAAATATAATACCTACATTGCAGACAATTTAGTAGTTATAAAATACAAAATAATCAAAGAGTTTTCAGAAAGATGTTCAATTAAATTCCAGGCATGCTCCACACACAACACAAAAAATACATCTCAAACAGTCAAAACATGAAGAGAAACTAACACCACCAAAACAAAACCCCCTTAAAAATGACTAAGGAGGTGGCCCAAGAAGTGGTTGAGACAATGGACGGTATGGAAAGTTTTGTACGCCCTCACTCCCACCAAAAGGAATGCTGGGAAACTTAATCAAAACTTAATAAAATTTTCCTTGTCTGTCAGGTCCAAAAGATGTTTAAAAGAAAGATTTTTGCCTGAATATACATTAATCATATATATATATATATATATATATATATATATATATATATGGGACAGAGAATATATATATATGGGACAGAGAATATATATATATATATATGGGACAGAGAATATATATATATATATATATATATATATATATATATATATATATGGGATAGAGAATATATATATATATATATATATATATATATGTATGGGACAGAGAATATATATATATATATATATATATGGGATAGAGAATATATATATATATATATATATATATATATATATAAATGGTTAGAGTAGGATTAGAAGATGAGTAAAAGGAAAAAGGAAAAAGAAGAAAGTAAGAGAGAGAGAGAGAGAGGAAAGTAAAGAGGGACAAAATGAAAAAAAAGAATTACAAGGGGGTAACATCAGGGGAGAATTCATTTCAACTCTTAATTCAATCTGGAGTATCTTTGCCTGACTTTCCACTTAGAACTGAATCTCTTCTGAGTGATAAGAATATTACTCCATCTATGGTTTTTGCTATCATTTCAAAATTGGATCTTCACAAGCATGTGAACTTGATGGCATCCCTGTAATAGTTCTTCAGAAATGTGCTCTTGAACTGTGTCTTGTTTTCTCTAAACTCTACAATAAATGCTTTGCTGCTTTTTACTTTCTTGCTGGTTGGAAACCTTCTTCAGCAGTCCCATTCTTTAAGAACTGAGGTGAACCGTCTGATCCTTCTCTCAGCTTATTTGCATTTTACATCTTTTTGGCAAAGTACTAGAAGCTCTTATCAACTCTGAATTCGTTAAGCATCTCACCTCACAGAGTTTTCTTTCAGATAATCCATATGGCTTTCGCATCTCTAGGTCAACTGCTGAGGTTTTAATGGTTATTACTGAAAAAGTCTATCAAGCTTTAGATAAGAATCATGAAGCTCAGACTGTTGCTTTGGATATCTCAAAGTTGTCTGACAGGGTTTGGGATGCTGGTCTTCTTCACAAGTTGAAAGGTTATGATATTTCTGAATGAATTTTTGAACTGATTCAATTTTTTTTTATGAAATCATAAACAGCCACTCATTTACATTAACGCAGGTGTCCCCTCGCCCAGGGCTCTATTCTTAGACCTACATAGTTTCTAATTTTCAAGAACAACCTTCCCGATGTCATTTGTTCTTAAATTGATGTCTATGCTGATGACATAACTATTTGGTCCTGTCTTGATGGTATGTTTCATCAATTCAATAAGGTCAAATTGGCAGCTGATTTAAATAATGACCTACAATCTGTCTGGAGCAAAAGTAATGGCTTATCAATTTTAACGCCTCTAAATGAAACTTCTCTCTATTTGCCTGGCTGATGCTAACCTCCAGGAGAGTGATTTATTGCGCCTTTCCAGATGCATATTTTCCATTGATTTGTAGTGGAAAGATTAAATTGAATCAATTTCTCAACCTGCTGCCAACAGCGCTGGTTCACTGAGTCGTTCTAGACAATTTTTTTCTCGACAGAATCTTACACATTTATAAGGCTACTTTTTGGCCAGGCGTGCACGCATTTGGACATGTATTGTAGCTTGTGTTTTATAATGTTATATGTAAAATACCATTTGATGTCACAATGGTTTTGTAAGAAATTTAAAACGAAATTTTAATGCATCACCTGAAGTTACTAATTTTGCTCCGTGGTTGACATAAATAAGATAATATCCACAATCATATGCCTAAACATGTACGAAGGTTGACTGTTAATTAAGGTCACAAAACATAAAATATGTTTTAGTTATATTATTGCTGAAAGAGTCTATCAAGCTTTAGATAAGAAAGGTGAAGCTCAGACTGTTGCTTTGGATATCTCAAAGTTGTCTGACAGGGTTTGGGATGCTGATCTTCTTCACAAGTTGAAAGGTTATGATATTTCTGAATTAATTTTTGAACTGATTCATTCTTTCTTATCAAATTTCAAAATGAAAGTTTTCTTGAAGATCTTTTTGTACTAATGTAGATGCTAACTAGGCCTTTATCCTTGCACCTATCTTGTCCCAAATTTTCATCTTCCGGATGTCATCAGTTCAATGTAAGTTCTTAATTATAAGTCTGATCAGTTCAATAAGTTTAAATTGACAAATGATCTCAAAAATGACCTAAGATCTGTTGTTAACTGGGTCAAGGAATGGCTTGTTACTTTTAATACCTCCAAAATGAAACAGCTGTCTTTTAATCATCAGAGAGAACATTTTTTGTCTTCCATCAGCATGGCTGATGGTAACCCCCAGGAAAGTGTCTCATTCTTGGACAAATATTTTTCACTGATATGAAGTAGAAGGTTTATATTAGGTTGGTGCAAAAATAATGACGTAATAATGTCGTTTTTTGACGTAACGTCAAAAAACGACATTATTACGTCATTATTTTTGCACCAACCTAATATTACATCAATTGCTAGGTCAGCTAGAGGATTTTTCTTGCCAGAATTTAACTTGTATATTTATAAGTCTACCATTTGTCCTTGACTTAAATATTGCTGCTACATCTAGTCTGGAGCTCCTTCTAAATATTCAAAGATTCTTGATAAAATCCAAAGAAGAATCTGCAATGTTACTGGTCCTGACCTGGCATCTCAAATTCAGTCATTTTTCTCATGGCCATAATGTAGCTTTCTTATGCTTTTTCTATAAATATTTTCACGGTAATTGTTCTGATGAAGTTTCCTCTATAAAAAACAGACTTTAAGGATTTAAGCACAATACTAGATTGGCAGCAAAGTTTCATCATTTTATACATGAAATGGCTAAATACAACTATCATTTCTATATTAATGGTTTCTTCTATCGCACTTCTTGCTTGTGGAGCACTCATCCAGCTTCTTGCTTTTCAGTCAACATTGATCTTTAAAAATTTAAATGCAATGTCAAGGATTATTTTCAGTTTTCTACATTCCTAGTCTTTTATTGTTCTCTACCCTCAGTAGCATTTTTTTCTCATATTCTGCAACACTCAGTAAACCCTTCAGTCTTAATGGCTATATTGCTTTGTTTGTGGTGAAAAGATTAAAAGAAAAGAAGATACAAGGATGAGCAAAGAGAAAGAAAGGAAAGAATAAAGATGAATAAGTGAGAGAGAAGAAAGAAATGATGAGCAAAGAGAAAAAAGAAAGAAGAAAACAGAAGAGAGAGAGAGAGAGAAGTAAGAAATGATGAGCGAAGAGAAAAAAGGAAAGAAGAAAAGAGAAGAAAGTGAGAGAGAGGCAAAAATATGAGCAAAGAGAAAAAAGGAAAGAAGAAAACAGAAGAAAGTGAGAGAGAAGAAAGAAATGATGAGCAAAGAGAAAAAGGAAAGAAGAAAACAGAAGAAAGTGAGAGAAAGGAAAAAAGATGAGCAAAAAGAAAAAAGGAAAGAAGAAAACAGAAGAAACTGAGAGAGAAGAAAGAAATGATGAGCAAAGAGAAAAAGGAAAGAAGAAAACAGAAGAGAGTGACGGAGATGAAAAAAGATGAGCAAAGAGAAAAAAGAAAAGAAGAAAACAGAAGAAAGAAAGAGACAGGAAAAAAAGATGAGCAAAGAAGAAAAAAGGAAAGAAGAAAACAGAAGAAAGTGAGAGAAAAGAAAGAAATGATGAGCAAAGATTAAAAGGAAGGAAGAGAAGAGAAGAAAGTGAGAGAGAGAAAAAAAATATAGCAAAGAGAAAAAAAGAAAGAAGAAAACAGAAGAAAGTGAGAGAGAGTAAAAAATATGAGCAAAGAGAAAAAAAGAAAGAAGAAAACAGAAGAAAGTGAGAGAGAGGAAAAAAGATGAGCAAAAAGAAAAAAGAAAAGAATAAAACAGAAGAGAGTGAGAGAGAGGAAAAAAAGATGAGCAAAGAGAAAAAAGGAAAAGAGAAAACAGATGAAAGTGAGAGAGAAGAAAGAAATGATGAGCAAAGAGAAAAAGGGAAAGAAGAAAACAGAGGAAAGTGAGAGAGAAGAAAGAAATGATGAGCAAAGAGAAAAAGGGAAAGAAGAAAACAGAAGAAAGTGAGTGAGAGGAAAAAAAGATGATCAAAGAGAAAAAAAGAAAGAAGAAAATAGACGAGTGAGAGAGAGGAAAAAAAAGATGAGCAAAGAGAAAAAGGGAAAGAAGAAAACAGAAGAAAGTGAGAGAGAGGAAAAAAGATGAGCAAAGAGAAAAAGGGAAAGAAGAAAACAGAAGAAAGTGAGAGAGAGGGAAAAAAGATGAGCAAAGAGAAAAAAGGAAAGAAGCAAACAGAAGTAAGTGAGAGCGAGGAAAAAAAGATGAGCAAAGAGAAAAAAGGGAAGAAGAAAACAGAAGAAAGTGAGAGAGAGGAAAAAAATATGAGCAAAGAGAAAAAGGGAAAGAAGAAAACAGAAGAAAGTGAGAGAGAGGAAAAAAAGATAAGCAAAGAGAAAAAAGGGAAGAAGAAAACAGAAGAAAGTGAGAGAGAGGAAAAATATGAGCAAAGAGAAAAAAGGAAAGAAGAAAAGAAGAAGAAAGTGAGAGAGAGGAAAAAAAAGATGAGCAAAGAGAAAAATGGAAAGAAGAAAACAGAAGAAAGTAAGAGACAGGAAGAAATGATGAGCAAAGAAGAAAAAGGAAAGAAGAAAACTGAATGAATGTGAAAGAGAGGAAAGATATAGATGAGCAATGAGAATAAATGAAAGAAGAAAACAGAAGAAATTGAGAGAGAGGGAAAAAAAGATGAGCAAAGGGAAAAATGGGAAAAAAAAACAGAAGAAATTTGAGAGAGAAGAAAACAAAAAGATGAGCAAAGTGTACAAAGAAGAAAACAGAAGAAAGTGAGAGAGAGAAAGAGAGGAAAACAAAAAGATGATTAAAAAGAAAAAGAAGAAAAAGTAGAAACATTAAAAAAAGAAGTTATGAAAACAAAAATTAGCTAAAATAGAAGGTATCGACTCAGAAAAGGAAAGACAGAGTAAAAGTCAGAGGAGGAAAGAAGAATGAAAAAAAGAGATTAAATCATAAGGAAAAGAAGAGAGAATAACAATTTCATCTTAATTGTTTTCTAATATAAAAATAAATTCAACTCATATTTCGAATTCTTCAGTAAAACTTAATGAATGTATAAAGACAATAAGATTTAGAATTATTTTTCTGGACCAAGTAATCAGTCTACAAATATGAAACAGCATTGGAGAGATTGTGGATAGTATATACTGTGATTCTGCATTTAACAGAATACACTTGCTTCTTATTAGTACCCAACCAACTGGGTCAGTCTGCCAGCAGTATGCACGTTTTTTATTCATGTTTAGATGTTCAGTTATTATGCCAAAGTTTGAATGTCATGTTCGAATTGCTTTTCAGTCCCTACAACGGGAGGTAAAATGTCTGCAATAAAATTTGCCTATGACATCTATGAAATGTGCTTTGTAAAACTTTGAGTAAAGATTCTTTGATTCAAATGTAGGTGTATGTACTGCAGCATGCAGGTTTCAAGTCTGACCAGGTGAGATGGTGAATTTTTAAGGTGTCCAGAAAAACAGCAACAAAGATTTTAAACTTGTCCACGCGGAACAAGTATATTTAACTTGGGAATGTTGAATCATGCATTGTAATTGTTTTTTTCCATTCCTTATTCTACTCAAAAGAGAACATCATAATCAAGTAACTCCTGAAGGCAATTTGTTGCACTAGATTTTACTTTTAGGTGAAGAGAGTGAATATGTATGCTCTCAACACTTTCAGAATTTTATTTGAAAATTATTGTGAAAATGATGGAATATTTCCCACTCACTGCACTTCAAAATGATACACAATTCATTGGTTCATTTTATAAAACTGGTAAAATACATATAAATATGTGGCTATAAAATGACATGTAGAAAACTAAGGAACTATATATATATATATATATATATATATATATATATATATATATATATATATATATATATATGGTCACATGGCCGAGTGGTTAGAATGTCCACATTCTGACCATGAGACCCGGGTTAAAAACTCACCATGGTCGATTTGTACCATGAGTTGACCCAAACCATGTGAGTGAAATTGGGTAGATGGAAATCTTGGTGGACTATTGATAACTGTGCTAGCATAAAGTCACAAGCCATTCTGGCCAAGAGCTTGAGCGTGCTACCTTGTTGAAATTGTTGACCATGCTAGATAACATGCTCTTTCCCAGAAACTGTAACTAAGGTCTGCTCAGCATAGTTGCAGTATAAACTAGATGTGGGCTCTGTAAGTGTTGAATAAACACAAATGTGCCTGAGCAAGCGTCTGCAAAAGGGATTGGCAAGATGCCCTAGTAGACAGGTATCCTCAAATATGAATGGCCAGCTATACTGCTATAACACACACACACATACACACACAACATAGGAAGTGTGTATATGTGTATGTATGTATGCATATTTATATATATGTATGTGTGTGTGTGTATGTATGTATATATGTGTATACTAATTCCTTAGAATAAGACTGCATATATGTATGGAGAAGGAATATACATATATATATACGCATACTCGCAAAAACACACACAATACAAAAAAATGGAAATAGGTCTAAGAACACACAATCGTCATTAAAAGATAAGAATACAGATATCTTTCCTCACCCTTTCTCGGACCAATCTTAATTGTTTTAGTACTCTTCAAACAGAAGAACTTTCTCACCGCCAGTCCAAGAAAGACATTTGTATCACTACCACACAAAAAAGAGAATGTTTAACATTGAAAATTAATTCATTTTAATAATATGTGGAAATACCCACTCTTTGCCTGAAGAAGGTCATGAGATCCGAAACACATATTGCAAAATTATGGAAAATAAAGCATAATATATATTAAAAGAAAAAATACACATTACAACCAAAAATGTTTGTGGTTTTTATCTTAAAATATACACTTTTCTCTTGTTGGAGCAATTATAACCTCTTTCCCATATATATGTATATATAAGTTGACATTAAGCTCAACACCCAGTGGTGACAGCCTGTTTCATGCTTAAATGCAATCTTCAGGTAAAGTGTGTTGTATTTTGCCATGACTATTTATATATGTTTGACAATGGTGCATTATGGGTTGATCTAATGATTTTTGGCTGGTTGGTACCAGTTAGGTTACAAATTATTCTCGGGATGATTGAGTAGAAATAATTTTTTATACAAATGCAGTTTTGTAGTTTTTTTATAGTGTTTTTTGCTAATTCCTTCACTCATTTTTTATTATTGATTACTTTTGTATTTGTTGTTGATTATTATTATTATTATTACACGTATTTCTGTTTATGTGGGCATTCGTAGTTAGTTAATTTGTTTATTATTTACGTAATTGTATATTTATTTATGGGGTTGATTTTTTTGTTTACTTTTCTTATTTATTTTTTTCATACTTGTTTTTAGTTTTTTAGTTTTAAGTAATTTGTTTTTGTATCTACATTTTGAGATGAGATCTGATTGTTTATTTAGAAATTTGTGTTGGTCTGGAAAGATGTCTACTCCAGACATAGTTTATAGTTTTTAGATTTATTGTTATAGGCTGATGCTGTTTTTCTTATTTTCCATGATATTATTGGTATAATTTGGTTTTTGTTTTTAATTTCCAATATCTGTTTAGAAAGCCTGTACAGTGCATTGAACTATATGGTGTTTCATTTCCTGCTGGTCTTTTGTGCTGTGTAGTGCATATGTGTTGCTGAAAAAACACTATCTTTTAGGGCTGTTTCATAATCTTTCTTGACCTTGTTGAAGGTGGTTTTACTGGAAGATTTATCAGATAAACTGTGGCTAAATGAATGTGGGGTCTGCATTAGCCTATTGATGGCAGGTGGTTGGAAGATGTGTGATTTGTTATTGGGTTTTCTATATAATTGATATGTACCTTTTTTATGTTGAATGTGACATCTAAGATGTCTACTCCTATTTTACATCTATATCATATCCCATAATTTTTAAGATTATTTTTCTGGCTTTGTCTGTTATTTATTTATTACAGTTTCTTGAGATTATGAGACTATCATCCCTGTAGAGGCCTATATCATTTTTATCAATAATTTTACTTACCATATATGTCGGAATACAAGGTGACCTTTTAATCTTAACACCCCAAAATAAGGTGGGTATCTTATACTCCAAGTATAAAATGTGAACCTTAATTCCTGTGGTTTATGGTAAATTGTTAATATGGGAGATTTTTGACAATAGGCTAACCTCTGCCTTGGTAACTATCAACACAAATATTTTCTACTGAAACAACTTAATTCACATTAGTATAAGAAAATAATAAAAGTGTAAGGTAATAAAAATACTCTTACCTTATATAATATGTGCTATGATTGAAGAACAACAATAAAACATATTTATCAAGATTGTGGTAGATAACTGACAGCATCTGCACAATTGTTTTTTCATTAGAATTTGAGGGAAAAGAAAAAGTTTATGCTGAACTGAATTTATGTAATAAATTCAATACAATTCATTTTAAAGTAAAATTAGTAGGTGGTGAGATAATCTTGTACAGCAAATATAGCCCAAAACATACATAATATATATATATATATATATATATATATATATATATATATATATATATATATATATTCAAACAGGTTTGGTTAAATAATTTAGATATATGATGTCAATTAGTTTCTGTTGTGATCCTTTCAAATTTGAGGATTCATTTTTTGGTAGATTTAGAAAAGTGATTAAGAAAAATACCAATATTTTCTTTTGAATAGTTTTTATTTTTCCAAGTACTTTCAATTTCATCTAAGACCATCTTCAGGGGGTTAAGTTGTCTGTGAGTATGTATATGTGCTTCTGGGAATTTAAGACATTTCAAATGTTTGTTTTTTTACTGCTTATGTAGCATTCTAGATTTCAAAGTTCAAAGTTAAATTATTTAACTGAACCCGTTTAAATGAAAAAACAGGCTGCCTAAATATACACATTATATATATATATATATATATATATATATATATATATGTTGTGTATATTTAGGTAGCATTTTTTATTCAAAAAAAGGTTTGCTTAAATAATTTAGACATTTCATGTTGATTAATTTTCATTTTGATCCTTTCAAGTTCGTGAATTAATTTCTTAGTAACCTTAGAAAATTGATTAAAAAAAATACCAAAAATATATATATATATATATATATATATATTATTTTTGTGATGTCAATGAACACTCATAGCCACTTTGGTGATGTCAAGAAACACTTGTTGTCACTTTCGTATGCTTGTTAGAGTAGAGACTTTGTAATTGCAGATACAACTATAGTAACACCATTGAATGATGTTGGTGTCAGATGCCTTCAAATAGCACTTGCACTAATAGCACTGGCTCAAATAGTAACCACTGAATAGTGATCAGTAGAGTGAATAGTATAGAAAATAGTGATCCATATAGTAATAGAGGATAGAGTAGAAACAGCGATCCATATATTAATAGAGGATAGTGTAGAAAGATTGCTCTGTATAATAATAGAGGATAGAATCAATTAGACGCTATGCTAATTCCCATACTTACATTTCCTTTGCCATCACGTATTCTGCTTATTAGAAATGGGATCACCAGTGTTTACTCTCAGGTGATCTGTGTTCAAACTTCAGTGTTGGCAGTGACACTTTATTCCTATATAATGATTATATATATATATATATATATATATATATATATATATATATATGTTATTCATAAAAATTTCCATTTTGAGAAGACAATTGTAATGATGGATATATCATTTTAACTACTAATCTTGGAGGTTAAGAATAGATTTAGAGTACATATTCTATGCAGCATTTTTTCCAGGTTTTCTACAATGGTTACAAAAATTCCTAGCTTTAATCAGAAAACATTTTCCTAATAATAGTAAACTTAGCAAGGTTTTTAATAAAAACACCCTAAAATTAAGTTATACCTGTACTGAAAATTTAGAAGGGATTATAAGATCCTAAAATGAAATTAGACAATAATAATGAAAAATTATGTAATTGTAGAAACCCTGAAAATTTTCCTGTGAATAAGTGCATGATCAGCTACGATTAATTTAATTGTTTCTTCCCACACTATGGCTTTTCAATGTTCCTCAAGCCTTACTTTTATGGAGTAGCCTGTTTGACTTTTATATCATTCCTCACATCTGCAAGAAATGGAGTACACAGAGTTCTTTGTCATGTTCTCCATAATGTTAGTCTTGACTTAGCAGAGATTTCTCTGTAGAGTGGAGCCACTTCTGAATATTGTCCTGATGTTGTATGAGTTGTAGATCTTCTGAATCTTTTCCAATAAGGCAGGCAGATGATTACAATGTTCTGGTCTTCCATCTTGATCCTTCTGTTTCCACCTACAGATGCTGATGTTATGTTTGCAGGTTAGTTGCTATTCTGAAGAGTATCATTTTTGCCAAATCATTTCCTGCTGATATGCGTCTGGGTTGCCAATTATGATTTTTGCCAAGCCTAGTAGGTATTGGATGATCCCTTTCTTCTCACACTATGGATGGTAGGAACTGAAGTTGAGGTATTGTCCAGTGAAAGTTGGCTTGTGATATATAGATGTTGTGAACCCATTCTCAGTGCAAGAACTGTAAACTATAATTGTATTATAAACTACAGATTAGCTCTGTGAATATTGAAGTAAAACATATGTGCTTGAGCAAGTATCTGCAACTGAGATTAGTTGATGCCATTGTTTCCCAAGACTGACAGATACATACTATATCTTTTCATCTTTCTATTGCAATAAGTCAGCCATATTGACCCAGCAATGAATTGTATAAAAGAAACCTCCTCCCATATGGCAGTGAATGCTAGACAATTTCCCCATAGATGAAGAGGAGACTTAAAATGCTTTCCAAAAAATCCTGAGAATACTATGGATGGAACATGTGAGCAAGGAGGAAGTTTTGAAGGAAATGAAAAGAATGTTAATACTTAGTATCAGACAGAGACAGATCTGGTATACATAATGAGAACAGAGGGTTTGGAGAATTTAGCACTCTCATGCCATATTGAGATATATGCAGCTAGAAACAGTAAGTTACTTACCTAGTAAGCTTGTGTAAGTGGTTGGTAGAACAAGGGAGAGATAGTAAGGTGACAAACATTGTTTAGACTTACAAAGGATAGGAAGCTGTGGAGAAATATGATCGGCCATGCCCTGAAATGAGACAACATATAGAAAAAGATTGTTAGCCAACAATGGTAACAACAATGGTAGCATTTTTGACAAAGCACTGTAACCAGTAGCTCATTTGAAATGGGAATAAATTTCAGGCAAAACTGAGATGGATCACTTGTATTAGTAAAAACTGGTGGAAATGAAAAAGGCCAACAAAAACAAAAGAAAACAAGCAAAATGACTCATTTAAAATTTAAATTACTTTCAACTTAATTAATTATTAAAATTCAGACTTGATCACTTATCATGAATTTTTAATTCCTAACATTCCAGATAAGAAAGAAAAACAATTATCCAAAAGAAACAATGAACATTTTCAATTTAAAGAAGTTAAAACATAAAACAAATATCAAAGCAAAAAAAAAAAAAGTCCTACTTTATATTTCTTGGTTTGTTTTTCATTATCAAGTGTTGCAAAATTTGTGTTACCATAATTAGAGAAAGGAAAAAGTTGTGACTTTTTGTTAGAAAACAAAAAATTTAAACCACTGAAAAATTCAGCCTGTGAACAGATTTTTCTTTAATTAACAAATATTCCTTAAAATTCATGAGCATACAAGCCTTTTTTCTTAAACCTAAAGAATTTTAATAGTTTATTTTTTTTTCTCTTCCTATTCTGACATCTATAACAAAAGATCTGGGTTTCATTTTACTGGACTTAATGATAAAACTAACCCCATTCTCTCTATATTTTTGAGATGAGGTATCATATACATTATTTACATTATTCCACTCATTCCTGGATGTTCTAATATTTCAAACAGAGCATGGGGTCAAGACATCCATATACCGTAAACCAACATTCACCAGACAGTATCTCAATTTCAACTCCAACCATCCATACAGCGTAAAAAAAGGGATCGTCTATTGCTTACAACACCGAGCAAAAGTCATAAGTGGCGACCCAGAGACATTAGATAAAGAATTGGTCAGTATAAGTACTACCCTACAATGTAACAACTTATGTGAAGGGGTTATCAGAGAAAATACAAAGGATCTGTGGTCCATATAACATCAGAACAACCTTCAAAAGCTTGACGACCCTTCACAGATATCTCTCTCGAGTGAGACCCCCCATATAGGAGAACATGACTAAAGACTGTGTGTACGCTATCCCGTGCAGCTGCGGAAAGGAATATAAAGGAGAGACAGGCCGCCCCCTCAAGGTAAGGCTTCAAGAACACCAGAAAGCTGTAACGCGAGGGGAAGTAGAAAAATCGGGCATGGCTGATCACATATGGTGAGAGAAGGGAGATCACCGCCCTCTGTGGGATCATGTTGAGATCATAGACAAGGAACACCATTGGAAAATTTGTAAACTTAAGGAATCAGCACATATGATAGGCCACAAAAATCTCCTGAGCCGACCAAGCATAGAAATAAATACAATATGGGAACCAGTAATAAGGAGTGCCAGAGAAAAACAATGATAACAACAAAGTTGCAATATGAGCTCTGGTAAAAACATGCTATGATAACAGCAAAATTGCAATATGAGCACTGATAAAAATGGTTGCTGAAGACATTAGGTTTATAATACCCAGAAATTCATACCCAGATGTCTTCAAGGACACAGTGGATAAAGGTGTTGGTTAGATCCAGTGACAGGACCCAAAGAGTGTGAGTTCAATACCCGGTTAAGGCAGTGGAGAACCTTCAGAAGGAAATTAACAGGAGATAACTGATAACTGACATCCATCAAACATGGCACGTGGAACTAGAACAGTCTACCCCAGTGAGCGAAATAAAGGGTTCAGTTCAAAATTCCAACCACCTGAAGAAGGCTGGAGCGTACAATGGCCGAAACATTGTGATAAATATGGCGACAAAGATGAGGACAATAGTCTGAATAATGTAAATAATGTAACCCCATTCTTGTTAAAAAACAAAGAAAATAATAAAAAAATCACTAAAAAACTAAACAAATACTTTTATTGAAATCTATATCAGTCTTTGTTTCTATCTAAATCACTCTCCTGTCTGCATTTTCCAAATAAGTTAGGATTATTTATTAGATTTTTGACTAATTTTTATCAACACTTTTTTTCATTACAAAATAGCACATCAGAGAAAGATTTATCTTAGAGAAAGAGATGGCTCAAAAATCAATCAACTCCATTCATGCCCACCTTGATAATAATAATCTGAATTTTGCATTTCTTACAAAGTCTGCAAATAAAATCATATCAAGATTAAAAGAGGAAAAGAAATGAAGAGATTAATTAATTGTGTGGGATCTGCATCCACACTCACCATGACAATTACGATATCATTTTTTTGTATGTTTGTTACAGAGAAAATCATATCAAGATTGAAAAAAGTAAAGAAATGAAAAGAATTCTGCAAAAATTGTCACCCACGAAATAATGTTGTATAAAGAATTCTTTTTACATCATGCTCTGATTTCTTCTATTATATCTATTTGGTACAGTAATGCAGCAAAAACAGCCCATTGTAGCAGGACATATTTTAGTGTAGAACTGTTAAAATTTTCTTAGTGAATAAAATATTACATTTTGCAACTATTCAATGGTGATAATCCCACATATATTTAATGTTACTTAGCAAGTAGTTTCCCTTATTTACTTGCAAATAATTTTAAAACAAATTCTCTAAATGAGCCAAGTATAAACTGCAGCCAGCAGGCCATATGTGGCCTGACTGTCTTTCTGAATAGCTTGCCTAATTTCATGAGGAAAATAATGTTTATTAAAATGTTGTTTGTTTCTTTTCATTCTCACTTGTTATTCTCATTCACTCTCATGATTAACAGCACATATAAACAATGGTTAAGTACAATGTGCCTTGAATTTTGTAATTTTTTATTGAAGCTAATGTTGTCAGCATTTTAAACATTTGGCTATTTTGATGGAAACATCATTTTTTTAATTTTTATTTTTTTTAAGCATTTCACCCCCAAGCAAGGTAGGAGTGCCACTAGCTTGCAAGGGGTTACAGATAGTGAAAATAAGAGTAAGTGCGTGTGTGTGTGGGGGGGTTTAATAATTTAATAAAAAGTTTACATACGTCATTTAAGCATTTCACATTCTCATAGATTAACATGTCATTTGTTGACACTGTGTGCACATATCAATCATATCATAAACATTTAATATATAAAGATGAGTAGATGAGGCCAAAATAATATACAGTAGATACTGTAAAGAAAACCTAAAATTACTTTTCATTATATTTCATCCCAAGAAAAGGCAGGAGTGTCACTAGCACACAAAGGGTTTATAGAGGGTGAATGTAAGACTAAAGACGGGTGATTGAGAAAAGGATAAAGAAAAAAATGGAGATCAAGATAAAGGTATCACATGTTGAATAACATTACATTTAAATTTTTGAAGATAACGGTTATCAGGGAAGCAAGTAAGAGGGAGGGAAGTGTGAGAGAAAGAAGCTGTTGGATTTAAATGTTTTGATGAGTGGGTATGAGATGCCAACCTAGTAGCACACTTAAATCCATGCACTTCAGGCACCAGTGAAATTAACTTGTCAGAGCAGTTGCCATGAAAATATTTGTAAAAAAGACTTGAGAACTGATGACATCAGGAAGATTATTGATGAAGATTAGAAACAGTTTATGATTGAGGATAGAGCTTTGGGGAACACCAGCATTCATATGAAAGAATCTAAAGGAGAGCAGCCCACCTTATGATGGACTGGTGTGGCCTGCCTTATGATGTACTGTACCTGGTATGGCCTACCTTATGATGTACTGTACCTGGTGTGGCCTGCCTTATGAGGTACTGTACATGATGTAGCCTGCCTTATGATGTACTGTACCTTATGCTGCCCACCTTATGATGTACTGTACCTGATGTGGCCCACCTTATGATGTACTGTACCTGGTGTGGCCTGCCTTATGATGTACTGTACCTGATGTGGCCCACCTTATGATGTACTGTACCTGGTGTGGCCTGCCTTATGATGTACTGTATCTTATGCTGCCCACCTTATGATGTACTGTACCTGATGTGGCCCACCTTATGATGTACTGTACCTGGTGTGGCCTGCCTTATGATGTACTGTACCTGATGTGGCCCACCTTATGATGTACTGTACCTGGTGTGGCCTGCCTTATGATGTACTGTATCTTATGCTGCCCACCTTATGATGTACTGTACCTGATGTGGCCCACCTTATGATGTACTGTACCTGGTGTGGCCTGCCTTATGATGTACTGTATCTTATGCTGCCCACCTTATGATGTACTGTACCTGATGTGGCCCACCTTATGATGTACTGTACCTGATGTGGCCCACCTTATGATGTACTGTACCTGGTGTGGCCTGCCTTATGATGTACTGTATCTTATGCTGCCCACCTTATGATGTACTGTACCTGATGTGGCCCACCTTATGATGTACTGTACCTGATGTGGCCCACCTTATGATGTACTGTACCTGATGTGGCCCACCTTATGATGTACTGTACCTGATGTGGCCCACCTTATGATGTACTGTACCTGATATGGCTCATCTTATGATGTATTATACCTCATGTGGCCCACTGTTTGAAAGAATTTGGTCATGCCTGTTCTAAAGGATAGACTTTAAATCAATCTCAAAAAATGAAGCTATTTCATTTCCTATTGTATTCATATAATTTTGAGCATGTTGCCATTTTGTAGCAGTTGTTCTAATTCTGTCATAAAGTACTTTTATTATTATTACACTTTTTATTATTTTTTACATTTACTTTATTTTTGAGATCCTGTTAGGTCAAATATTTTTAGTGTTTTATCCATTTACAATCTGACTTCCTTCATGTGACTGTTGTGTGCTGAAATGTCAGATTTTGTTGTGATGTTACATAGGAAACTCTGCCCATACACATCATGTCTGGTCTTTGCCTTTGTGTTATTTAAACCATGGCTGGGAAGTGAGGAGAAGAGAAGAATTCATACATTTCCCAAGAGAATTAGTGTGAAAGTGAATGCAACATCTAGGCTGGAATTTGTACACAACCAGCCAATTCCACATTCTGTACTGATTATCTGAACATGGCCTTGTCAAAAGTTTAAATTTTTGGGTCTACTTGCCTTAAAAATCAGCATTTGAATCCTGGCTTTTACTGAGTTTGAAAACTAATGGAAATTTGCAAGGATCCTGACTCTCCACAACTGATGAAATAGGGGAAAACTGCTTTTTTTCCTGGTGCCCTGACTATATGAATTTAAACATGCTACTAGATTGGCAACTAGGTCCCACCCTTTTATTGTTGAAATACTTAAATAGCAACTGCGACTTCTATTCCAACAGGTTCTTTTCTCACACTTCCCACCTGTGGAACTCCCTTCCGTTTACTTGCTTTCTTGATAACTACAATCTTCAAAAATTTAAATACAATGCCAACCGCTATCTTTTATCTTCTTGAATCCTCTTCATCTTTTGTCCTTTCTTAATTCTTCCTATCAGTTTCACTCTCTGTAACTCCTGTATACTAGTGGCATTCCAGCCTTGATAGGGGGGAAATGATTAAAAAAACAAAAAAACAGGTAGGAAGATTATTTTGCCACTCTCATAAAGGTATTTCTTCTTCTATTTGCCACACCCACATGGCTCTCCACAACTTCTTATCTCATATATGTATCTTAGTAGTTTTTCACCCTTTGCTAAGTCTCCTGCTCCTGTTCAGCTATCCATTCACACAAACTTGTTAGGTAAGTGGCTTGTTCTTTACCTACCTCTCATGTGCTCAATATACCTTGTGAGAATTAAGTTTTCCAAGCCCTCCCTCCTCATTATATGTCCAAGAAATTTCAACTGCCTTTTCTTCATTCTGAGTAGAAGTGTTAAGATTTCCTTGTTGCTTACTTGTTCCATCCATGGAATTCTCAGTATCCTTCTGTCAGAGCGCATTTCTACTGTCTCAAGTTTGTTCCTCATCTCTGGGGAGATTGTCTAACATTCACTACCATATTTTATTTGTTTTGAATTAAATTTTCTGTTTCTAAGCACCTTGTTTAGCTTTTGGAATGTTTCTTTTGCTAGTCCTATGTGTATTCGGATGTTGATGTTTCATTTTCTATCTTCTGTTAAAACAATTCCCAGATATTTGAACTTTTGTACCTGCCTGATATTTATATCTTCAATTCACAGATCATCTCAGTTGTTTTCTCTTGCTGATAACTACACACGTTTTGTCTTCTTACATCTTGCCTTCTACCACACTCTGTCTAGGAGGACCTGTAGTTTACTTTCTTTAAAAAATTCGTTCCTTTCTTTTAAAAATTGCATTGAAAATCCTGGCTTTTACCTGTGTTCAAAATCTGAAAATTACAATAGAAGAAGTACTCAATTATTCTACTCCAGCTCAAGAATTGATAATTTAGTAAGCTTGATGAAATACAGAACAAAATCATGTTTCTAATTTGTCAGCACTCACTCACATACAAGCATTGTGATCATCACCCTCTCTCTCTCCCCTCTCCTGGTGGCAGAGATGACTGTAAATCAAAGAGAGTGTGACGAGGCCATTTGTGTGAATTTGATTTTAGTGGATAACTCTGTGCAATGGAGAAGACCACATATTTGTTCAGAAGCAGTTCCCACATGGCTCAAAGGGGATTGAGACAGGCAAGATCTATGTTTGTAGTACACCCACAGAATATTCACGAATAGGAGTTATTATGATCTATGGGGCTCACTTGGTAAATTTTACTCTGCATAGCAAAGAACCCAAAAGTATTTTCATTATTCTATGAATTTTTTCTCATTTGACTCTTTTTTTTTTTTTTCTTACTGTTTCTGTTAACAGGAATTTTGATCCCTAAAATCTTTATTACTTTGTCATTCCAAAAATGCATAATGGAACTGGAATGAGAAATTCTTCATATTCACCAGTGCCAAGGTGTCATCATTTATTTCAATCAATGAAGAATTCCTTATCTGGTCAAAAATTTAAAAATGTTTTCAATGTTCAAAATTTTATTGACAAATTTATTGTCTCAAAGCCAAAGTCATTTTATTAAAAAGGAATTTGAACATATTTGGAATGCTGGCATAAGGTCAAGGGGGTGGGGGGTAAAGAAAAATATTTTGATAATTAATAAATATGCATTAATTTTTTTTATTAATGAGCTAATTTTGATTTGTGGTTGTGCAGGTAGAGCAACAGTTATTGGTACAGAAAGTGGAAGCAGAGAGTCAAGTTCAAATTCTAGTATAGTCTGTTGTGTTTACTTTCACACAAATGTTCTTGAAAAAGACATGAAACCGTCTCATGAAACCCCTGCCTACCCTAGATATGCAGAGAAGCCTGGATTCTCTAGCCTTAGATGGCAACCAATCTAGAAGAAGGACAACATTGAATTCAAAACCAGCCTGAAGAGGAATTGGCTCTTACCATAGACATACCAATTGCTACCATGCCTGCAATACATATGGTGTATCTACTAACGAAATATTGGAATCTTTTGCACCTACCTAATATTAGTATGGATATCTTTGTCTTCAATGTGCTGTTTTAACGATCATGGCTCTCCAGAACTTTCTATTCTTTGTAGTTCTCTGTAATGTTTACGTTTTCAGCCTCTCTCCCAGTATCTTTTATCTAGATTACTTGTTATCCCACTTGCTTTTAGTAAGTCATGTGAGTGTCAAATTCTCCAAACCTTCTTTCCTCATTATTGATCCTAGAAATTTCACCTGTCTCTTTCAGATTCTAAGTATAAGTGTCTTTTTGAAATTGATTTAGTGATATTTGTAGCATTTTATTCTTTTAAAATCAAGCCTCTCTCAAACGAGCTGAATGTTTTCATTTATATCAAACTTGAATAGTGTTTATATACGTTTTTTTTAAATATCCTTATTGACTCAAGGAAAGTCAATGTATGATAGAATTTCTTTGGCTTTGGAAAATTTTTCCATTTTTATTCTTTGAAACTGATTTGGTGACAATTGTAGATATACATAATATTAAAAATTAAATTGTGGATATATAATTGGATGTGATCTATGATTCTACCATTCATCCTTGCATTGAATATTGCTGCCAAAACTGGTCTGGTGTTTCTGCAAAGTAAGGCGATAATGCCACTAAGACACAAGGGATTACTGAGATTAAAAGAAAATGAGAAGATGTTGGAGAGGAGATTAAGTAAGACAGAAGATGGCAACTGAATTTGCATTTAAATTTCTGAAGATCGTAGGTGGAAGGAAAACAAAAAGCGAGAAGTGAGTTCAACAAGGGAGAAATTATGGCTACATATGGCTATTTCAACTGTAAAATAATGAAACCTAGTTACCAATTAAGTACTATGATTAAATTCATAAGATGTGGAACCAAAGATGAAAGCTCAGAACAATTGTCTTGAGAATATTTCTAGAAAAGACACAGGGAAGTGAGAAAGGGTCTGAAGCTGAGATGCCAGTTGAGGACTGATAACATTACAGACCCTTCTTTGGATTAAGTGGAAGTTTCAAAAACAGATTTGAGATCAAGTTTATTATCTCAAGATGGCTACAAGATAGGAATCAAGAAATCTGAATAAGGAATCTTTGATAAGGTTAGAACTGACATTGCATATCCAGGAAACCTGCCTGACATAGAAAATAACTACTTTGATCAGAGAAACCGATAGCTTGACAGGCCTCAGGTTGCCAATCATCTTCTCCATACCTTTGCATATTAGTTAGCAGTAATAGAAAAGTAATAATAATAAATAATAATAATAATAATAATAATAATAATAAGGTTAAAAATGCTTTGTCATTTCATGCAAAACTTAAAACTCTAAAAGACACACTCTACACAGACATATTATTCATATAATAGTTAAGTATAATAAGATTAGTAGTATAATAGTATTCATATTAGTAATAGTAACTGATTTAAATCATAAATTTTTAGATAAAGTATTTTTAAAATAAATTCTGGACCTACCTAACAAGTTTGTGTAAATGGATGGCAGAACAGAGAGTGGGAGGGAAAGTAAAAAGACAAACATTGCTAACAAAAGATAGAAAATTGTGGAGATCCATAATCACCCATATTGTGAAAGGACACAATAACGTGGTAATTGTTCTGATGAGTTTTCCCATTTGGTACCTAGACTTTATAAATTTAAGTACTTTAGGTTTACAGTTAGGTTTCAACATTTTATTGTTGAAATGGCTAGATGTAACTGTAAGTTCTATGTTAACAGTTTCTTTTCTCACACTATTCGCTTGTGGAAATCTCTTCTGGCTTCTTGCTTTCTAGTCAACTTTGATCTTCCAAAATTTAAATGTAATGTCAATCGTTATCTTTTGTCTTCTTAATTTCTTTTCTTTTATTGTTCTCTCTCCTTAATTATTGTTTTCATTTTCCTTCACATTCAGTAACACCTTGCATCTTAGTGGCTTTATCACCTTGCTTGGTGTTATGATATGATGTACACAGCTAAAGAAAAATGTTGAACACAATTAATATTTGAATCTACTGGGTGCCATTACAAACAGGGAAATGACTGACCTACAGTAAATGTTTATTGTGATTCTGATTGGTTAATAAGAGAATGGGCTGAGGGAGATAATGAGGTCTGTATTTCTCAATACAGCTCACTTGGGGTGAAATAATTTAAAAAAAAAAAACAAAACAAATTTTCTTCATTTCCATTGTAGTAAAAATGATGAAATTTTAAAAATAATTATTTATCATAAGATTGCTTTTATATGAATTTCATAATCTTAGAGACAGGTACAATATGTTAAAAGTATCAGTCTTTTATGTGGGTGTGCTCCTTTGTCATTATTCATAATGTTGAGGTGGGGGAGACTAGAAAGTTAAAAAGAATCTGTACCTATTTTCATACACAAGACTGCAAATGCACGGATCCCATTCTTGATTGTCTGTAGTTGGAAGTATAAAAATCAAGGGCACAATAGTCAGATTCATTTTTCTGGAACCAGTTTTTTTTTTTTGAGAGAGGCATTTATCAAAATTTGTTCACAATAAATTCTGGTTTTTGTTGTTGTTGTTGTTGTAGTAGTAGTAGTAGTAGTAGTAGTAGTAGTAGTAGTAGTAGTAGTATGATGATGATGATGATGATGATCTTCCTTTCAAAATGACCGAAACAAATTGGTATCAGTTAACTTACTATTTTTTATGGTCATAGTCAGGATCATGAGTTCATTAACAGGATTTACATGTGTTCAGAAAAGAAAAAAAAATGACTTCCAATTCTGCAAGAATTGATTTAAATGCCTTGAGTTTCAGAGTTCCAAAAACCCATTTCCTTATTCCTGCTCGACCGAACAAAAAAAAAAAAAAGAAAGTAAAAAGAAAAGATAATCACTTTATTATAGAAAAAAAAGAAACAATCAAAATTTTTTATCCACATCTTATAATTTCCCAAAAATAAAATTGGCAAACACTTTTTGAGATAACAGTAGCTTTTAGATTTCTTCAGTGGTAAGATGTTTCTCATCAGGAGGAAGCTGTGATTACAGTATTTCAAGGTCTCTCTCTGAAATATTCCCACAATTTCCTTCCTGCTGTAATTTCAACTGACTTAACTGTAGTAGGATTCAAACCAAGATGTTAATAACTGTCTATTATAGAATATTTAAGGTTAATTTTTACATTAATTAGATTTGTCCGATCTTCCCAATGACTAGCTGAATGAAATGTGCTGGTCAGTGGTTGTATCACTATTGATTGATATTAACAATAGTCACTGAATAATATCCCTTGATAGAAACAGGTTTGCATTTTTCTTCCTGTAGGTGGTATTTGGATGCAGAGAAATGCCAGTACTAATCTTCTGTCATAATTTGATCAGATCATTAATAACAATACAATGGGTGTTTCATACATTTATTCTTGCAAGAAAAATCAACATAGTGAAGAAATGATTCTGTTAAGTTGCTGAATAGCTCAAATGTGCATTTCTTACCCAGCACAAATATTGGATTGATAGACTTCAGCTAATGTAAACTTGTGCTTTAAGAAGTTGCACCTGCAGTTGAAATGTTCTATATTAACCTATGGGTTTTCCACTTCTTTCTTTTCTTTTTATGTGACATGTCCCTTCAGGATGTAAGTGATCATGGCTCTCCACTTCTCCCTATCTCTTGTAGCTCTTACTAAGTTTTGTCCCTCTGCCACCTCCCCCAGGCCATGTTCTGTCATCCATTTGCTTAAGTCTGCCAGGTGCCATTGCTTTCCCTTGTCTCTCTTTCCCTCTAGTCGACCTGTGAGTATCAGATTATCCAGGCCCTCCTTTCTTATTATGTGTCCCAGAAACTTCATCTGCCTCTTATTATGTTAAAATATAAGCTTCCACCTCATTTGCATCCTCTCTAAAACCCCATCGTTGCTCACACACTCAGTCCATGTAATCCTTAGCATCCTTCTGTAGAAGCATATCTCCATTGCCTCGAGTCTCTTCTTCATCTTTGAGGAAACCGTCCAACAAAATCCATTTGCCTTTGGCTGCGATTTATATATATATATATATATATATATATATATATATATATATATATATATATATTGGGAGGGATCTGAATTTATTGTACAGTGCCTGAGACATTCCCAAACAGGGAAGTATTGAGGGGGTTTCAGAATTTTTGCATGATATTGCTAATAGACCCACTTAAACTGACCTTTGTTGTTGCTATCCAAATGTTTTTTGTCTGTGACCCCACCACTGTCTTCATCTGTCTTTATTTAATTTATAGGGGTAGATTGTTCTCACTCTGCTGTCCATGTCCAGGGATATCTCCTCTAATTCTTATTTAGTACGTATTGCTCAGTTATTGCTCACCCTGTTTCCAAGTATACACTACCCAAATTTGGGATTGAACATGCAATTACAATGTCTCCAAATTCATGAAGCAGCACTTTAAATCAATAGGCTATTATAGATTAAAGAAAAGGTAGGGTTCAAAATTCCTTGACATCAGCAATGAACTGATGAAGGCCGGATATCACAATGGTCGAAACGTGATAACAATAATAAAGATGGGGACAATAGTAAATAGTGTAAATAATATTTTAAGTTTATTAATCGTTTGTTCTACAGCAATTATGGAAAACTGCTTGTCAGAAAATGATAATGAATTTGAAAGGATTCAAGTGTTTCAAACAGAAAAAGAAATTCAATGATAAAATCACTATGGAATTTGGCTAAGACAAATTTGACAAAAAATGTTTAAAACAAGCTTTGAAAGAGGGAAATTAGTGCAGCCAACAGATATAAGATTGAATAATGAAACCAATATTCATCAAATGGATCACAAAGAAGTCTACAGATATTTTGGGAATCAAGGAAAGACAAGTGACATCAGAAAGAAATGTTTCAGATGAGTAAAAATCAATAAACAAAATTAAAAGGTAAATGCAGAAAATAAGTTTGAATTTTGTAACACCTTAGTAATGCTGATCTTATATATTCTTTTAATAGGATTAATTGAAATCTTGAAGAATTACAGATTATGAAAAAAATATTCAAGTAACTATTAACTATATATAAAATGCATCATCCTGATGACGTTGATTGAATCTTCTAAGGAAAGCTGGTTAGTGGTAGAGTTAAAGCTGAAGGTAGTGAACTGATCTAATCACATTGTACTTAGAAAAAAAAAAGAAACAAAGATGATACTTTGAATTGACTGAAAACTTTTAGTTCTGAAAAAAAAAATATAAAAAATGGAATATTGCCTAACCACAATGACAGCATATGGATATTATCTTACTAGATAATGTCTATAATGTTTATAATGTCTAATGTCCATAATGTCAGTAATGTTTGTATTGTCTATAATAACTATAATGTCTAATATATGTAATGTCTATAATGTTTATAATGTCTAATGTCTATAATGTTTATCATGTCTAATACTGTCTAATGCCTATAATGTTTATAATGTCTAATAATGTCTAATGTCTATAATGTTTATAATATCTATCATGTCTATAATGTCTTATAATGGATAATGACTGAGAAGCTTGAAAGTACTTAAACTAAACAACAAAAACAGAATAAACATGAACTTCAGAGAGTTTATCTGCAATTTTGCTTCGATATAAAGCATATTATTAGAACATTGAAAAAATACAATAAAATTTAGCAGACAGACCTTGTCAATTTAATTTTATTCAATAAAATAAATGTTTGTGTGTATATATATATATATATATATATATATGTATATATATATAATGAAATGAACTAAGTCCAACAATTATTTAATATATTTACTGTTTATACATTATTTTTATAGATACAGTTTATTTAAGTAAATGCTCTGTTTATAATGAAACATTTAATTATATTTACCATGCAAAATTTCATTGTATATTGTGTTTTTATAAACAATAATTTGGACTTTGCTAACCAGATACTCCTCTTTAACTAAATAGTATCGCACGTCAGATCAAATGACAGTATCAGTATAGGAATACAGGTTCAATTCCTGTTGAAGAACGCACATAAAAAAGTAAAGTGCCCCCCACCACCACAAAAAAAAAAACTCCGAAATCAAAAAATATAACAGCTTAACTTGATACCTCCTTTTGTTGTTATTGCTGTTGCTTGTTTCATATATTTTGCAATTTACTCTTTTATGCTAATATTTATTTTATTTTTTTATTCTTTCTCTTCCTCCCCCACTTATTTTAATATATTTGGATATATTATTGAAAATATCCTATTTCAAAATGTTTAGTTTTAAAACCGTAATAAAATTGTGAACCCTTAACTGATTATTTAAAACCAGTCTTATGTTAATGAATTTCAAATGGAAATCATAATGGGCCCCATTCAGATATGGATTGATTTCCTCTTACTGGGATCAATATTGACTGTTTTGTGTCATTAAAGGCAATGTTAACTGGTTGACCAAACTGTTAACATAACAATTATCAGTGACAGATTCAATAAAATAGATTTAAAACAATTTGTCATTTAATAATTATCATTTCAAAACAACTGCCATTTTTATTTGATTCAAATTTGGGAAAACAGTAAAGAAATGCAATTAAAGCAAATTGCACCCCCACATCTTGTCTATTTTGGCGTTTCATAAAGGATATCCGAAATAGCTGGTCATCCCCAACAGGATTAATTGCATTAAATGACCAGTGGCCAATTACAATTCTTACTGCAGGGTCAAACCAAACTCTTTGTTCATCAGTGCATCCAGTTGAGTTGGCAGCAGGAACTGACCAAATGGACAAAGTGCTCCAGGGAATGATATGTGTTTGCCATGATTGAGTTTCCACATAATTATGGCTATTCTTGTCCACTACTAAGCCTGCTGTCTTTACGTCAAATGTGATTTATTAAGCAAACTGCTTGATATGTGCCGGGTGCACAGTAAGGACTTGGCTCGATCTGATTAAAAGGATTGAGTAAATAATCTCACTCACTCATTCACTTGCACATTCAATCATTCATTCATTCATTCCTTCACTCATTCATTCAAAATCTTTCACTCACTCATTCATTTATTCCTTCATTCATTCTTTCACTTATTCATTCACAGATTCACTTATTCATTTGTTCTCTTATTCTCTCACAGACTTACCTATTCATTCATTCATTCATTTACTCATTCCTTTACTCATTCATTGTTTAGTCTTTCATTCATAGATTTATTTCTTCATTCGTTTTTCCTTCTTTTATTAATTCTCTTATTTATTCAAACATTCATTTATTCATTTAATCACTTAATTACTCATTCAATCTTTCATTCATTCAGTTAGCCACATATTTATCCATTCAGGCAGACAATCATTAATTCTTTAACTCATTCTTTCATTTGTTGATTCCCTCATTCATTCATTAATTCATTCATTTGTTCATTCATTCATTTGTTCATTTAATCACATACTTATTCATTCACTCATTATTGATTAAAAATAAATTTTGATCAAAACATAGAGGAATCAAATAATGTTACCGTACCTTCATTAGCTGAAGCGCATAAGACAATTCCAAGAAAACCTAGATGGGAAAAGATACTCCTGTGGGACAACAACCCTGAGTAAAAAGAATTGATACAAAAAAGAAAAAAAAAAAAAGAGGCAAAAATGGAAGGAAAAATTCCAAAAATTAGCAAAAAAAAATTTTTTAAATTAGCAAAGAAAATTAAAAAAAATTAGCAAAGAAAATGAAAAAAATTAGTTAATTTTTTGAGAAACCAAAATCTCTGGAAAATTGGAAATTAAATTAATTAATTAATGATGTCACGCAGCATAAAGAATGTGTTAAAATATATAGAAAAGCAAAAAATCACAATAATGTCATACGATTAAAACCTACACAGAAGAAATGTCCTGGGCTCAAAAAAAAAAAAAAAAAACTTTAAACCACATTTCAACCCTGACCACACTAAACCAAAGATGCCTGCAGAAATAAAACCTTGGTAATTCATTGCTTCAATTGAAAAAATTGTGGCAAATGATTTTCTAAGTGTAGTATAGATATGGCATGAGGCCAAAAGTATGGGGCACCCAGTGAGGATCAAATTCACTACTCAGTCGTAATTGATCTAACAAGACAAGCTTGCTAACCATTATGATGCCTCAAGTTGCCCCCACAGAAATAGAACATATACATCCAATTATTACAAAGTCCGTCTCCAAACATGAACAATTATGAACATACTGATGGAGAATTTAAGAAAGCTATTAAAAAAATTAAGAAATATTAAAGCATCACATGGCACTGAGGCTGATCTTTTGAAAATAGGTTACTTTTTCCACAAATTCAATAACAAGTTTCTCTATTTTATGAAAAAAGTCAGCAATCAGAAATGCATCCCCCCAAAAGTGGGGGGGTCTATCAAGCATTAATGTGTTCTGGAAATGGAATGGTAACCCAGAAGACACTCATACATACAGAGGTATCTCAATTGGATTCATCATGATGCAAGTATTAATGAACATTATATTAACTAGGTTCTCATGGTTTTACGAAAATCAACTCTTTATAACCCAGTAAGAGATGCAATGATGGCATATATATCATGAAACAATTCAAAGAAATCTTTTATGCATCTAATAGGAAACTGTATATCTGCTTTGTTGACTTCACGGAAGCATATGACCATAGCTACTTAGAAGTCCTCTTCTTATCTGTCTATATTTCTGAGATGAGGTATTATGTACACTATTTACATTATTTGGACTATTGTCCTCATCTTTGTCACCATATTTATTACAATGTTTTGGTCTTTCAGTATCTGTCTATATTTCTGAGATGAGGTATTATGTACACTATTTACATCATTCAAACTATTGTCCTGATCTTTGCCACCATATTTATTACAATATTTTGGCTGTTGTATGCCCCAGCCTTCTTCAGGTGGTTGGAATGTCGAACTGAACCCTTTAATTTCACTCCCTGGGGTTGACTGTTCTAGTTCCACGTGCCATGTCTAATGGATGCCAGTTATCAGTTATCTCCTGTTAATTCCCCTCTGCAAGTTCTCCACTGCCGTAACAAGGGACATATGGCACAGTGGATAAAGGCGTTAGTTAGATTCAGTGACAGGACCCAAAGAGTGTGAGTTCAATACCCGGTTAAAGCAGTGAAGAACTTGCAGAGGGGAATTAACAGGAGATAACTGATAACTGGCATCCATTAGACATGGCACGTGGAACTAGAACAGTCTACTCCACTGAGCAAAATAAAGGGTTCAGTTTGACATTCCAACCACCTGAAGAAGGCTGGAGCATACAACGGCCAAAACATTGTAATAAATATGACAACAAAGATGAGGACAATAGTCCTCTTCTTATTTATCAGAAACTGTTTTCCAAGCACTGACTCCTCAGAATACATTGAACTAATAGAGGAATTGTATCAATTTACAAAATCTTATATGTCTGGTGAGGACCCCAATAAGGAAATCTTTCAAATCTCATTAGGAGTACGACAAGAAGGAAAAGAGAGCCGTTCATTCTATATCACATCCCAAATGATTCTACCATTAGAAGACAATGATCCTGCTTTCCCTCCTGAGACCAATTTAATGATATATGCTGATGACATATGTATACATAGTTGAGATAAGAAGGATCATGAACAGAAAATCAACATCCTCTATCAAGTCTTCCAAGAAATAGGACCCAAGATAAACTTTTGAAAACCAAAACTATGATCTGGAATTGAATAAAAGCCATGATGGCAACTAGCCTGAATTCATCATCAAAATTCAACAAATATCTCAATATAGGGATCAGTTATAATAAATTTAGTAGAGGAGAAAAATAAATTGGACACCGAATAGGCTGCACTAGTAATAGTTTCATCCAACCCTACAAATTGTGACAAAACATTAATCTAAAATCTTGAGTCATGTTCTTAAATAGCCTCATCATATTGAAAATTTCATATGAATATTATGCATGGCACGAAACCTATTCAGAAATATGTAAACTGTCAGCTGTATACAACTGCTTCCTAATATCATATGGTTAAAAATAGGTTTGAGTGAGTGAAATCTGTGGGTTTTCACAAAGACCATTCTTGAACACCTGTGAACTGGTGCTACTCAATCACAAGCAAAGAACTGTACCAAATGATAGAAAACCACATCATTTGAATACCAACAGCAGCAACAACCGAAATGGATAGTACTTGTAACTTGAAGTGAAAATAATGATATACTCAAGATGTTGACATTCACACTACTTAAAATAAAGGTTAGGAAGAAAACCCCTGTCAATACTAGAAAGAGCTATAACAGCTACAGGACTTAAAAAACTATTTTCCTGAAAAATTGTTTTAAGTGATAGATTTTATAAATATTATAATTACCATTACTATTCTATATTATAATTACCATTACTATTCACTCAATAACATATTCCTTCCATTATGAATTAATTCATTCACTCTTTCATTCAATATCTCAGTCAGTTACTCATTCATTCGATCATTCATTCATGTATTCATTGACTTCTTCATTAATTTATTCATTCCTTCATTCATGAACATAACTGTTTAATCATTTGCTTAGTCATTCATTCCATGAGTCATTCATTTAATCATTTCTTTACCCACTCACTCATTCATTCATTAATTCAGCCCTTTAAGTATTCGTTCATTCATTCATTTTCTCATTCACTTATTAATTCACTGATATTCATTCATTCACATATGTATTCATTAAGTTTTATTCCTTTATTCAATCATTTAATTACTCTCGCATTAATTCCCTTCTTCTTTTATTCAATCTTTCACTCAATCATTCATATATTTCTTTACACATTCATATATTCTTTCATCTAATGAATCCTTCATTCATTCATTCATTCATTCATTCAATCACTCATTCATTTTTTTCACTCATTCATTGATTTCTCTTTCATCATTCTTTCTTTCTCTCACTGACTGACTCACTAATTAACTTACTCATTCACTCAATCATTCATATATTCATTCAGTAAATCCTTGACTCACTTAATCATTTAATCTTTCATTCTATCATTCATTGAATCATTCAAAATATCATTCATTTATTTTTTCATTTTCTCTCTCATATTTTTCTTATTTGTTTTCTTTAATCTATCCTTTTCCCTTCTTCTTTATCTATTCCTCTCTCTCTCCTTCTTTTTCCCTTTTTCTTTTTCCCCCTCTACTTTACATTCCTTATTTCTTTTGCTTTTCTCTTTTTATTTGTAATCTTCTTTTCACACACACACACACATATATATATATATATATGTACAAATTATTTTAAGAAATGGTAGTTTTTGTCTCTTTTATATACAATAGATGGGATGCAGATTTAACATTAATGTTTTTAGATTATCCAGGGGTCAAAGTTCAGAGTTTGAGCATTCCACAACATTTTGAAGTATACATAATTATTGGAAAAAGGGCATATTTTTTTCCATTTTTCTGAAATTTGACCAGAATTTATCTTTGTTATTTTCCCAAGTTATTTCAAATAGATATGTGCACCTTCGATGTAAATGCAATGAAACAAGCCAGCTGCCTGTTTTTTGACAACCAAAACTTGAACATATAGAATAGAAATTCTCAAGCAGGTTCTAAATATGGCATTTCAGTGTTAGCCACATGATTAATGAAGATTTATCCCCCACCTTATTCATACTAAACTCCAACAAAATATCATTTAAATTTTATATACTATGTAGATACTATGTATATATAGTTTTTAGTAAGTTAGATCTGACAACAAAATATTTTATTATGAAAAATGTTACCATTGGTATTAAGAAATTCCAGTTAAAAATATCAACAGAAAGTAACTTATTAATTTAGAAAAATCCAAATAGAAAGCTGGAAAATAATTTTTATTGTTTCATTTATAAATTTGATAATTTCATTAAAAAAAAAAGACAAAAAAACCTGAGTGATTCCATCTCCAGGTATAAAATTAACAAAATATGAAAAAAAAGATATTCCAACCCTCTTTGTAAGTTTTAACATTAAATCTTAACAACAAATAGACTGAGGCTAGCTCCATTATATTAAGATACTTTTGATTATTTATGGTGGAATGGATTCAAGTATTTACTCTCTTCTATAGAATGTATTAGGTTTTTATATAAATCTGTTCGTTTTTTATAATTTATTTTAATACTTATTATTTATTAATATTTCTAATACATCATTCAACAATGACTTCCCTTTCATTGTTTATGACCTCTTGCTAACAATCCACTAACTGTTCAATGCCTTGATGAGAGAAATCACTAGATTTTGGCTTGAAAAATTCATTAAGCCCTGTTTTAAGCTCCACATCATTGTTGAATAAAGCATCTCTCAAATTGTTAGAAATCAACCAAAAAAAGTTACAATCTGAGAGGGCCAAATCAGAATCTACTATGTCCAGAGATAGTAACATGAGATTGTGTCATCATTTGAGCCAATCCCCTAGTAGTCTGGCTAGGTTCTTCCTTAATCAGCAGAGTTTTTCCAAGAAGATAAGGTTCAGTCGTCGTGTTGGTGGGTAATATTTATCCACAGGTGTTTGTGCTCTCGATTCAACCACTGATACTTTCATTTCATATTTCAACCATTTTCAGGATTTCTTTTTCAACTTAAGCAAGGCAATAAAGCCACTAGGATGTAAGATGTTGCTGAGTGTTAGAAAAGATGAGAAAAACTACTATTAAGGAGAGAAGACAATAAAAGAATAAGAATCAAGAAGATGAAAATTGAAGATGAAAATTGACTGAGAAACAAGAAGCCAGGAGAGAATTCCACAAGTGAGAAGTGTGATAGAAGAAACTCTTAGCATAGAACTTACAGTTACATCTAACCATTTCAAAATGGTGAAAAAATGAGACCTTTCTACTAATCTAGTACTTCACATAAAGTCATAATGTCTAGGTACCATAGAGGAACTTTCACCAGAACAATAATATGAAAATATTTATAGAAAAGCAGAGGAAAACTATATTACAGTGGTGGGAAAGAGACAGAAACCGAGATGCCAGGCCAGGACTAATAACATTGCTGATTCTACTTTGGATGTTATCAAAAATTTCTAAATATATAGTAGAAGCACGAGACCAGATGTGGCAGCATTATTCCAAAAAAGGATGAATGGTAGACTTATAAATATGAAAGATAGATTCTGAGGAGAAAAACTGTCTAGCACGACATTGTGAACGAAATTTCTTTGCTTCAGACATAGGAATTGATTCAATTTACTCTTTCCACTTCATCTCAGCTGAAAAAGTTAGTCTGAGCAGTTACCATCAGCCATGCTAACTATAAACTAATAGAAATAAGTAATATAAACAAATAATACAGAAGTCAATAATATTATCTATGGCCTGTGCATCAATTGAACTTTATAAAATCTTTTCCTTGAAAGAGTTTTTCACGAAATTTTATTTCTCAATAAATGCTGTAGCTCTTTCTTGTTACCTCGTCAAACCAAGCGACAGCGCGTTGTGTGTATTCTACAATGGAAAAAGTGACAAAAAAGAAAATTACTTACCAAACAAAAGGACACGTATTCTGCATAACATGCTGAAAAATGGAATATTTGAATTAAAAAACAAGTCCGTTGCAAGAGTCGCTATAAAAGAATTTTGATATGCAAATTA
>OZ010595.1:92659125-92769125 GCA_963932145.1 Acanthosepion lycidas
CATTAGCATCAGCAACTGCCACTCTACCTATCTATCTATCTATCTATAAACGGCATATATTAGCAGCAGCAGCCACTATATATATATATATATATATATGTATTAGTAAATTGAGAGCCTAATGACATATTCAATTTGTTGACATCACTTTCATCATTATTTCCTAGACTTAAAATGTTTTATTTTAAAAGCTTAACTAATTCTTTTTTGATTAAATTACTTTTCCAAAATCAAATTTGCATTGAACATGACATTTTTATATTTCTTAAGGCCATATTATATTTTTAATTGATATTTTATTTCAAATTATAAATTATTTGTTTATTATTCATTAAAAAGTCACTCTATTTAATTAATGATTCCACAAATATAGAAAACTTTTCTAGACATGGCATGTTGCAAGTAGAAATTTTGGTTGATAAGGAGAGAAATTGTCCAAAACTAAAAATCAATCCAGAATGTGTCGATATCACTAACATGAGGTATTATGATCACTTGCCTTATTTACATTATTCAAACTGTTATCCTCATCTCCATTGACATATTGATAATGTTTCAGCTGTTGTATACTCCGGCCTTCATCAGGTGATTGGAATTTCGAACTGAACACTTTATTTCGTCCACCAGGTAGGTTGTTCTAGTTCCACATGCCATGCCTCTTCTTGATATCTCAGTTATGTCCCTTTAACTCGATATGATATATCTGGAAGAGGTATGGCACATGGAACTAGAACAATCTACCCTGGTGAATGAAATAAAGGGTTCAGTTCAAAATTCCAATCACCTGATGAAGGCTTCAGCATGCAACGACCGTAACCTTGTGAGTATGGCAATGAAGATGAGGATAACAGTCTGAAATAATGTAAATGATGCAATCTAGAATATTTGAAAAGTGTGTTGGAATCTGATCTTAGCGTATCTGTCTGCAAATACGCATCAAAATTTAGGGCTTATAAAGAATCATTTCAAATCATTTCAGAATTAAAACTGGGATAAAACTTTTAGTTTTATTCTGTTAGAATTGCAAGAGCCACAAACGTTGAAGCTATCATTAATGTTATGAAACTGATTGGAATTTGTATAAAGATTAGAGAAAATTTGTACAATTTTAGGCTCTTTACAAGAGTTAGATTACATCAAATGTAGAGTATATTGGGGCTGCTCAATTCTCACTTTTCAGGCTTGGAAAGGATTAATTATTTTCCGCTTTGCAGACCCCTTTTCCAACATCACATGCCTACCCAACTACCCCATTGGCAAATGTTCAGATGACCTTCACTCTTTCACTAGTTCAGACTTTTATAGCTATGATTCAGCATGTTATATCCACGGAGCTGAATCACCCACATTTCCTCTGTGTTCCAACTGTAAGGAGTAAATGCTACTCAGAGAGCGTTTTCCAAAGATCTGCTACTGGAAGAGACTCCTCTGTGTGTACATTATTTACATTATTTGGACTATTGTCCTCATCTTCGTTGGTCACCATATTTATTACAACATTTCGGCCGTTGTACACTCCAGCCTTCTTCAGGTGGTTGGAATGTCGAACTGAACCCTTTATTTTGCTCACTGGGTTAGACTGTTCTAGTTCCATGTGCCATGTTTGATGGATGTCAGTTATCTTGTTAATTTCACTCTGTGTGTATGTTTCAAGGAAAACTCAGAGTCAATCATTATCTAGCCTCCTTACACTCATAATCTTCATTTCTTTCTACCTCTATCAATATCTTCTTCAATGTACTATGACCCTTCAGAACATAGGTGATCATGGCTTTCCTCAATTTCTTGTGCTTTGTAGCTCTTAATAAATTCTGTTTTTTACTTATTTCTCCTCAACGTTGTTCCACCATCCGTTTACTTTAACTCACCAATGCATTGTTCTGCATTGTTTTCCACTGCCCCACTTTGGCATTCAATTCTCTCCTGTGATGATCAGATTTTCCAATTTCACTTTCCTTACTGTGTACCTTAGAAATTTCAACTATCTCTTCCTGATGTTAAATTTCTGTTTTTTTTCTATATTCTCTTAAAATTTATCGTTGTTCACATGTGCATTCCATAGTATCCTCAACATCCTTCTGCAGTACCATATTTCTGTTGATTCAAGATTTCTTCGTCTGTGAGAAAGTTTTCCAGATTTCTTTGCCATATAGGAGGACTGATATTACTTAACAGTTTAGTAGTCTTTTCTTTGTTTCTAGCAAAGTTTTTCTGTTTCTTAATACTTTGCTTAGCTTTTGGAATGCATCGTTGGCTATCACAATGCAACTTTAGATTGGAACTGTTCTAGTTCCACGTGCCATGTTTAATGGATGTCAGTTATCAGTTATCTCCTGTTAATTTTCCACTGAAAGTTCTCCATTGCCTTAACCAGGTATTGAACTCACACTCTTTGGGTCTGTCACTGGATCTAACCAACTCCTTTATCCACTGTGCCATGTGTCCTTGAACTAGAACAGTCTACCCGAGTGAGCGAAATAAAGGATTCAGTTTGACGTTCCAACCACCTGAAGAATGCCGAAGCATACAACAGTTGAAATGTTATAATAAATATGGTGACAAAGATGACGACAATAGTCCGAATAATGTAAATAATGTACATAATACCTCATCTCAGAAATATAGACAGATACGGAAAAATAAAGAAGTAAAATCAACCAAAAATAGCCATTTCAGTGTATACTGTGTTAGTATTTTAGCTCAGGTTGATGTCTGGTAAATCATAACTCAAAACCCAAATCCTTGATGCACAATAATTCACATGAAACCAACTGGATAGTTCAACTCAATAGTCACTCAATAATCAACCCAGTCAGTAGCCTGACATCGCTATTTATACACCTGGCAGAAAACATATACTCATGAGTGTCATGCTTGAACCTCAGTGTTGGTAGTTACTCATTTTCTTTCTAGATGATAGAGGAGTATATGTTTTTCAATTTAGTCAAAATTCTTTGAGAATCTTTTTGCAATTTTATTAAAAAAATTACTATTTTAAGATCTACAGAAACATGGGACTCAAAGAACTTTGAGTCCCATGTTTTGATATCTTTAACTTCATGTAAATGTCCTCAAAGAACTGAGCAATCAAGTAAAATCTCTCATGCCTACCATTTATAAATGAATTCTCGGATATTTGTAGCAAGAGAAAATAATCAGCTATGTCCATTTATTATTTTTATTATTAATCTTTGTAGATCGGCTACTGTTTGGTTTAAAAAGAAATTGGAAAGGAAATTTTTGATTGCAAGAAATCATCGCCAAAGTTTTGCCTTTGGGCACTTGGCACCGTATTTTCTTTGCGTGCAACCAAAGAAGATGGTAAAGATGATAGAATTATTGGACTACAAAATGAAATTGGCAGAGCAAGAATTCTTTGCCCATGATTCTACATGCAAGATGCAGAATAGCATAGCACTTCATGAGGATAAGATGAAGGAACAAGAAAACTCAATCACAGAGGGAGACCTCAGAAATCGGCTGCTGGTGGGGATGGGTTCTTGGAAAGAGAAGGCAGAAAATGTAATAAAAACAGGACATATAGAATGGAAATGCCCACTTCAATGGCATCATCATCTGACAAATCCAAAGAGACTTTCTATTTTTCCTTTTTTTTTCCTTGTCGCTTTTCTTTTTTGTTTTGTTGCTTTCCTCTGCATTCGAATGGTGGAATTTTTCTGAAAATCTGTCCAAACTTGGTAACTAATATTAACATACTTCCAAGTTTTATCAGACAAGTTTACTAGCCTCCCCTACCTCCATTTCCCTTCTCTCAAGATCTGTTCTTCAGCTTCTACTTATTCTTGAAGTGATGACTGTAAATTCCAATTCTTTCCCAAATTGAAGTCATCTTAAGGAAATGAAGCTAATAACAGAGGCTGCAGCGCTGGCTAAATTTAACTGGTCCATTTTTGGGTTGGGACAGAACTAAGATGTAGAGAAGAATGAATAAAGAACGAGATTTGAGACTTTTGCAATTCCCCAGGTGCCTTGTTCGTAGCCCATACACACAGAAAAATAACTACTTTTTTTGGAGTTGTTTTAGAGAGATGAACTGAAAACCATTTTTTATATCCAAGTCTGAACAGTTTTATATTTTCATGTTTTTCATACTGTCTTTGTTTTTTTGTTTTTTCCTTTATGTGATTATTTTGCAACTTTCAGACATAAAATCTGCTAAATTTATTCCTTTTCAGAAAAAAAAAAAAAAACGAACTTCCTACCTATATTCGAAAAGAGGAAACTTTTTTTCTCAAAACATCCTTTTTCTGTAATTTTTCATTTACTCTTTGCAAAGAAATTCCATAAAAAGATATTTGGAATTTGAAGACTAATATCCTTATCACTTGATAAAATATTTTACTTACCTAGAATAAAGAATTGCTCTAATGCTCTTAGTAAAGGCATGAATCCAATTTTTCCCTGTACTCTGTTATATTACCTGCTATGTTAGCAAAATGTTTTGACAATTATTAAGAAAAATAATTTTACCAGGCTTTCTTTGCTTGTAATGTGTGAAATGAAGTATTGTATTTATTCCATCAATTATTCAGACAAGGATCTTTATTCTAGTTGTTTTGATCATGAGAGGTCAGGTGATGATCTCTTTGGTTTTCTTTGTTTGTAATTGAAGTTTTGAAATGAAGTATTGTACTTATTCCATCAAAGATTCAGATGAGGATCTTTATTCTTGTTGTTTTGATCATAAGTGTCCAGCTATATGCTCTTTGACATTTATTTGAAATGTGTGAAGTTTTGAGATTAGATATCCTACAGTTTGTATGAATTATTCTGACTAGTATCCTTATTTTTGTTGTTTTGATCATTAAAGTTCAACTGATGTTCTCTTTGTCCTTTTTTTAGTTTTAATGTGTAAAGAGGAAGTATTGTATGTATTCAATAAATTATGATCTTCATTCTTGTTATTTTAATCATTAGAGTTCAGTTGATACCCACTTGGCCCTCCTTGCTTGAAATATGTGATGTTTTGATATTAAATATCGTACTTATTTCATTTATTATTCAGACTAATATATTTATTTTAGTTTTGATTGTTTAGTTTGGTTTAGTTTGTTTTATGGCATATCAACCTCAATGGGTTATTTAATGCCGACATATTTTTTTCCAGGTAATATTTCTGTTTTGTCAAAAATCTATTTCTGGTAATATTTTTTTCCTCAAAAATGTATAGCTGGTAATATTTTTTTTTTTCAAAAACGTATTGCTAGGAATATTTTTTTTCTTCAAAAATTTATTTCTGGTAATAATTTTTTACAAAGTATCTCTGGTATTAAAAACCTATTTTTACACTTTCGTAATGCTTTTTACCTCAGTTTTGGGGTTAACTATTTTCCCATAGCTGGGACCCTAACAGATGCTACTACTCTGGGTCAGAGTGGACCTGGGAACACCAGCAATTAAGAGGTGGTTCCACGCTCCTCAAAACTTCCTGATCAGAGGCCTTGCTGTTGGACGTAGTTTATTGTCATACCCAGGACGGGTTTTAATTGTAAATGAATTAATAGCTTCTTCTACAGTAAGAAAAGTTGTTTCTCTGTGTCACACTGGAAGGTTTTTCTCACCTGAGTCCATCCTTCAAATCTATAAATCCTTTCATTGAATACTATTGCCATATACAGTCACTTTCTCACAAATGTGATGTGGCTTCCCCCTGTCTTTTTTACAACTATTTTCTAGGTTGGCAACTTGGTCCTATATTTTTATTGTTGAAATAGTTAAATGTAACTGCCTCTTCTACTCTAAAAGCTTCTTCTCTCACACTTCCCGACAGTAGAACTCCCTTCCTCTTACTTGCTTCTCTGATGGCTATAATTTTCAAATATTCAAATGTAATGTCAATCGACATCTTCTGATGGCTTGATCCTGATCCCCATCCATCTCTATATCCTTTAACTCAAATACACCTCTTTATTCTTGCACTCACTCTCTGTAATCCTAGTTGCACTCCCACCTTGCTTGGGATGAAATGCTTAAAAAAAAAAAAATGAAAAAAAAGGTGTTTCTAGCTGATGCACTCTTTCACATCCTCTGCTGTTCTTCAAGATCAATTTTTAATGCATGCTTCATTTTTTAAATATTGAGTATTTCCTTTTAAATGTAGTAACCCTGTCAATCTAAGAATTTAGTGCCATGTCATGCATGAACAGGGGTTCCAGCTAGCACTTCTGATGGGCAAACTTGAGGCCACACTATGGTGCAGCCTGACCAATTTCTAGCTAGTTCATGTTGCCTTAGACAACCAGCATCTGATAATATTCTTGGCATTTTCCACCTTTGAAAATATATCATGATCCATCCCCACAAAAAACAAATAAAACTAAACCAGTTTTTAAAAAAAAAAAAGCATTTAAGCTCCTAAAACTTTCTTTCTCCAAAAACTTTTGCCATTCAGACAAATTTCTGCAGTGTAGAATCATTTTTATTCTCTTGTACATTCTCCAGACATCCAAGCTCTCTCTGAAAATAATCTGAACTCTTCAATCTCTCCCACTAAATTTTATGTTTCTGACTATCTTCCTCTCTTTTGAAAAAACTATCATGTCCACATGTATGTCATTGGTGCCAATGTTTGCAAACATATCCCAGTGACAAGGGAATGGTCTATTGAGTCTATAGAATGTTCTTACATATACAGGATGTGTTGGATAAATTGTTATCTAAATGACACAAAAAGGAAAATAACATTGACCTCTCATTTTCACAGATATATTTACCAATATTACACAAAAATATCTTAAATTACTAAAGAGTAAATTTATTCAATAAAATTGTCATTGGCTTCAACCACGGCCTCCAGATAACTTTGGAATATCCTGCATCTCTTCTGGACTGTCTGCTTGTTTAATTTGGTGAATGCTGCCATAAACTTTGCCTTCATTTCATCTTTGCTGTTAGAAGGAGTTTTGTTGGTCTCTTGCTCAACTGTGTCCCACACATAATAATCAAGGGGGTTGCAGTTTGGAGAGTTAGATGATAAGATGTAAGGGGTGATGTGGTTGTAGAAATTGTTTGACAGCTATGACTGGGTTTTCCTGCATGTGTGGCATGGTACTGAGTCCTGTTTCTTCCAGCAGCCACCTTCTTGAGCCAGAGAAGCACTACCTCTTGAAGGCAATTGATGTAGGCCTTCGTATTGAGCCTGAGGCTCCTGTGGAAAGATGAACGTCACCATCGCTAGTGATCACACTAAAGAACTTTGTAATCACCATTAGACTTATGTAATTCTTTCCAAATCCTTTGTACTGTCCTCCAATTAATAACCAAAATGTTCATATTTGAGCTTCCAGCATCAATGCCAAGCAGTACAGCATGCCATTTATGGTGAATTGTGCCATGGTGCTCTTTTTTCTCACAGACTGACCCTACTACACTGTGCAATCAACAAAATCAAAAACAAACAATACACATGCACGAAATTTAAAAATATTAAATAACAACAATTTACATATTGTACCCTGTAGACAAGTACATATAATAGGTGTATGTGTTTATATATATATATATATAGAGAGAGAGAGAGAAAGAAAGAGTAATTTAATAGACCAGTTAATAAAATTTGATGAATAAAAAGACAACAAAATGATAACAAAATTGGCAATATATATATATATATATATATATATATATATATATATATATATATATATATATATATATACCCTAAAATAATAAAACTCTGATTGGAACACTACCAGAGTTTTGACTGTCAAGTTTCATCAGGTGAGATAAACAAACAGAGTTTCAGAAAATTTTTGTTATGGGTGATAAAATGCAAATGTTATATGCCATGAGCCCTTGGGCATACAGAAAGACAGTTTCACAGCTGATGAAACCTTAAATCGTGCTGCAGGTTTGATTTTTCTAACTTGATATTGAGTACATGCAATTTTAGACAACTATTTTAGTGTTTATTTGTTTTGTTGATGTACCAAATAAAAACCACCTACCTGGGGAAATAAAATATAATCAATAGACCTTTAAGGTTGCCTATTTTCTAATTGAATTAAATTAATAATTGCTCTGGTTTGATATTGAGCTCTCTGGATTAAACCTCCTTGGAATTATCCATGTAGATTACCAAACATTTCATTACCTATATATATATATATATATATATATATATATATGTATGTATAAATGTTGCCAATATATTTATATAATCTAAATATATACCCTTTTGATAATTTCTCAGCATTTTTGTATTCACTTATCCCAGATGAGAAAAGTCAACTATTTTGAGCAGGTGGGGTCATCCCTTCAGTTGGGAGCCCTCATGTAAGAAATTTTCCAATAAAATTAGTTCATATTATTTTCATGAGTAGGCTCAAATAATTTTCAGGGTAAGAAGGCTACTCCTGCCCCCACTACTTGGCAATGGGCTGATTTGACAAAGAATAATTTAAAAAATTCTAAATAATTTTTAAAAGCTTGCATCTTTTTGATTAATACTTCTTCAATATTTCTTCAATGATGGATTTGAAAAAACCATAAAAAATGTCAATTAGTGTTGAAATGGATTTCATTTACTTAAGGGAAAAATTTACAAAAAATCTTTACATCTTCCATTTAATTTGTTTTTCTACCGATTTTTATCAATGTCAGAAATAGCATTTAACCTTTGACATTATTTCTAAAACCAGACAACAGACACATTAAAAAATAACGGAAAATAAATTATCATATCTTGAAGTCTGCTTGTTTTTCAGACAAAATTTTGAAAAGAAAAACAAAAAAAACAAAAAACAAGCACCCCAACAAAAATAAAGATGAAAATAACATAATTTTTATAACATTTTAATTTTTTTCCTTCTTTTTAATGCACACACATGTATGCATGCACACAAAAAACACTTGAATTCTAACATGACTTCACAGTTTTTCTACATTTTAAATGTTTTTATTTCACAGAATTATAAATATTTGTGTCTAGGCTTACATGGCATTTTTAGCCACAGAGGATCTTTCAAAGAAAAAAGGAAAAAGAAAAGAAAATGTCTGTTCCACCGATCATAAACACCTGTATTTTCTCACGTATAGAATTAGGATTCTGATTCCTTAACCCTTTGCTGAATTGAACATTATAATGACAGATGAGAATGGTAAACAAACCAGACATCTGTGATGTCCTTTGGTGATAGCTATGTGGAAAAGAATTAAGATAGGTGACAACAAGGCAAAATTTTAAATAATATTAGCAACAACATGGGCATTCTTGGTTGGCTAGTGTCATAATTTTTCAGACTGTCAAGGTGACATGATGCAATTATTCCTCATGATGTCTGGAATTGGTGTCAATTAATTCTTTCTTAAGGGACACGGAATATATAGTACGTATTCCTATATATATTTTATAAAACCTATTAATTTTATCAACACTGAATTTAAAATGTTTATCAATTTATTTTCAACCAGAAACTTATATTTCCTTGCATACTTGAACACTTTTACTCCATTATTTTTCAAACTCTATTCAAATGAAAATATTTTAAAAGATTTTTTTGCCTCTGATACAAAAAAGCATTATTTTTCTAATTCATTTTAAATGTGAACTTTTTAAAAATCATATATATATATATATATATATATATATATATATATATATATATATATATATAGTTGTATATTTAGGCAGCAATCCTTCCTTTATGCATGTTTCATTAAAAACGACAGACAAGGTACTATGGTTAAGCTTTTTATTTAATTTTTCTTGTGTTCTAACAAGAGCTTTCTTTTCTGGACAAAGGGTGTGTAAGAACTGTCCAAATGTTTTATATTTCCAAGTGCTTTTGCCTATACCTTTAACCATTATCAAGGATGATTTGATTTTTCAGCTTAATTGAGTGTGTGCGTTATGCGTATGTATTAGTGTGTGGTAGGGATGTTTTTAATATCCGAATATGGTTAGCACATTGTGACTTTGTTTGTAGTTAATATTGTTAAAAGTTGGCTTTTTGTGTTCCTGATTAAACCGGACTCATAAATAATTACATCGGTTACACAACCACATGCTTATCTAGACGTCTTACGTTACACCTATCTGATCACAGCTCCATTAGAACCCATTTAAGCACACACACAAATTTACCCGACTCCATTAGGAACATACTAGTAGAAAACACAAATATATTAGCTGCATCCTATATGTTATTTTTATAGATATAATTTAAGTAAATGCTCTATTTTTTTTAATTAAACAGTATTAATTTACTTAAATAAATTATATCTATAAAAATAACATATAAACGAAAAATATATTAGAATAATTGCTAGACTTAATCTATTTCATTATATATATATATATATATATATATATTACATATATATATATATATATATATATATATATATATATATATATTCTGCAGTTACATGTGTATCATTGTTTTGTGCAGGTGGTTTGTTAGTTATTTTCCTGTTGTGCTTTTTTATTATTTGTGTCATGTTCTTGGTGCAGCTGTAGGTGATTTTTAGGAAGAAAAATAGCTATAGCGACATTTCTAGACCAATATTTACTAAATAAATGATCAAATGTCATTTCAAAATGCAGGCATAAAAGCAAATGTTGACTACAAAAATAAAAAGTAAAATAAATGAACAAAAATAAAAAATAAAATAAATGAATCCAAACCAATAAATAATAATAAATAAAGTAAATAATAGACAAATTAACAAACTACAAAAGCACACATAAAAACAAATAAATATAATGATGGATACTAATAATAAAACAAAAATAATAAACAAAATCTTAGCAAACACTATAAATAACCAAAAAAACTGCATTTGGATCCACTATTATTTTTACTCAATAGCCCTGAGAATAATTTGAAAGGATCATCAAAATTAAAAGAAATGAAAGGCAAATATTATTAATATTTTAGCCCATAAAAGGTAGAATTTTGAAATTGGTCCTCCCCATCTGGAAAATCTGGTGCAACATAATGATCTTACCATCTGGCTTTTTTCTGTACTCAGGTATAACAAAAATATCAAACAATCAGGATTTTGAATGCTGATTTTCAAAGCAAGCAGAATGGCTTTAGCCAAATAGATGATTAGCTCAACACAATCTCCCTCCCCTCTTTCTTTTCATTTTGTATTTTACTAAGCAAAGCTTTTATGTATCAAAGTAGGAAAAGTTTTCATGCAGAATAAGATTTAGGAAAAGAAGAAGAAGAAGAAGAAGAAGAGGAAGAGAAAGAAGAAGATGAAGAGAAAGAAGAAAAAGATCCTAAGTTTTTAATTAAAACACAAGTAGGCATGTAAGTAAAAATAAAATTGCGTCCAAACACCTTGGTACTAGAACCACCGCAGGCTCTGTTTTTTTTTTCTTTTCTTACAGATTTTTTTTCTTCTGCTTTCTCTAAAGCATTTCTGGAAATGCAAACATGCTTCTGCTCACTCTTTGTTGTGAAAAATACACAGTTTCTAGGATGGAAGTCTGTGTTTGAAATTACTGATTTTTGGTGCATCTGTATCATGCTGATATTAACTTTGCTTATATTATTGATCTTGTTGATCAAGAATGTACATACAAGTTTGGTAATTTCCCAATCAATGAACAACTTGGCCGGCAGTCATATTGTTTCAGCTTGAAATACAGAAAACAAGCAAGAGACTTCTGTTGTTGGAATTCTCTTTGCAGCTGACCATGAAACCATCTTTGGTATTTCCTGTTTAACACTTTCAAATATTGTGGATTTATTCTATTATAAGATTATGAGAAACAAAACATAGGGAGAATTCATCATGGTGACAATTGTGCTGTTGGTACATTGTACAGAGTGTTGAAGTATATTGAGGATTTGTGACAGTGAAGGTTTTTATCATACACACACACACACACACACACACACACACACACATATATATATATATATATATATATATATATATATATATATATATATATATATATGTATAAATATTGCACTTATGTGAAAATACCCTTGGGAAAGGTATGAATCTATCTCTTTTCCTGCAGCTATATGTAAATAGCAGGACAGACAGGGCCCTATAGCCTTGATTGGCAACCAGTCTAGGAGAAGGAAAACTCCAAATTCCAGAACTGTGGAGGATTGTTTGGTAGTACACTATTTGCATCAGTTCATCTGAAAATTGTTGTTGGTTTTGCATTAAATTTCACCATTACAACCAAATTATATGTGCAGCTTGTCTCTCTGTTTGGTTGTAAGAACTGAGCTAAAAATCATGGACATTCACACACACACACACACACATATATATATATATATATATATATGCATTGAGGAAGTAGGTTGGTTCTATTGTCATGATATTGTGTAGATCTTATAAACCATAACTGGTGACTGAATATTGTGTGTTAAAGAAAGTTTGTCTGACTGAATATCCAATTGTAGAAGGCAAAGAGAAATCCCAAAATCCATGATGAGTTGAGAAGATAATTTGGCTTTTTTTACCAAAATCTTTCTTGACCGGTGGTAAATTGAGTTTAACTGCAAAATCATAAATAACTTGAGTGACAATCTTATAGATTTAAGAATTCAATATTTGAAAGTATTCTTTTTATTCTGAAGTAACTATGAAATTTTTTAAAAGTACAAAGCAATGCATTCTAATTAATTTTGAATAGTTTCTTATTGCCATCCACTCTGGACCACTGATATCATATTTCAAAAGCAAAGCAAAGATCATTTAAAAATCAATACAAAAAATAAAAATTAATAGAATAATTTTTTCAATCAGAAGAAAAACAAAAACATTTTTGCAGAATCTGAAGACATTTTAGTGGTTCAGCAAGTTGAATCCAATTCCTTACATTTGATAGAGTTTAATTATTTGTTGTGGAATTTCTAGTAATTGGTTGCAAATATGATTGACATGTTTGTTTATGCTTTAATTTTGAGAAATATCCTGTTTGAAGGGATTGTTTAAATGGCACAATATTTTGTGGATTTTCAAATTACTTGCCTGGCAATATTGAACAGATATTTCCTTTTCACACAGGAGAAAAATATTTACTGCTCCACAATAAAAAAAAAAAAAAAAAAAAGAAAAAAGATATTTGCTGTAAAACTTAAGATTTGATTTGTGTTTTTGGTCTTTTTCCATTGGTCTTTAAAAATATCTTCATTCCTTTTCTACTTCTTTTGGATTGTATGGATACAAACGGTAGTTATCTCCCTTTGGTTGAGATAAGACATGTGGGTCATATGATGGTCACTTAGTGACATCACTTCATACAGTGCCAAAAGTAGTCAGTCATTTAGTTTTGTTTACAGGAGCTAAATGAAGCTGTTGGGGACGTGCAGAATTTATTAATTATGCTTGAAAGAATCAGAAGGAATTTGTGTAGGTTGCGTGACTTTCTGCATCCACAACAATTAAATAAACGAAATTTAAAATACGATTAAGAACAAGACATATTCAATTAGAAACTAATAAAACATTTATATACAATTCAAAACAATATACAAGCAGGATAATTGGTATATGTTATGTTGGCAAAAATGTGTATGATGTTTTAAGGTTTCAGAATGTCTCTCTTTGTAATCGTTCGTTCATTTGCAGTCCCTTTTAGATCTGTGTTGGTATTAGAATTGTCAATATTAAGTGTCTTTTTAGAAGGAGTTCTTAAGGAGTGATCTACCTTTGACTGTAATGTTTTTAAGGTCGTTCGCACATGGATATTTACTTAATAGGTAGTGAATATAATTCATTTTTGATAAGCGATGTTTGAGAATTGATGTTCACAGAGTTGGTTGATTTTAAATTGTGAGTGAGTCAGTGTTGATGTACCTTTGCGCGGTAAAATCGTGATTTTGAGTGACGTGGAGTATGTTGGCAATTTCTCTGTGGGAGTTCGTTACTGACTGTTTTCTTTTATAAGTTCTGAAAGTTCGAAATCGGCTCACGGAGTTTTGGCGCAATTTCGCTTTTGCACGTGAACTTTCAGATTATCGTGTCATTAACCAATGAGATTGGTTGATTCGCCTAGTACGGTTTTTATTGGTTGAAGTTTTCCATACATAGGTGTAAGATATAGACTGTTTAGTTGCTAGGGGTGATAGGTAAGAAAAAGACGAGTCTACAAAGCAGTTATTTGTTTGGCTTGGGCCCCTTGGTCTGGGATAAGGTTAAATCTGCCTCCCCCAGCAGTTTACAAATCCATGATGGTCATTTCCTTTTGGGAATATATCTTCCCTAGATATAGAAATCCCCGGCTATCAGTCCTCAATTTCCAAAAATCCAACACTCAGTATTTCAAGTTTGTGGAATATGACCTTGGGATGTAGTGGCTGAATATGGCTCATTTGAATCTGGAGTCTTAAACATGGTTTCTCCAGAAACACAGAAGAATCTCCATATTATATCTAAGGCACTATCTTTTAATTCTCCTTTTACTCTGCTTGCTATTTTTTCTTGAGTAGGACATGTGTAAATATTTATATATAGTTTTGTTTATGTCCTAGTGGTGAAAAATAATGTTTTTCATTCTTTTTTCCTTTCAGTTATTTTTTGAAATATCAATGTTATTATATCATGGATATGATGTGGGAAATACAAAAGGGAGAATAAACCTTTCTTCCATGGCCCTATTTCATTAAGCGATGAATTAAAAACGTTTTTAAGTCATGAAAGTATATCCCTGTCACTTACCAGCAAATGACTCACTTGACAAGTTTTTAAAAAGTGTTAGACAAACAAGTACCACAAAGACAAAAAGATAAAGGGGAAAGTATTGTTGAGAAGAATAAAAGACAGGAAAATGTGGAGAACCATGATCACCCATGTCCTGAAGAAACATGTTAAATAGTGAGAGAGATCCCACCTTTCACATAAATTTTGGATTTCATTATAAAAGAACAATTCTAGTTAAGATTTAATAAATTATTTCAATTTTAAAAATTTTACCTGATACAAGGCTTGAGAGCCACTTAAGTAGAGCGTTACATTTAAAATGGCAATGGAGAAGATGTTGAGTGGAAGAGAATGTGGGTGGAAGTGTGGATTATGCAGATAAGAAGGTTAGATTGCAATTGATGCTTGTCACGAAGACATCAAGACTGAAGCATTCAGCAGAGAAATCAGGCAAGAATTTGTTCTCCAAAGAGGATGTTCTTGGGAAAGGGTTGAGTAGAATTATATTTGTAACATGGAGGAAAGGAGAGTGATTTTGACTCCTTGAAAGTTGCATGGTCTGTCCTAGATGTAAATGTCTGAACTAGTGAAAGGAAAAACTGAAGCACATTTGAATATTTCCCATGGATATAGTGATAATTTACTGATGTCTATGAGAAAAAAGTTGTACTGTGAAAAAGTGAACCTTACATTCCTATCAGCAATGTCTGAGAGACTCCCTACCTCTTACTAGGGTGGGTGTTTATATGACTATCTCTATCATCAGGTTTGTTCCGATACTTGAAAACCCAGTTGCAACTGGATGATCCCATAAATCTGCATTCAACAGCAGGGAGGTCACCACATGTCAATCCGACATCTAGTTTCTCTAGTGTAGCTTCTTCTGAGTGTAACATATATTTTGGCATGATCTGGGGTGAAAGACCCATACTACACACATATGTGTGTGTACATATATATATATATATATATATATATATATATATATATATATATATATATATATATATATATATATATATAAATAACTAGACTCATCTCGAAAAACCCTTGAATACTTGATTTGCAAATAATCAAATCAATCTCGAGGGAAAAAAAGGTTTTAAAAAAAGAAAGAGCTACAAACATGAACTTCTGCTAAAAAAAATCGCACAGATGCAGGTCTGAAGGCCAAAGAAAAAACCCTGATACGAGTAAAAAACTAACTAACAAAAGAGCTCAATACAATCGTAGAGCAGACCTATTATTCTTATATATATATATATATATATATATATATATATATATATATATATATAAGAATAATTAGGAAAAAAACGTTAAATATCTATAGTCTTTAATAAATTTATAAGCAATATTCATCTCATCAGATTGACTACATTTAACAAATCTCTCTCTCTCTCTCATATATATATATATATATATATATATATATATATATATATATAAGTTGAAAACATCCCTGACACAGGTCCACATCAACCCTGAGACTTGGGAAACTGTTGCTGCAAATCAGTCTGCCTGGTGTAGTACCATTCAAGGGGGTATCAAGATTTTTGAGTTCAATGGTCAGCATGAAGATGCCCTGTTATATACTGTTAGGAGGGCATGAATTACCCAGGCACATCCACAATCTGCTCCTAATTGTTCAGGAGTAGGCTGGGCTTTCACAGCCATCTTCATCACTGCCACATGAGGTTAGAGAGGAAATAAGGGAGAGGATGATGATCCTGAAGCGAGCAGGTGTTGATGATTATATATATATATATATATACATACATACATACATACATAGATAGATATATTAGGTTGGTGCAAAAATAATTTCGTTTTCTCACATAGTAACATATGTTAGTAAACGAAATTATTTTTGCACCAACCTAATAGATATATATATTACTTTTAATATTATATTTTAGTGAATACATGTGTTTGAGTTGACTAGCCAAGAGAAGAAAAGGTGCCCTTCAACAGAATTCAAACTTGCATCTCCCTTTCTAGGAGAAACCATCATCTGGTCCAGTGTGCTTTAAACTGCACAGACACAGGATGTGTAGAGTTACCCATTCTGGACTTAATAAGTTTCATGCCTTCTTTGTTTTAATTAATTCCTATTAAGCTTGAAGGCTGAAAATCGTTAATGCATTCATGCATTTTGTCCAATTTCTGAGCAATGGTTTGACCTCAAATTTAAAATTCACCATCTCCAAGAGTATAGTTTGCCAATAAGGCGGATTATAATGTAGCTTTATTCAGTAATGGAGTTAATTTCATCGTAACTTTTATTGAATTATATAATAAAACCCTTCAGAAATAGAAAGGCGCCTCCTTATCTCCTGTTAATTCCCCTCTTCAAGTTCTCTACTGCCTTTATCTACTATGCCATGTGTCCATGAGTACACATGGCATAGTAGATAAAGGCGTTGCTTAGATCCAGTGACAGGACCCAAAGAGTGTGAGTTCAATACCTGGTTAAGGCAGTGGAGAACTTGGAGAGGGGAATTAACAGGAGATAACTGATAACTGACATCCATTAAACATGGCACATGGAACTAGAACAGTCAACCCCAGTAAGTGAAATAAAGGGTTCAGTTCAACATTTCAACCAAAAGAAGGTTGGAGTGTACAATAAGGACAATGGCCAAATAATGTAAATAGTGTACATAATACCTCAGCTCATAAATATAGACAGATACTGATATTTAGTTTTTTTTTCTTGCTTTCCTTTACTAACTTCTGTAAGAGTTCTTGCAGTGTCCTTTCTTTGTCTGCTATCAAAACTGTGTCATCTGCATAGCTTATGTTGTAAATATTATGACCGCCATAATAAATCCTGGTATGACTTCTAATTCACTCAGAATTGCATCACTGTATACATTGAATAAGTCCGATGAGAAGAAACATTGTTGTCTTACACTCCTTTCTATTTTTGTACATTTACTGAATTCATTTTCTATCAGTATTTCTATCAGTATGCAGGCAGTTTGCTGGATTATTGTAATCTCCTTCCCAAATGTGTCATGGTTGCTATACAGTTCCAACAACTCTTTGTAATTTACTCTATCCAACACCTTTGTATGTAATCTATAAACATGAATACAAATCTGCATTTGTATTGGTCTTTCTGATATCCTTCTGAGTAGCATAAATATTGCATTCCTTGTTCCAGTGTTCTTAAGGAAGCCACAATGTTCTTGTTCTATTTCTAGTCTGGTTCTGCTACATGCTCTGTTCATCAAAATTTGGATGATAAGTTTGGTTATATGGCTCATTAGGCTGATTGTCTGATGAAGTTTACATTCATTTGCATCTTAGCTATGAAAATCAATGCACTTAAATCTTCCAGTATCTCACCACTGTTGTAATTATTTTGACATTTCAGTGCCAAGATAATCTCTATTACAATTTTACCTCAGATTTGAATATTTCTTAATATTTGACATTTCTGCGTATTCCTTGTTTATTCTCTTTTATCGTGGAAGAGTTTTCCCTTGTATTTATTACATCACTGTTGCATTTTCTCCTCCTTTAATATCAGCATCCTGTCCTTGGATTTTATGCAGCCTTTTCATGATCATGCCTTCTGTCCTGTTCTTTTATGCATATCTGCTTTTATTTATTATAGTAAATCTTTCAACTTTTGCACATTTTCAGTTGATCCATTCTTTTTACCCTGTCTGCATTCGTTCCTAATTTCTATGTACAATGTCCTATATTCTGTGCTGTATATTGGCATTGTTTTTTTTATGAAGACATAATATTGTATGCTGTCTACAAGATTAAATATGTGAAAAAGATAATCCAAAATATATCAATTCAATTCTAACATTTATGCTTTAAAAGAACTTCACATAATTTTCGTTTATTGAGAAAATATTTAATATTTTCAGTTAAAAAAGTATTTCTGAAGTAGAGGGTTTTTTTTCCTATTTACTAATGTTTACTCTATACAAGGACCCAGAAAAACTTGAGGTAGTGAGTTACTGAAGAAGGGGTAAGAGGTGCAGCTTATGAAAAGATGTGAAGATCAGAATTAATCAAAAGATTTTCATCCTTCTTTCATATATATATATATATATATATATATATATATATATATATATATATATATAGTTAAATTAAACAACAGGCAACCATAAGGATCCATAGATTATATTTTATTTCCCCAGAAATGGGATTTTTTTTTCCTGGTTCCAGAGATAAAAGAAAATATATATATTTAATCAAAACATTTTCAGCCATCTTTCACACACACACACGCATATATATATATATATATAATGATATCAAATCAGTAAGTGGAAAGGATAATCCAAGTAGGTCTTCTTAATATAAGATATCCCAAAAATGGATCCATGAAGAGAGCTCAATATATTATATACAAAGCTTATGATATACATCAAAGTAAAAAACTTAACACATCTCGAAAAATCCGATAATAAATTTATTTTGGCAGGTAAGTTTTTTATTTAATGCCCCATTGGACTGTTAATTAGAAAATCATTTAAATTTATCCATACAATATGTTAGAAAAAGTTAAAAAATAAATCACAAGAGAAGAGGAAGTAAAGTCTAAGTTGCTTGATTGAAAAAAATTATCTGTGTATCTATATTATTGAAGAGATGGGTGAGGAAGCAAAGTCACAAAACAATGTGACAGGGTTGAGATGGGGAAGTTCAAATGAAAGCTAGTGAAATACACTGGAATCAAATCAAAATTTATATCGTCATCATCTCATTTACGTCAAATAATAACAATCATCATCAATATATAAAAAAGCAGTGAAAAATTAAAATATTATATATATATATATATATATATATATATATATATATATATATATATATACATACAATATATCTAATTCATCTTCATAATTATAAAATACACCACACACACACACACAAGATGACAATTACATTACAATATATTAATCAATACACAGACAAAACAATAAAGATAGTCTTTTTTTATTTACATGGAAGATTTCCAAGCAACGTCAAACTCATGCTTATGAGATGCTGGAAGCGAAAATCGCACTGCAGCTCATGACATCACACATGACCACAAGAGAGTGAAAATGAGAAGTATTAAGTATAGGAAGCCGTTGGTATAAACCAATGGCTTCTGTTATAAATTATAGGCATTTAAGAATATTTGTGGAGATTTCATAGTTTATTTTGTTCAGGTTAGGTTTCAATTGTTTTATGTATATAGCTTCAAGAATTTTTAGTTTTTGTTTATTGTTTTCATTTTTAAGTATAGTTGTGTTTTCAACAAGGATCATCCGAAATATATTACAAAAGCAAATGAAGAGACAAATATGTGGAAATTGTTACAAAATGAGAAGTAGATATTGAAGTTTTTTTTAGCTAATTTAATTCATCTCTATCTGGGCATCATTACTTGCATGAAACACATCAAGATGGTAATCGGTTTCTTGTCATGTTCGCTGTAGTATGACCTCATCAGTGGTGGCAATGTCATCAGTGATTTCCCTATTTTTATTTGATACATGTTATCATTAACATAACCCAATAGAAAGAAATCTAGGGGAGTGCTATCTGGTGAATGTGGTGTCCAGAGAATTGGGACATCCCTTCCAATCCATTGGTCTGCTAATGTTAGTGCTTCATTTAAAAGTACATCTTTCATCAGCAGGACATGTGAAATACACAAATGCAATTGGATTAAAAACTTTGATAACTACTGAGTACATAGAACAAATCTGATTAAAATATCTCATCAATTGCCTTTGTAATATATTTTTTCAATTGTAAAGAGACTTTATGGATACCCTATATATATATATATATATATATATATATATATATATATATATGTATAAAAGTGAACATGAAACAGACTGTCGACTCTAAGTGTTGACTTCAATGTTCACTTTTACACATGCTCTATCTCTGATACTGAGCACTTTATCCCATAAATATAGCACACCTTAAGACTATATATATATATATACATATATATATAGATATATTAATTTACATAATAGAGAAATCCAAAATTACCTCATGAGTATAGACTATTTCAACTAAAGTCAATGCGCTAGAATTTTTTCGACTCAAATGGTGGGCTGATATAATGTCAGAAACTTAAAATTAAATATTTGGAAAAGAAGAGACAGCCATTGAAAATATGATATGATACGGAGCTAACCAAACAAAATGCCTGAGTGATGGTAAGGGGCGGCAGATGTTATCTGGCTCCAATGGAAAAAGTTTTACACAAATTTGACTCAGATATTGACTTTTACTCAAGTTGGGGTTATTAAAAAAATTGAAGGGAAATTAAAGTATGGCCAGAAAAAAGAAGTTAAATAAAAAAAAAACAACATTAAAAAAAAAATGAAATAATAAATTATTAATTATATAACAAAAACAAAAAAAATTTTCATTAAAAATTACCAAAATATGCTAGCAGATAATATAAGATTAACAATAAATCTTAATTTAGACAGTTTATATTTTTAAAAAACTGAAAAAATAAAAACATTTAAAAAATTGAAAAAATTATTAAAAATATATAAAAATGTAAAATCTATAATTAAAATTTATTTAAAAATATATAATAATGAAAAATTAATAATTAAAATTTTTTTTTTTAAATTTAGAAGACGTATAATAATGATGTAAAAGAAATGATGATTATAAATAATGATAATAATATTAACCATATACAATTTTAAAGATAAGTTAAATTAAATTAATAAGAACACTATCCATACCCAGGATAAAAAAACAAAAAAACCTTTAAAAAATACTTAAAAAATTTAAAAGGATAAAAAACCAAAGAAAAGGGAGTTTGTAAAGTAGTAGAAAGTTATCAGATAGGATTGATATGGAGAAGGTAAAATATAGAAATAACTCTAACATAAGTTTAAACCTACTCCTGTGACAGCATTTAGAAACTAATTCATTCCTTTGATTTAATAGTTTGCTTTATTGAATTTTATAATTCTAATTTTCTCTTCTAAACATAGGTCACACCTAATCTTAATATTATTAGGAGTATGAGTGAACCATGTACCCAGGGTAGTTATTATGTTGTAGTGTACTACTTATACTGACCAATTCTTTATCTAATGTTTCTGGGTCACCACTTATGACTTTTGGTTAGTGTTGTATATGGCAGCAGCCCCAAAAAACTGGGATACACAGGTACTAGAGAATGACAACAACACAGTCTGCCTGCCTTATGTGAAGGGGTTATTCAAGAAAATACAAAGGATCTGCGGTCCATATAACATCAGTACAACCTTCAAAAGCTTGACGACATCGCAGATATCTCTCCCGAGTAAGACCCACCATAGAGGAGAACATGACTAAAGACTGTGTGTACGCTATTCTGTGCAGCTGCAGAAAAAAATATAAAGGGGAGACAGGCCACCCACTTAAGGTAAGGCTTCAAGAGCACCAGAAAAATGTAACACAAGGGGAAGTGGAAAAATAAGGCGTGGCTAACCACATATGGAGAGAGAAGGGAGATCACCGCCCTCTGTGGGATCAGATTGAGATCATAAACAAAGAACACCATTTTAGAATTCATAAACTTAAGGAATCAGCACATATGCTAAGCCACAAAAATCTCCTGAGCTGACCAAGCATAGAAATGAATACAATATGGGAACCAGTAATAAGGAGTGCCAGAGAAAAGCGATAACAACAAAAAAAATTGCAATATAAGCTCTGGTAAAAAAATGTGATGATACCAGCAAAATTGCAATATGAGCAATGGTAAAAATGGTTGCTGAAAGCATTAGATTTATAATATCCAGAAATTCATACCCAGATGTCCTCAAGGACACATTGCACAATGGATAAAGACGTTGGTTAGATCCAGTGACAGGACCCAAACAGTGTGAGTTCTCCACTGCCTTAACCCAGTTAAGGCAGTGGAGAACTTGGAGTGGGAAATTAACAGGAGATAACTGATAATTGACATGACACGTAGAACTAGAACAGTCTACCCCAGTGAGCGAAATAAAGGGTTAAGTTTGACATTCCAACCACCTGAAGAAGGCCGGAGCGTACAATGCCTGAAACGTAATAAATATGTCGACAAAGATGAGGACAATAGTCCGAATAATGTAAATAATGTACATAATACCTCATCTCAGAAATATAGACAGATACTGAAAGGCCGAAACATTATAATAAGTATGTCGACAAAGATGAGGACAATAGTCCGAATAATGTAAATAATGTACATAATACCTCATCTCAGAAATATTGACAGATACTGAGTATGAGGGCAAAAAAAACCCCAAAAGAACCAAAAATAAAATACTAACTTTAACCCTTTGAGCCTTGTGTTCCTGAACAATTTTAACCGTTCTGTCTGAGCTCCTGAGTTAAAATTCACAAATAACTGGTATGTAATGCTTCACAGTAAATATAAAAATAGTAGTTACAAGTGTTTAACCCCCCCCCCCCCACTCCTTCAACTGGTGGCTGGGTATTACATCATTTTTCTAACCCACCTGTAAAGTGGTGGTCAGGGCTGAAAGTTTTAATCCATTAAAACAGAAACTTCATAAAAATATTTCCACATGATTTTCAGTACACTGGGAAGTCAAATTTAATGGGAACATAACCCCCCCACACACACACAGGTACACACTTGTGACACATGCATGCACAAGCATTTACACATTTATGCACACACACTCACATACTGACAACACACATGCACGTTTACACTCACATACACACATATTCACATGAACACATGCATGCACACACATGTAAATGCACACATGTATAGACATGCATATACACTCATATGCAGATATGCACAGATACAAAGGGAAATACTCACACACTTGCACACAAACTCCCATCAATGCATGCACATGCTCGCACTCATACATAACAGGACTCTGCAATGTCTGTCTGTGTGTGTGTATGTATGCATGCATATATATATATATATATATATATATATATATATATATATATATATATATATATATAAAGAATTAATGGATTTATTTTTAATCTTCTGACATTTATATTATAACATTTGAAATTTTATATATATATATATATATATATATATATATATATATATATATATATATATATATTTGGTTGGATAGATGTGAGTTTGTGACCCTGGGTTTCACTCTTTTTCTGACGATCCCAAAAGCGTGAAACCCAGGGTCACAAACTCACATCTATCCAACCAAATATGTTAGCTCTATCTCGGATATTGAGCGCTAATAAGTACCGCGCATACAATATATAAATAATTATATATATATATATATATTTATTTATATATATATATATATTTATTTATATTTATATACACACACTTTTTATATATATGTATATATATATATATATATATATATATATATATATATTGTATCATCATTGCCATCATCATCATCATCATCATCATCATCATTATCATCATCCGCTTATTTTTCATATACACTATCTCTATTTATGCTTCATATTTTATAGTCAATTACTAGTAGCCTAAGACATCTGGGTAAACATTAACCAGATAGAGCAACTTTGCATATAAAGCTCCCCTATTTACATTTCATATTAATATATATGAGAGTCAAGCTAGATACAACAACTGATAGCCTATCATATACTTCAATTACCTACGTCAGCTTTGCCACTAAGACTAAATTGACAGTTTTTGAGCCACTGAAATGAAGAAGATGATTATATAAGTTTTTTTTTTAATGTAGTTTTATGGCTGAACAAATTTCCTATAATTTCAGCTGATTGGTACTATTTCTTGTTGTCGTCTTTTGAACAATTGATATTGCACAATGGCTAGCCAGCTAGAACTGGAGACCATTCACTGACAGTGTGAGTTCAATCCTCACTTGCTGCTCTTGAACAAGAAAGAGAATTGAAGTTTCAATCACTACTAGTTATTTTCAAGTACAGTAATAATATGTTAGTGTTTTGAAATTAAAGAAAAAGATATATATATTTTTTATCATGCTGTTTGATATTTTGAATGTTATAAATTTAAATCATGTTTAGAGTGACAAAATTTGCTGTAAGTTTTCATTACTTAATATACCAAAGAGAAAAAAATGGAATATATAACTAGAATTTGTTACTACTGTTTCTTTTTGATAGTAAAATATAAATTATAGTCTTATACTAAATGGTTAAAAATGGTAAATGTTACTTTAAATATTTTTAAAAATATATGCATTAAACTTGTGAGATTTATTGATTTAAAACTTTCTATTTTAGAGCCTGGATTGTTAGTGCTAACTAAGTAATAAGATATGTATAATTTAATATATCCAGCTAGATGAATTATGTGCATATCTAATTAATAATGTTGAATTAAACTTTTTTAATTATTTTAGAAAGGCAAATAATTTATAAAACTTTTTCTTTTGAAATTTCAAAATTTAAATTCTATATAATTAGTAATATCTTGCAGGAACATGGCCACCTGGTGATTGCTTTTATAGTTAGAAACTCCTTATTAAGGAGAGCTCCACTTTCCCTATGAAGAAAATAACCTTTTATGTTAGAATGTTCCATTGGGGCTTATGAGTATGCATACTAAATTTGAAGGCTCAGTGTGAAAGAGTTTGATAATGTATAGTAAACAAATTCTTTCCAATTGTACAGATGTATATCTGTAAATAATTAATACATTTTATTTTTTATTACTTCAAACCTTATTTTAGAGGGCTATCCATATTTGAGTAGGCACTCCATTTATTTTAAACAGGATTTCGTTTGTCTACTGATCTGTGCATTCAAGAAAATTTTGCAGGAGTAATCACCATCTGGTATTCTTTTACCATTTGATCTGGCATTCTTTTACCATTTGATCTGACTAGGTTACAAAGAGTGCCACAATAAAGTAAGATTTTATTTTGCCTTAAAAGCACACTGACTTCATAATAATACTCTTCATAGCTGAGTGGTAAAATTGAGCTGGATCAGATGGTGGTTCCTCCTGCAAAGGTGGATGCAGGTTCAAATCCTATCGGAGGGCTCATTTTCTTTATAAAGTTTTTTCAAGTAGGCAGGATGGTAGATAAAATAAATAGCATTTAAAATAATCAGAGTGTCTACTTAAATATGGGTATACACTAAATGTAACATTATATATATATATATATATATATATATATATATATATATATATATATATATATATATATATATATATATGGATGGATATTTGAGCAGGAAACTTTCTTTTAAACACGTTTCAATGAATATGACAGACAAGAAAAATTTGTCAATTTTTTTTTATTTAATTTTTCTAATATTCTAACATTTTACTGTTTAGTGGGAGTAAGGGAGTGTGAAAATTCTCTGTAGTGTCTATTGTCCTAAGCACTTATGCCAACTTCTTTAGCCATTTTCAAGAGTGTTTGTTGTTAAGTGTTATTAATTACTTTTCATAATTGTCTGTTTAAGATGTAGTTGCATGATGCCTATATAGCAGCAGCATTTATTCTGAACCCCTTGCAAAAGGAATGTGAGTGAATCCAAGTTGGTGTCTTTATATTTAAAAAACTTTTTACGCATTTTTCCATTGTTAAATAAGGTGAGTTTAATACTGGGTGTCAGATGTTTTATGTAGTGGTCTTCTCTGACAATGAGATGTTGATACACATACACACACACACACACACACACACATATATATATATATATATATATATATATATATTAAAGGTAACAAACCTGTTGGTATATAATCCAAGTAGATTCTAATAATATTATAACTGATCTACAAAATGAGCTCAATATATTTATTATTACAGGGCAATATAATTAATAAACAATAAAATCCAAAATCACTTCATATGGAGAACAGCCTATTTCAGCAGACAAAGATATCGGTCGTTTGTCGTATCAACCCTGGTGTGAACTGAGTTCATATCAGAAATATTTCAGTCCACACTGGGGTTGATAAGACAGATGACTGATATCTTTGTCTGCTGAAATAAGTTATTCCCCATATGAGGTGATTTTAGATTTTATTGTTTATTAAATATATATATATATATATATATATACATATTAGGTTGGTGCAAAAATAATGACGTAATAATGTCGTTTTTTGACGTTCAGAAAACGACATTATTACGTCATTATTTTTGCACCAACCTAATATATGTATGTATGTAAGTATGTATTTATGTATATGTATGCATCGGATATTTCACAAATGGAAGTATGCTTATTCTGTCTATTAACTTTAATATTTATTGAATGTTAAATTAATTTTAAACAATGGAGAATATTTGTAAGAATTACCGAGAATTCATTTGTCAAATATTCAGCGTTCAGTTTAAAAAACTCAAACATCCCCCAGCTGAGGAAAAAAAAGGCAAACTAAGCAAAGAAATTTGTCCCATTTATATGAAAATAAAAGTTTCAATACAAAAAAGAACTAAAATAAACAGAATTGAAAAATGATAAAAAGAGGAGGAAGATGGCATCACTAATAGCAGAAATATGTAAATGACTACTCCCTTGCAGGATTCTTCCAACACTCTTTTGCCATTACCTTCGAAAGGCATTGAATCTTGTCAGTAATGAGAAGGAACTTCAAGAATCTTGCTCTGGTTCAACACACAGTAACCACGATAAACAATGCATCAGTGACACACAGAGAAAGCCATGATTGATAGCACCAAATTTTGGACCAAGGAATGAGCAATGGACATTACCATGTTTTCTAACCCCACCCTTCTCTATTCTGAATATCACAGCTAAATTTTTGTTAAATGTGTTATTTTCGATTCCCTATATTCATTGAGATGACAACGGTATTTGTTTAATGCTTAGATTTGTTCGTCTGGTGCATAATCTGGCTGTCAGGAATTGCAGAAATTTATTTTACGAAAGGTCCTGGGTGTGTCAAAATTTGGAGAATCCTGGCCTCTTCCTGACATATTTCTGCAGAACTATCCATATCAAGATTACCCCATAATTTTTCAGCTCAACGAGGTTATTTTTTTATTTATCTTAATTTTCTCTTTTGATTTGTTTTATGTTTATTTTCTTATATTTTTTTTCTGTCTGCTATTCTTTGTTATTATTTATTTCTTTTTGAAATTCTGGGGGTTGGGATCGGTGCTATTCTATTTAATTTTTTTTTGCTTATCTGTTTTGTCACTAATTCTTTTCTTGTTTTTTTCATTTTCTTTCAAATGTGTTCATTCCTTCCATATATCTTTCAACCATTTTTTTTTATTCTTTTGGTAAGGGTTGGCTTCAAAATTCTTCTGCCATTCTCTTTAATTTTGATCTTCAAACTTGTCTTTAATAAGTTCTTTCTCACCATTTAACTTACTTTCTCTTTGTTTTATTTTTTAAACAGACTTTTCTTTTTATCGTATTTGTATTTCGTCTGAATCTTTTTTTTCTTTCTACTTTTGAAACTGTATTTTCTGTCTTTGTGTCTGTCAAGTTTTTTAATGAATTTTATCATTCTTACATCTGTCTTTTTGACAGGATTTTTTGTTTTTTACTTAGCTTTTTTTCTTGTTTTTCTAATAGACTTTTTCATCCTTTCTTTTCTTAATTTCTTCATTTCATTTCTTCTAGTCTTGAGACTTTCAACTAATTCTTTTTTCATTTTCTTCATTAATCGTACATTCTTAAAAAAAAAATTTACCCGTTCTTTCTTACTTAAATTCTCTCAGATTATTTCATTTTTTCTTTTCTCTTTATTCTTTTTAATCTAAATTTTCTTTTCCTTCATATTCATTCCTGTCTTTTCCTTCGCATTCATTCCTTTCTTTTCCTTCGTATCCATTCCTATCTTTTCCTTCGTATCCATTCCTATCTTTTACTTTGTATTCATTCCTCACTTTTCCTTCGTATTCATTCCTATCTTTTTCTTCGTATTCATTCCTGTCTTTTCCTTCGTATTCATTCTCTTCCATTTTGATATTTCTTCTCCAATGGAAGAAAATTTCTTAACTATTTTCCTTCTTAGTTTCCATTTTTATTTTTTCATTCTGCCAATATTTTTAAAATTTTGTTTCTTTTAGCAAAAATTTATATCCATCTTCCTTCATGATACTTTTCATGTAAATTGTTTTATCGCTCTTGTTTCATGATACTTTTCCTTTAAAATGTTTTCTTGCCTGTTTCATGATATTTTTCCTACTAAATGTTTTATCTCTCCTATTTCATGATACTTTTCCTGTAAAATGTTTTATCGCTCCTGTTTCATGATACTTTTCCTGTAAAATGTTTTATCGCTCCTGTTTCATGATACTTTTCCTGTAAAATGTTTTCTTGCCTGTTTCATGATATTTTTCCTACTAAATGTTTTATCTCTCCTATTTCATGATACTTTTCCTGTAAAATGTTTTATCGCTCCTGTTTCATGATACTTTTTCTTCAAAAATCGGTAATTCATTTATTGTAGTATTTAAAGAGAACAGGAGTCAATTCAAGAGCACATTTCTTATGAACTATTGCAGGGATACCATCAAGTTCATATACGTTGTGTGGATCCAGTTTAGACATGATAGCAGAAACCATTGATGGAATTGCAACAATGTCTGGGTGCCTTGTGATCTAACAGAAAAAGATGGAATGGGTCACATTTCCATCTGTGATTTTTTGCATAAATGCAACAAAAACGACAACTTTTTTAAAAGAACAATCACAGACAAAGAAAAATGGATTGTTTCCAATAATATAGAGGAAAAGGTTCCCAGTCAAATTTGCCAACATTAGACGCTCCAAAGTTGGTCTGCATCCAAAAAAGGTAATATTGGCATTGGAAGGGTTTTGTTTATTACAAGCTCTTTCCACAAAATCAGATGTTGAATTTAGACAAGTACTGATTGGACTGATTAAAGGCAGTAGTTTATGAAAAGCGCCTAGGTTTGACCAGATGGAAGGGTGTCATCTTCCTTCAGGACAACGTCCTTTTGAAGACCCAGTAGAAATTAGTACAGGTGGGCTGGGATGTCCTACTACACCTACTCTACTCACCTGTGCTTGTACCTATGGAATTTAAAAGGTTACATGTTAGTGTGTAATTTAGGTGAAGGTGTGTGTTTACTATATAAACAAAGAAGATAGAAGCACACAAAAACTTGAGTTTCTACTATGAATGTTTAGTTTTTATGGCGACTGTAGTAGAACAAAGTTATCAATGTCTTCTGGGTATGCCCATTTTCCTTTTTGAGTCAGAAGTATGTTAGGATTGCAATTGTTAAAATTGTTGAGTTCAAGTCAGCTTTGTGCAAAGTTGGAACAACCAAAGGAATTTTTCTATTTACTTTATGACTGGGAGATTTAATCATGGTTATGGGATGTTTGTTTTATTTTTCTTGGTCCAGAAATTATTGCAAGTTGGTACAAGGATCATTACTACAGCCATGCCCAAATCATCTTTGCACTGATTTGGTACGACTAAAGAGAAAGGTCAACATACTTCATGTTTGAGATTTCTGGAAGACATGTGTGATTGCTTTGCATCAGAAAGTGGGAAAAGAGTTCAGTTGTCATTGGACTGGGTACACTAATATTCTTCATTAAGAACATAATTACCATGTCATTCTATATCTTGGTGAAAAGAGAAAGAGCGTGAGATAGGAAATGTTTGCCTTTTTATAGGCTTCAATAATGCCACCTATGGCGTTTGATGAAGCCAAGTGGGGTAATCATATTTCTGCTTCCTTTACTCATAGCATCATGGGAAATTTCTTTCTTTTTTTTTATTACTTATTATTATTTTATTTATCAATTTTACTTCATTTTCTCACATACCTTAAGATTAGCATTCATTTGCAGAATTCTCTTAATGGGAAGAATTTCAATTCTCCAGAAGCCTGGAAAAACCATTTCAGTTCATCACCCAGAAAAATATCAAGTTATAAAATAATTTTAGCAATGAAACTAAAGATGGCAAAAGATAGTCGGACAAAATGGCAGATATGTGGTTGAAATCTACAATATACAAATTGTCTTTGAAATTCAATAAAAATGTTACAGACTTTTGTTCTGATGCAATATAACCCTATCCACAGCAGTGTTAATTTTATTGATATTCATTTTTGGAACTCATTATAACTTTTTTTTTAATTAAAATGACATGCAATGGAGTCCATAAAAATTCTTAGTTTATTTCTATTTAATAAGAATGAAATTTCAAAACTAATTAATTTTAACAAATCAAAGATTTAACAATGTCTTCATCTATGGGCTAACTTTTAATTTGGACAAAGGAATCATAAATTTCTCATATGTCTTATGTAGAAATTGACCATAATTTTGGGGAACATTGAAACAAGAAAATCATGTAATTAAGAGTCAGATTGTATGGCAGATGTTTCAAAGAATTCACATTAAAATCTTTATGCAACAAATAGTTACGATTGTATTTCAATAAACATGTTTTTGCAGATCTTCATTTGATTTTTTATTTAAATTAGTTAGGATTAGTATTGTAAAATGAAAGTTTATATTTCTGATACATGCTTAAATCTCTTTTAGCCTCTTATAGGAAGGACCATGTTTAGTCTAAAGATTTGGTGTTATCTCCTCTTCCCTGAGATACAATTTATATAGAGTATTATATATTGCTCATTTCTATCTTTTTCTCACTTATTTTCTTCTCTTTCTTTTTCTATTTTTCTTCCTTCTTTTCTCCTCTTTTTTTACTGTTTTTCTCCCTTATTTCCTATTCTTTCTTTTCCTTTTTTCTTCCTTCTTTTCTCCTCTTTTTTCCTTTTTTCTTCCTCCTTAACTCCTCTTTATTTTCCTGCCTTTCTTTCTTCTTTTTCTCCTCTTTCTTTCCCTGTTTTTCTTTCTTCTTTTCTCTTCTTTCTTTTCTTGTTTTTCTTCCTTCTTTTTCTCCTCTTTCTTTTCCTGTCTTTCTTCCTTCTTTTTCTCCTTTTTCTTTTCTTGTTTTTCTTCTTTCTTGACTCCTCTTTCTTTTACTGTCTTTCTTCCTTCTTTTTCTCCTCTTTCTTTTCTTGTTTTTCTTCCTTCTTTTCTCCTCTTTCTTTTACTGTTTTTCACCCTTATTTTCTCTTCTTTCTTTTCCTGTTTTTCTTCCTTCCTTCTTTTTCTCCTCTTTCTTTTCCTATCTTTTTCCTTCTTTTTCTCCTCTTTCTTTTCTTGTTTTTCTTCCTTCTTATCTCCCCTTTATTTTCCTGCCTTTCTTCCTTCTTTTTCTCCTCTTTCATTTCCTGCCTTTCTTCCTTCTTTTTCTCCTCTTTCTTTTCTTGTTTTTCTTTCTTCTTACCTCCCCTTTATTTTCCTGCCTTTCTTCCTTCTTTTTCTCCACTTTCATTTCCTGCCTTTCTTCCTTCTTTTTCTCCTCTTTCTTTTACTGTTTTTCTCCCTTATTTTCTCTTCTTTCTTTTCCTGTTTTTCTTCCTTGTGTATCTCCTCTTTCTTTTCCTGTCTTTCTCTTTCTTTTCCTGTTTTTCTTCCTTCTTTCTGGCTTGTCTTCACTCCCATCTTTATTTTTCATCTTCCCTTTATTTCTTGTCTAGGTATCATTTCTTCTTTCCTTTGTCTTCCTTTCTTTTTTGCCTTCCTTCCTTTGACATCCATCCTTTGTCATATTTCCTTCCTTTTCAATGCTTCATTTTTTTGCTATCCTTCCTTCCTTTTTCACTATCCTTCATTATTTTCTTCTTTTGACATACTTCCTTCTTTCCTTCCTACCTTTAACTTTCTTATTTATTTTCCTTGTTGTTTGTCTCATTAGAAAATAATAACCACATTTTTAACAATTTTCATTTCATTTTTCACTCTCATGAAAATTCTTTTCTTCTTCCTTTTAGTTTCTCTCTTTTTCTTTCTTGTTTCATCTTTTAGATTTCTTCTTATTTAATTTCTTGTCAAAGAAAGAAAGAAATAACTTTTTTCACAGACACACACACATATATATATATATATATATATACATACATACATACATACATACATGCCTGTGCATACACACACACACACACACATGTATGTATATATATATATATATATATATATATATATATGATAAAATATAGTTTTGAAGATAGGCTATATTTATGGTAGACAGAATGCTCAATATCAGGGACACAACATGTATGTAAGTGGTGATAGGTATCAACACTGAACAATGAATAGTCAGTCCATATATATATATATATATATATATATATATACTTTACAGGGTCAACTTGCACACACACATATAGATAGATAGATAGATAGATAGATAGATAGATAGATAGACAGATAGAGAGATAGTGAAAGAAAATCAAAATAAAAACAACAAAAATAATAATATTGTTAATAAGACTAATAATATTTATTGTACATCATTTGAGCAAATGGATATATGATGAGAAAGATTTTCTAAATCAGAGTTGGTATCAAATATGGATCAGAATCCAACAGAATGATAAAATAAAGAACAAATATGTAATGCTTATTGATTTAACATGTTTCACTTTTATTAAAGCTTCATCAGAGAATGAAATATGGAGAAAAAGAAGAAAGGAATTCTGGTCTTTTTACTTTTGTGTTGTTTGATTTTCATTGGTCAGTTATGTTTCACATGCATTTGATTCCTTTAATTCAATGTTAGTATAATTTGTGGCATTTCGATTTCAAGGAGAAACTTGAAACTTTGGATGGACACTTCATGTATCCATCAATAGTTTCAAGAAACTAACCAATTCCAAGCCTAACTGAAAAACCATAAATATAGCTTTATATAAACAAGTCTATAAACATTCTAGTTTGTCTATGTGAGCATCAGATTATAATGTTTATTTGTGATAGATGGATATTGGTGTATCTCCTTAATTAACAATAAAAAGTAAAGACCATTCATTTCACAAAGACTAAGAACCACAACTCATAAGAAAGCTTATCTTGAAAACCAAGAAGAGACGGAGGGGATCTATAATTATCAAAAGCTCCTACTTTAAATAATAAAATACAAGTTCTTTAAATAGTTTAAAACTTTTATAGAAAACTTATTACAAACAATCGAATGATTGATATCATTGATCAGGGATCTTAGATTTTACAATTACCTGACTGACCGGAATACTGTTTTGTGATTTTAAATTTGTGCTGAGATTAGTGTTTTTTTTTGGGGGGGCGGGATTGTAATGTTATTAATAACAAATATCATTTCTACTTTGTCTACCATCTTATCTTGAGTGCTGTGTCTAGAAATTCACAGAGCTCAGAGAGTTGTCAATATGTCAAATAGAAAAAAAAAACATTTATGTATTCTTTATTTTTTTCTTTAATTTCCTGAGTCAAGGGGTCTTTTTTAATGGAATCAGCAATGTTTCCTCTCCCCTCCTCTCTTTCTCTCTCTCTCTGTTAGTGAGGACTTTATTACATCTAATCGGATTTTCTTGCAGACATCACCTCTGGCACTGAGGAAGTCTGCTTGTCCAGTTGTTCATCTATACCCTAATAATACCCGGCATCATGCAAAAACGTGTCTTGGATTTGGTTCCTCATGCCAAAAATTGTTGAAGTTTTAGTAAGGAAATGCTCGCTATGGTTACCATGGAAGGATGTAGGAACAGGCAGTTTGGGCAAAGGATGCTGGGTAATGTGAAGTGTGATACAAATTACAATGTAGATTGATGAGGGCTTTAGTTTAGAATGAGGAGTGGGTGAGAAAGAGATGGGATCATTGTCAAGCTGAAAGGGGTAGGGATATTAGTGGGTAGTAAGGGTAGAATAAAGATCTGGGTGGGGTTAAGATGTTGCTCATTGGATCTATTCCAGTGTCTGGACATTTGTCACTGGGAGCTGAGAATGAGAGGGAAGTGATTAGGGCATGGCAGGGATTCATGTGTTGCTAGGCAGGATGGATAGAGAGAAGTTTGAGAAATAGGGAAAGAGTGAGAAAGTAAGGAAGAACTAATGTAGGGTGAAGGAAAGAAGTGAATGGGGCAGAAAGAAAGAAAAGAAGAAAGAGACTGGATGAAAAGTAAGAAAGAGGAGACTAAGTAAAAGAGGAGAAAGAATATCAAGATTGAGAAAGAAAGAAAGAGAGAAAGAAAGAAAGAAAGAAGAGACTGGATGAAACGAAAGAAAGAGGAGACTTGAGTAAAAGAAGAGAAAGAATAACATGATTACGAAAGAAAGAATGAAACAAACAAACAGAGAGAGAAGAGACTGAGCAAAAAAAAAGGAGAAAAAGAAAGAGGTTTTAGAAAATAAGTGTAAGAAAGGAAGAACTGAGGAAAGGGTAGGAAAGAAATGAATGAAAAGAAAGAAAATTAAAGAAAGAAAGGATAAAATAAAAAGAAAACAAGAAAAAATCCAGAAAACAGGGAAAAAGAATTAAAGAATGGATGTACTAAAAGATTAAAAGAAAGATGAAACAAACTGAAGAAAGAAAGAAAGAAACAAATAAAGAAAGAAACAAAGAAAGTAAGTAAGAAAGAAAGTTCTAGAAAATAGAGAAAAAATAAAAGGAAAGGAAAATGAGCATGAAAGGACAAAGTAAATGAAACAGCAAAAAGAAAGAAGGGAGAGATGAATGAAAAAAGAACTGAATGAGGAAGAATGAAAGAACTGAGTAAAAAAAAACAAAATAGAAATGAAAATGAATGAAATACGAAAACGAAATGTAAAGACATATAAGGTAAGAAAAACTGAATGAAATAAAAAAAAAAGTAGACATTAGGGAGAAAAGAAAAAGAAAAACGGAAAAATGACTTGAATGAAAGTAAATGAAAAAGATTAATTGACCTGAAGGACAAAAGAGAGTATAATTGGCTGAAAAAAAGACAATAGAACTGAATGAAAAAGATAAAAGAAAAGGAAAGGAAACATTCATTTTGGAGAATGAAGGAAAAGAAAGAATGATAAGAAAAAGGCAAAAGAACTGATTAGATAAGAAGTAAAAGAAAAAGTATAAATTTATGGAAGTTGTGTAAGAAGGAGGGGAAATGTTTTGGTTTCTCTTCCTTGAACAATCTCAAAATCTGTTAGGATTATTTTTAAATTCTGTTCTGACATTTCTTGTAACCCATCTATAAAAATGTTACTTGATTTCTTCCATAATCTGAAGTTCAGTGGGGGTGCCACATTGACCTTCATGTCATCTCAGACTTATTTGGCACTTACCATTTTCTCTGTAAGTTATCAGACTAGGTAGTATTTGGTTACATTGTAGCAGTGGAAGGGAATATATTCTTCACTGACTTTTCTGGTTTAACAGTGTCAAGAGATTTGTCAAGATTTATGACATTTCCACAGAACACAGGGAGAAGTGGAGTCATGTCTTTTGTTTACTGTATTTTCTATGCCACTAAACATGCAGTAGAATTTGAATATGTTGGCTCAATTGCCAATGAAGATGGCTCTAGAATAGGAATAATTTCAAATGTTGTCCAAACAACTGCAGTTGTGGCAAAATAAAGAAACATCTTGAGTGACAGGAAAATATCTGCTTGAAATCAAATATCACACTCTTGTGTACATTGGCCTTCTCAACGTTTCTGCATGTCTGTAAATTTTGGAGATTAATAGCAAAGAATCCAAGCATTATTATAAGATATAATCAGACAAGACGCAGGCCCAATGGAAAATCTCATAAGCACCTTCACAAAATTGGAAAATGAAATGTTATGGTCCTATCACAAGAGCCAACATAATCTTTCCACCACTATCCTACAAGGTACCATCTAAGTCAAGAGAAGATGAGTCAAGCAGAGGAAAAAATGAGCTGATAATATCACTAAGTGGGCTGGAAGATCATTCACATAGACTCAGACATTGACATGCAACTGAGACATATGGAGGGAGCTAGTCAGGTACTAAACTGCACTGCAGCCTTACAACCACACCTGGTCATTGGACTGATGATGATGATGATAACAATGCTGATAGTAATGATTATTATTATTATCATCATTATTGTGGCAGTGATGATGACAAAGACAATGTGATAATGATGATTATGATTATCATTATTACAATGATGATGATGATGGCAATGATGATGACAGTTACAATAATGATAATGCTGATGATGATTATCATTATTACAATAATGATGATGACAATAATGATAAAAGTGACAATGATGATGATGACATTGACAATATTGCTGCTGATGATGATGGCACTTCTAGCTAGATAACACCACATTTTCCATCCAATATTTTAAAAGAAAACATGATAAATATTCCTTCTAAATTTATTAATTTTCAATAATTACAGACTATAACCAAAGGTGACATTTCCACCAACTGCATTTAAATGAATTTATAACACACTCTATTTGATTGACTGAGTACAACAAAGACAGGGAAAAAAATCACATGATAAACATTTAGTATTGTAGAATTATCAGTGAAGATACCCCGAATATTCAGATGTTTATTGAAGCTGATCTGACCTGACCTGATTAATTTCTTGTATCAAATAAAAAAAAAATGTTTCCAGGCTTGGGTTTTAGGAAAAAGAAAATATAATAATTAAAAAAAAACAAACTAATTCAATAGAAAATAGAAATAAAAATTGAACGAATGAAGAAAAGAAGACATCAAAATCTAAAGCATAAAAATGAGTGAAATCAAAATGATTGTCATTCAGCAAGTCCATTTGACTAATCAAGGACAGGGGAGAAAACTTGTGTATTTGTCACATGAAGGCATTTCAGAATTGGCCAGATTTCTCTTCCCTTCCCATGATGCTCATCTGCAATATTCTCTGATTTAGAGTTTTTGTTGATGCTGTCACATGAATGTGGGAGAGCCAATAAAAATGCTGGGACATTTTGAGATGGGATGATTTACAGCTGGCATGCTGGTGGGGAGGTGAATACTGAAGGTTTCTTGATCAGTTGGAAGAGAACAGAGTAGAGTAGATGACATTCCGATTTGGCAAAGTTCGAAGAACAATGATTTGCTGGTAGGGGGTGACATGCTGCGACTCTTTATAAAATAAATAAACAAATGCATGCAAGAAAGCCTAATTACAGATGATAGCAATAATAATGCAAAATTATAAGTTAGAATAGAAAATAATGCAATTATAAAAATAATGCAAAATTTTCAAAACAGAAATCATGCAAATGATGATGTCAAATAATTCAAAATTGGCAAGAAATAATTTGCGATAATAAAGGAGAATTATGAAATCATAAAAATATAAAAAATACATAATAAAAATATAAAAAAAAAGATATAATTAAATAATGATAAAGATTTAAAAACAAATCATCATAGATAATAGTCTTTTTCAGAATAAAAATCTTGATGAGAAAATGTTACGATTATACATATAATAACCCTGTTCTGTCTGTCAGTAACTTGCATTAATTCCTGAACATTGACTATACCTCTCTTCCTTATTTTAAATGCCTGGCTATAATAAAATTATTAATCATGCGTTTATATTATCCTGTTATAATTGTGATTGTCCAACCCGTTTTAGTTAGCACGACCATTACACCCTGCCAACACTTCATAAATAATAAACTATTCTGACACTACTTGCCACTAAACATGCAGCAGAATTTGAATATGTTGGCTCAATTGCCAATGAAGATGGCACTACTTGGTTTTGGTGAGAAAATGAAATACAGAAATAGGTACTCCAATTTGATCTCAACCAAAAGTTCAAGAAAGAAAGGCAAGTGTGATAAAAATGCCATTTTTCAGATGCACAGTATTGAAAAATGGAAAATGGAAATTGCAAAAAATCCAGTTACCATAAATTATTTTCAAATTATTATTTAGAAAAATATTTTTGAAAGATGAGGATTTGGCTAGTACATATATTTTTTCTGTCAATAATACTTGCATAAATTCCTGATCACTGACAATACCTTTCTTTGTGATTCTTAAGTCCTTAGCAATGCAGTTACATAATAGGAACATTCTGTCAGCAGTGGTACCATTGATCCCTGATCACTGACAAATCCTTTTTAAAAACTTCTTAAAAGAGAGAATAATAATTATTCTTTTAAGGATTTAAAATGCTTCAAATACTTTGTGTTCACAAATTACAAAAATGCACCGAGACAATCATAACATTATTGCAAATCAAAAAAAAAAAAAATGTGTTCAGCAAATATTCAATAATCTTTTGAATGGTTATTGCAATGAGGATCAAGGAACAAAAATCCAGAAGAAATAATATTAATTGAGACAATAAAATAATATTAATTGAGACAATAAAATAATATTAATTGAGACAATAAAATAATATTAATTGAGACAATAAAATAATATTAATTGAGACAATAAAAAAAAAGGTGACCATAGATGAAAATCAGTAAAGAAATGTTTTATATTCAACTGAAAAAGCAAATCTCAGAATTTGTGGATCATTTCTGCAGCTAAAGCTGTCCTAGTTGGGGAGTAAGGAAATTAAAGATGACAGTGATATATAGTTGGATTCTGGTGGTAGTTGGGGGTGGCTATCAAGTATAACAATCCCAAAAGGTCATCTGGGTCAATTAGAATATTGCTGTCATAATTTTTATTTTTAATCACTTTGATGGAGATTAATTCATTTTAACCAATAAATATTTTTCCAGTGAAGAATTTAGATGGGTTGAAAGCAAAGTATTAAATGTGAAAACAAAACAGAACAAAATAGTCATTATACATGGTGAGAAATGTGTCATTATACATGTGATAGTGCAGGAAGAATGCATGACAAATTGTTGTTAAAAAATGTTATAGATATCAGTTCTCTAAATGTTAATGATCAGTGAAAAGAAATGTTTTCTCAGTAGAAAAAACGGCAATCCTTTGTGTTTAATTTTTTTATACTAGCTAATTACCCTATTTTCATATATATTCTTTAAATATTTTTTTTTTTTTATAATATAGCAAGAACTATATAAAAATACAAAACAACTACTTTTTGGGTCAATTTAAAAAGTTTCCAAGGATGGCCTCAAAATTTTGAACTGTATTATATACATGCTGGTCAAAGTTGAAACTTCAGTACCCAAAAATGTTTTAATTTACTTGAGATTAAACATACAGGAAATATAGTTGGATTACAGCAAATAGTTTATATATATATATATATATATATATATATATATATATCTGTGTGTGTGTGTGTGCAGATATGCAGAAAATAAGAAAGAACACGTCAGGTAAAAAATAGGAAAGAACACGCTAGGTAAATAAATGTTTTGAAACATGAGAACTCTTATGTAGCGAAGGAATCATTTTTTTTTAAATAATTATAATATATATTTGTGGCTGTGTGTGTGTGTGTAATTGTATATGCATATATGCACACACACTCTTTAGGCGCCCCAAGGCAGTGTAATGGTTAGCGAGCTTGTCTCGCTAGATAAATTACAACTGAGTGAGTTTGATCCTCACTGGGTGCCCCATGCTTTCAGCCTTGTGCCACATCTAAGCTACGCTTGGAAAATCACTATACACATGCACTCTGACCATGAAAGCTGTGTTTGATTTACAACATTGTTGATTACTCAAGACAGTGTCTTCTTGATGATATCACTCTGGAGAGATGATCCTAGTGTAACCATATTGGTTAACCTAATGTCATCTATAAGAAAGAGAGACTCTGTGGAGTTGAGAGTAAGTCTGTTCGCAAAACTGTATATCAGAGCATATGTGGCACAAGGTGTGTGAAAATAGATGATTAGGAATTGTTTTCTTGATTCATGGCAATGTTTCTTAAGCTGGACTTTCTACAACACAATCATGCATGTTTCCAGTTGTATCATCCAAGGGTCCTTTTTGAGATCAAATGATATTCTGCCATTTTCAATGATGAGGGGAAGTTCTACTTTCAGACATGTGATGGCCATTTGCACGTGTGGCATAGACCCTAGGAGTTTGGGTTAACTTCTTTCTCAGAATATTTGCTCACCACACACAGCTCAAAGTCCTGGCATCATCGTATGGATTGGCATAAGTTACAAATCTGGATCCCCTTTAATACCAGACTCCTTTCGAAACATACTAGTAGAAAATACAAGCACAATAACCTCATCCATATGTAAGAAAAGATTAAAAATAATGGAAGCCCTGATAATAAAAAAGAAAAAAGCCAACACTCAATAACATTAACTATGAACATGGCCACATTCTGCTGACCATTTTTGGAAAATAAAACATTCCTATAAACTCTAGATATGTACATAACAAAACCCATACATTCAGTTAAAAAGTAAAAATAAAATCATCTTTGATAATGGTTAAGTGTATAGTTGAATGTACTCATAAATACAGAGCATTTGGACAAATTTTCACACTTTGTGTCCAGAAAAGAAAACACTTGTAAAAAGCTTAATTACAGTACCTTGTCTATCGTCTTTAATGAAACACACACACACACACACACATATATATATATATATATATATATATATATAATTCTTTATTTTAGTTTTCTTTTTCAGTAATTTTATTTCTTTCTTCTTTTTCTTCTATTTCCAGTCATTTGCATATTTGCATGCTTATATATTCAATCATATTTACATGTTTGTGTATTATGACGTGATTATGTCTTGTCATTTATAAATCTTCTTCCCTTGTCCACTAAATCTGCAGCCGAAACCCTACCAAAGTAACTAATTTGTAGCAATAATGGTTACCTCTTACATCAGCACCGAAACATGAAAATATATTTTCTCTATTTTTTTCTTTGAATAATTTTGTAATATTCTAAATTTAATGCATAGTAATATTTAAAATTTAATATTCATAATTTTTATTCCTTAACTGCGAGGGAAATTAAGTTAATTCATTATACTGATTTCCAATCTAATCTAATATTAACATTAAAGCATTAATAAATTGCATCTAGGGTCCGTTGTCAAGTGATTTGAATTATCATTTTGATTGGCCATCATAGATTACGTAATAATGTTCCCCCTATTGGAATAGGGGGTTGGAATTTTTTAAAACTCTTTATTTTGCAATCAGCACCATCACTTGACAAAACACCAGAAGTGTTGAAACAAAATGGCTATTTTTTCTTTGTTCTATTACATCAAGTGTTATTTTATGAACACCAACACTATATGTGCAATATATTATAATTATATTTACATTTACATATATATATATATATATATATATATATATATATATATATATTTATATATATATAGATATATATATATATATGTGAGGGCTGCAAATTCTGAATGCTCTAAAGTAGAATCCAATGATTATTCTGATTTTTATTTTGTTATTATGATGAGAATAGAAATTTATGAGATCATTTTTATGAGTTAGTTTTAAGCTACTGCATGTAGCATGATGTCTAGGAAATGTAAAGTATTATTTTCTTATATTACGAAATGGACAAAGTCCGACAATTTATTTATTAAAGACATTTTTATGTTTAACATTCTTTTTATAGAGACAAGTATTTAAGTAAATGCTCTGTTTGAGTTGGTTTAGTTTATCTACAACATATATATAAACTGTCCAAAGTTTATATTTTGTTATTTTTTTCAAGTACTTTTGACTTTCCTGTCATTATCAAGATCCAATGTGGTGTCTGTGTTGTACTTTTAAACTCGTTTGTCTGCATCTTGGTATTCATTAGTATGCTGGACATTTGAAGTGGGCTAACATGACATCATATGTAATTACTTTTGCTAACAAAGTAGTACAAAAAGTTTATCCACAACTTTGAACATAATACTAACCATCTTATCAGAAAGTTGGAAAAGTTTTATAAAAAAAATTTAAACAGACAGACCTTATCATTTCTTTTTAATTAAACTTTTATGGATGAATATTTGCTTCTAAAATATACCTTATTGTTATACATACATACATACATATATATATGAAAAAGAGAGAGATAATGAAAGAGAAAGAATGTTGAAGTAATTAAATACTACTAAGTTTCAGTCGATTCGGCTGCTCATCAAAAACAAAAAGTAAACATTAATATTTTCACAAGGAAGTGACTGTCAAGCAGGATCAAGGCGAAGAAAATGTAAAATCAGTTTTCCGGCTGTAAATAAATATTTAGCCACAACGTTAATCTTCATAAGTTTAATACCCTAGCCACCAAAGCTACGTTGATAACTGCAAGAAAAACAAGTCAATTCTAATGAACATTCTGGATTCAAAATTATAATAAAGAAAATTTGTCATATTTATTCCCTTTTTTGGTTTGTGCAATGAAATTTCCCATGATCTTTTAACCTATATTCTTTCTCATGTTGATTTTGATTTCCTTTTGCACAACAGAGCATGGAGAACTTTATGATCTTTGGTTTAATAGTGGAAAAACATTTTTTTTATCTGTCTCCTGTCATGAAGTGCAGAACTCTCCAGTTATTGGAGTGAAGGAAATGTGATAACACTAAAGCATTCACAATAGAATCTACTGGATGGATGAAGAACTTCAAGTTGAGTAAGCAATGTTCTTTTATGGTGCTATCAGAACTTTCTCACTATGGAAACGGTTAACACCATGCATGCTTCAGAAAGTTGTGTATTAAACAATTCTAAGAAGAGAGGAATAACAGTAATAATATCAATAATGATAATAATAATAATGATGATATAACAAAAGTGAAGAAATAACTGACCAAATATCTAAACAATATATAATGTACCAAATGGATATTATATATATATATATATATATATAAATATATATATATATATACTCGACTCTACTGTCGAACTCGACATATGAGTGTAAAGCAGATCAGTTCCTAGGAAACTGACAGCCCGACACCTGCACATGAGATTTGATTATAGTTTTGAATTTAGAGTTGTCGTTCTCCTAGACTAGTTGCCATTCAAGGCTATAGAACTGAGTCTGTCCTGCTATTTACCCATAGCTGGAGGAAAAAGAGGATTCACACCTTTCCTAAGGGTATTAGCATGTAAGTAATGGATTCGACTGGAATTCGAACTCAGCTCTCTGATTCCTCAATCCAAACCGTTATCCATTACTCCACCGTGTCTCTTCTTATATATCAGTGAAAATGTACGGCAAGGTGGGAAAAGTTTACTTGTGACATGTTTTGTCCTTCAGGACTTCATCAGACAAAATTTGTTATGTTGGTACAATTACATATGAACACAAAATGCTGGAAATTTTAGATTTCTTTTTTGTATCTAGCTGATTTAATTTAGAGTTTTTTTCTTTTTCTTTCCATCACTTTTGCTAGTAGATATACCAAAAAAAAAAATCCTAGCATCCCTCATTTGTGTGCATGTTTAGTCCTATCAAGATGACAAATTTAGTCCGATGATGTCCTGAAAGATAAAATGTGTCTACAAGTAAACTCTGTCTACTTTGTCATACATTTTCCCCATATATATATATATATGGGTAGAAAGAAAGATTTAAAAATGAAAAATAAGTAAGACAAAAAGAAAAAGGAAGGTGATTGTAATAAATGGAAGATGGTTGCAAGAATTTGCCACCAATTTCTGAATAAATAACATTTCTTGGCTTTTTAATCTCTGTAAATAAACTGTAGAAGTGCTGACTGCTACAACAAAAGGAGCCATGATTTTCGAATATTTTATTAGAATTGCCAACAGGGATATTAAACATTGTTTGCTGGCTGGTTTATTTTTTTATTATCCCCACTGCTACGATTATCTTGATCATTATCAATTTTATTAGCATTATTATCACAACATTAACATTATTGCCATAACTGGCATTGTAAATACTATCATTATGATCAATATAAAAATTATCACAAATACAATGCTGTAAATGTTTCCTTCACAAGCACCGTCACGATCACCAACAACATAAATATTTTCAATGTTCAACCATCATCACAATCATCATTTTCAATATTCTTGCTATCGTTGTTTCATTGGCATCTGTCTGTCCCTGGAGACAGTTGGGTGTGGCACTCTGTGCTACAGGCCTGAACAGAACATAGGCTGCCCTCACACCCTCTTTGACTTAAGATATCAATAAGATATTTATTAGGAGGTTTAATTCAGAGTTTTCCTTTCCTTAAATTGACTGATGCCCAAGGTGTTGAGAGAACCATGTCTGCCCTGCTATTTAACCCATAGTTGGGGAAAGAAGAAATGAAATCATGCTTTTTTTTTAAGGGTATTAGTGTGAAGTGAACAAAACAGACTTGGTCAGGATTTGAACTTGACACACTGATTCCACTTGTGAAACATTATGCAACACACATCACCATCATCACTATCACTGTCAACATTTGCAATGATTCCATCACCACAACAACAACGATCGTCATCAACTTCTTTAGCATCAGTGTCCCACACATGATCAACATCATTGTCATTATCAAGTTCAACATTATCTAATGTTACTACCACCACTATTGTCAACTGCAATATTTTGAATGTTCCCACCACCACCACCACCACCACCACCACCATGATTATCAATGTCAACAATTTCAATCATCCTACCATCAGAACCACCACCCACACCATCAATATCATTATCTAGAATATTTTCAATCTTTACACCAATACCAAAACCCCACCACCACCACCACCACCATCATCATCATCTTTATCATCTTCATTTTAATTCCAACACCACCATCTTGAATATTTTCAGTCTTTACACCACCACCATTTATTTCATGATCTTTTTCATCTTCCTTTTAATACCCCACCACCACCCTCATTGTCATCATCTTTATTATCTTTGTTTTAATCCTCTCCCAAATCATCATAATCATTTTGAACATTTTCAATCCTCCCACTTTCATCATCATCATCATCATGAACATTTTCCGTCCTCCCACTTTCATCATCATCATCATCATGAACATTTTCAGTCCTCCCACTTTCATCATCATCATCATCATCATGGACATTTTCAATCCTCCCACTTTCATCATTATCATCATCATGAACATTTTCAATTCTACCACTTTCAGCATCATCATCATCATCATCTTTATTATCTTAAAAATTTCAATCCTCCCACCATTATCACCACTACCATCACCATCATTATTGTCGTCAAGATTAATTCAACAGCAATATTCCCTCTTACTTTTTTAGGGATTGTCTTGATGAATCTGTGGTTCCATCTCGGCATAATGCATGCTTGTTCTGTGATTGACCGATGAGAAATCTGACATTTCAAGAGAAGAATTCCACAACACATGTTTTACCCTTTTCTGAAGGAACCAGTAATATTTTTTTTATTTTATAAAATTCAGAATATGTTGATTGAAATGTCATGAACTTTTAAATTATGCTAGGATAACTGTATAAACCATTCTTTGCATAAAATCATAGGTCCTTTTAACAAATGGCATTGACCAAAAGCTATTTTTTTCTTCAACACCTGTTCCACAAACAATGTTTAATCTTTTTTTATTTCTATCTATTTTCTCTGTGTATGATTATGTTTTCAATAAATGATACAGTGAAACCCACTGGAAATCATTTTGTTCAGAAATAATTGTATTTCTTCTACGCTTTTTTGGGGAGGTGTTGGTTATAAAATCTGTTTTTCTCACTGTATGGAGAATATTTCCCCAAACAGTATGATAGCCTTTAAAACTGAAGAACAAAATATATAAGAAGCAAGTGAAGAGCTGCAGACATCATGAGGAGCCAATCATAAAACTCCCATTGTTTTCCCTGGAGTGTTGTAACAAAATATAATAGAAAAAAAAATGCTATAATGTTTACCAAAATATTTTTCACACAGTAGGAAAGATACATTTCATACATTGGCAAAAAATTATATTTCAGAATGAGTAATTTTTATTGGGTCTAGTGCTAATATTTCTTTGCAAATCAAACAAAAAATATCAAATTTTCTTCCCGTCAGAGAGAAAAAAAAAATGGATGCCATAAAAAGTAGCAGAAATAATGAATGTCCTTATTTCGTATGAATTTCTTCAATCTTAAAATGATATGTTTTTCCTCTCTAACCAATAATCAACATGTGTTGCCAACAATGTTTGATATCATCACTCAGTAATTATTTCAAAATTATTATCCCAAATTTGTTTGTTGAAACACATCCTGAACTTTGACATTTACTTAGATTATTTACATTTGAACCAATGTCCTCATCTTTGTTATTATTATTATCACAATGTTTCGACCGTTGTGTCCTCTGGTCTTATTCAGGTGGCTGTTAATCCTGATATCCTTAAGGGAATTTCAAAGTGAACCCTTCCTTCAGTCTATGTGGGTAGATTATTTTCATTTCACTGTCAATATCAACAGATATCTTATTTTGATATTTTTAATATGGCTCAGCTATTACTTACCCAGTTTGCAATAAGAGCTCTATTTGTACTGAGTGACCCATTTACAATTACTCTTCTATTTCCACGTAGCCAAATTCTGTATTACTAAGTCCAGTGTCTTCAGGGGATTTTGAGCTAAATTCTTTATTTAATCTACAGGAGAAAAATTCTGTTGTTCTGCTGTCCATGTCAAAGGATATCTCATTATTGTTAGTACTTTTCAGTTATTGCTTACTCTGTTTCAATTGAGTCTAACTTTATACTCTGCCAAGGATTGAACTCACAATTTCTGTGACACAAAATTCAGAAACCAATTATTTAATCTCTCTTTTCAAAAAATCCTTTAATCTCGAAATTGAAACCTTAAAACTAATTTTCTTAAGGCCTGCCTGCTGTCACTGTCAACTGAAGAAGGGTGGACAACACACCAGCCAAAACATTGTGATGATAACAACAAGGATGAGGATATTAGTCCAAATGTAATTAATGATAATGCTTCATCCCAGAAATTCAGACAAAACTTTGAGTTTTGGTTACAACATGCAATAGAATTATTTCTGGATCTTATTCATTCAAAATCTATTTTTGCAATTGATATGCAGTGAACAGGACCTAAAACAGATTTTCAAAGTAGCAAGGTTCTTTGTGTCTCAAAAAATGCATTTAAAATTCTGGCTTTTACTTAATTTCTAATGACACTTTTAGCTCATGTGAAAAATAGGCAACAATCTTGACTACAAAACAGATCAGATATTTACAGTTATAAATTATATTGTAGTAAATAAAATTTAGAAAGATCGTGTAGTGTTAATCTTTCAAGTGAAAAAGGAACCATTGAAAATCTTGATTAGAAATCTGAGGTCTTGTGCACTAGCATTGAATTAGAAGATTATCTCAAAGATTATACAAGAACTACCTTAGAATCTTCATACTATCATCAGCCAAATACCAACTTTAATATTACACGTGTTTTCTTTTTTTTTTTTCAGGATAGAATTTTTTTCATTACTTTGGAAACTTTTTGGCTCCTTTCCACATCATTTCAAACCTTTTCAGCCTTTTGCCAATAATATGAACATTTTGACATAGATTTGAAGGTCACTTTCCAACTTGATCACATGAAGAGGTTTATATAGGTGTATCCATATATATATATATATATATATATATATATATATATATATATATAAAAGTAATAATAATAACAGCACCGATTGAGATATGTAAAGTTATATAACTTAATGTATATCAAGTTAAACAAAATTTTGTCAATAACATCACAAAACTTTGAGTTGATATTCAAGAAATACCTCGGTATTTTGAAACATACGTTTATATATATATATATATATATATATATATATATATATATATATATATATATGTGAAAATATTATAGAAATAGGAAAGAAACTGGTTTGGTAAATAATCCAAAGTTCCTTAGTATTTTTGTTATTATTTTTAAAAAATAGTGCTCGATATGAAAGTAGAGCATAAATATAATTATTTATTTTAAAAAAACTCGTAAATTTCAGAAATAAGTTATTCTAAAAAAAAATTTCGCTTGAAGATGGAACAGAGCCTACTTTAACTCAAGTTAATTCAAATATTATTTTGAAGTTTTCGGCTCTTGTTTTGAAACATGAGACCTCTTATGTTGCGAGTTGGAATCATATTTTTAAATAAATAATTATATATATATATATATATATATATAGGGAGAGAGAGAGAGAGGTAGATCGATACATTTATAAAGAAACTGTGAAAAGCATATTCTTGAAAATTAAATGTAGAAAATTAACTGGAAGTTTGTATACACGTATACACACATATACATGCATATACCCCTATGGTATTTTTATTTATCTAACTCTCTGTCTGTAAAAAAAAAATTCAAATAGAGTATATCAGTAAAAGGTCAATATCAATAAAGGCAAAAGGAAAAATTATCTTAGCTGATGCCTTTCAGCCTCTGTGGAACTTTATCAAGTCTGTGACTACCTCCTCCTACCATACATGATCAGCCATGCCCACTTTCATTGTCTCACTCTTCACTATAACTTTTTGATGTTCTTTCAGCCTTCATGGATTATTTCACCTTTATATTCTCTGCCACAACTGCAAGGAATTGAGTACACGCAATTCTTGGTTATGTTTCCAATGATGTATTATTAGGTTGGTGCAAAAATAATGACGTAATAATGTCGTTTTTTTGACGTATTTTTAACGTCAAAAAACGACATTATTACGTCATTATTTTTGCACCAACCTAATATTTGTTATTTAATCACAAAAGATATATTCTAAATTATTCACAGCCATATCATAATCCATTGCAAAGGCTTTCACAGCCTTTCACAGTCTCTAACCAGTTCTTACACATCATTACTAAATTGTATCAATGATTTTGGCTCATTTTTCTTTTGTTAAGAGCTGCTAAGAAAGTTAGTTCACCGTGTCAGCCTAGACAATTTTTCTAGCCCAAATCTATGTTACATATTTACAAGTCGACTCTTTGACTATGCTTAGAATATTGCTGCTATATGATGCCTGAGTCTCCTGCTATATGTTTAAAGATCCTTGATAAAATCCAAAGAATAATCTGCAATGTTATTAGTCTGGACCTTGCATCTCAACTTTACTTTCCCACAACTGTAATGTAGCTTCCCTCTGCTTTTTCTATAAATAATTTCATGGTAATTATTCTGATGAACTCCCCGCTATGGCACCTAGACTTTATAAAATTAAGTGCAGTACTAGATTGGAGACAAGATCTCATCATTTTACAGTTGAAATGGTTAGATGTAGCCATAAGTTCTATGCTAACAGTTTCTTCTATCGCACTTCTTGATTGTGGAATTCTTTTCTGGCTTCTTGCTTTCCAGACAACTTTGATCTGAAAAAAATTTTAATGCAATGTCATCTTCTGACATCTTAATTGTTGTTCTTTTATTGTTCTTACCATTTAATAATGTTTTTATTTATATTCTTTCACACTCAGTAACTGCATGTTAGTGGCTTTGTTGCCCTGCTTGGGGTGAAAAGAAAAATCTCCAAGTCCTTAAAAATCAAACAATTCTTCATTCCTCTTATTTTGACATGTTTAACTGACCAGTCAGTGTCATTGGAAGTATGGATTTTATTTCAACTAAATCTACATTGGTGAGACAGAATGAATTTTACATTTTAATGATAAGCTAAATTTTATAGAAAAGTAAGTTTTATTCTTTTTTACTTTAACTGCATCATTTTTTAAATTATTTTTTTACTAATTATAACTTTTTTACTTATATATTCATTAGTTATAAGATTTTTCATATCATAAATTGTTTCAACACCGGTCTCATAAAGACAGGAAATAAGGTGAAGAAGTCAGTTTGTATATTAAACACATGATAAGTACACATGATAAGTACACATGATAAGTACACATGATAAGTACATTATACTACATTCAACCACACACACACACACATACACATACATACACATATTATGAAATGGATTATGACTGACAATTATTTAATATATTTTCTCTTTATATGTTATTTTAATAGATACAATTTATTTAAGTAAATGCTCTGTTTTTAATTAAACAGTGTTAATTACATTTACCAGCTTGAATGTTCAAGAAATTTTGTAGAAAATATGCATTCTCCAACAATCGAACCTGTGTCCTACATGAAGCTGTCATTTGATCTGATGTTATACCACTTAGCTATAGAGAAGTGCCTGGTTAGCAAAGTCTGAATTAATGTTTTTAAAACAACAAATCCTCAACAATCTTTACTAAATGATCATATCTGCTTAACATAAGCAATGACAACATATAATGAAATGGATTAAATATGACTATTATTTAATATATTCTGTTTTATATATATATATATATGTGCGTGTATATATATATATATATATATATATATATATACACTCACATACATGGTGACTGACATCAGGCAGTGTTGATTTCTGTGTCTACAATATACATACATTATATATCAGTTCTTATATATGTAGAACGAGAGTGAAGGTAAGGCAGACAGATCTAAAAAGATCCTAAGCAATGAGCAGCCTAGGAAAGGTCAATAATTTTTTACATCAAGTGACATGTGGTTTGTCCTTCAGCAAATCATGACAAAATTGATTCTCTGATACATCAATCTTTCCAGTTACAATTTTACTTCAAGGTAATCATCAGATTTATCAACTCTCTTCACCACTTACCAATTCTACATCAAATGGTTAATCCTCCTTAATCCTCATTAAGATTTGCATAAAGTGTAGAAAAAATTCTTTGCCTAGAGATTCTCATACTTTGTCGCCATATTTATCAAAACGTTTCGGCCGTTGTACGGTCAGGCCTTCTTCAGTATCTCTCTATATTTCTGAGATGAGGTATTATGTACATTATTTACATTATTCGGACTATTGTCCTCATCTTTGTCGCCATATTTATCACAACGTTTCGGCCGTTGTATGGTCAGGCCTTCTTCAGTATCTCTCTATATTTCTGAGATGAGGTATTATGTACACTATTTACATTATTCGGACTATTGTCCTCATCTTTGTCGCCATATTTATCACAACATTTCGGCTGTTGTATAGTCAGGCCTTCTTCAGTATCTCTCTATATTTCTGAGATGAGGTATTATGTACACTATTTACATTATTCGGACTATTGTCCTCATCTTTGTTGCCATATTTATCACAACGTTTCGGCCGTTGTACATTTGTTTACACAAACATATAAACAGAAACAATTTTGGGGTCATTTACTTTTACGAAATTACAAATTGCAATTATGTTTTTGTATATTTGCAGAACTCATTTATATTCGACAAAAGAATACTTTTTATTTCATTTTTTTTTCATCCAATCTTGCTTCCAAAGACTAAGAAGTCAAAATTTATTGAAACAAAACAAGTTCAGTTGACCACTGATGACAATTCCAGAACAACGTAACTATAAACAATTTTTTTTATCCACTGCCAGCCGCAATGATAGAGAAAGCATTACCTCGGACCATCGCCAGTGAAACACGCTGCAAGAGCAACTCCATTTTGCGAGGCTTGTCCCTTAATCGAGATGCAATCACGCCAATCCTCTGAAGGAACGCCATCGAATGAGGGCCAATAACCCCTGAAGTCTCCACTGCCACAGGAGTAAAAAAAATCTATCAGCACGAGAAAAATATTTAACTAATTTTTGCATCTCTGCATCCCAGGCAAAATCCTGACTGCAATCTGTTTTCAAGGAAACATATTCCTTGGCAACTCTCACCAGCCCAATGTTTGAATGTTGCCTATAAAGGACAGTCTGCATGGTAGAGATTTTGCTGCTGATTTTTGCTGGTCATTATCAGTTATTTTAATTTTGTAATGTATATATTTAAAGAATTAAGAAATTTATTTTTAATCTGATATTTCATATTACAAGGACTCATTAGTCTTCCTTCTCTTCATGTCGATAGATTTTCAAATATTTTAGAATATCGTCAAATTCAAATTTTATTTCTTCTCCGCATTACATTTTCTGTTTCCTAAATAAAAATTTTTCAGATTCCTTGATAAAGTTCCAAAAGAAACGAAACACATCAGCATAAAAGGTTTTTCTCTTGTCATTTCTTTTAATATTATTGCGTTTAGAGATATATTTAATTATATGCACACATACATATATGTTTCATTGAATAATATATACATATTGTGTCTACTTATTTTTATACTTATCCTTTCTAGTTGCCTTATCAGTTTCTTGATGTTAAGATAAAATTCATCAAGGAAGGCACTATAATCTTTGTTAACCCAAGTACTTTTGATCTTTTCCAAGATCATCTTCAAGAGTGAAAAGACAAACTTATTGTAACTGTGATAAAGTCTATAATGCCTCTCATATTATAGTGTTGACTTCCAATTTTAGACATGGACATTGGATAGTACAGCAGTGGAGTTTGTATCTTTCTGCAAATAACTAAAGATTTTTTTTGCCTTGTTTACAGATGGTACTCAGGCAAAATAGTGTTTGCCATTTTGCCATGAAAGTATATAAGAACCTCAAGAGAAAAGACTAATTACTTCTATGAAGAAAATATTACACCTATTAGTATTCATCAATACATGCTAAATATTTATGGAGACTAAACAGTGGATGTAAGTGCAGTAAGGTAGTGGGTGATGTGTCTTTAGTTATGGTGAATGTAATGTGCATGATAAACTATGTTCTTGGTAATCTTGCACAGCAGTCAACAAATGAAATGAAAAGATCCGTGAAAATTTACAGCCAATGTATTGTTGCTTAAAACAGTGTTGTTGTGCTTTCAGTGTCTATTGTAATTTCTGTGGAATATCTTCATTCATACAAGGTTTCATTGAATAATGTGGACATTATTTTCATACTGATCCTTTCCAGTTGTCTAATCAGTTTCTTGCTGTTAAGATAAAACAAAAATATTCTTCTATTGGTATTTTAGAATTATAACAGAGTGTGTCTGTGAATGCTTTTAAAAATCACTATGACAATGAAATACAGATTTTATCGCAGTGACAATAAATTTGCCTTTGTATTTACCATTGAAGATGATCTTAGAAAAGGTTGAAAGTACTTGGGCTAAAAAAAACTATGGCACCTTCCTTGATAAATTTCATGTCTATATTATTCAATAAACATGTCTGAATGAAGATATGCTGCCTATATATATATATATATACAGATATATATATAGCACAAATGTCAATGGATAGTAAATTAATGACAGGAAGTAACACCCTTGTTGGTATCATGTAAATACCCAAACCTTTATCAGTTGTGCTCTAACATCTGATAAGTCAGTGTGAATATCAGCATGGCTGCTGATGGCAAGATGGCACGGACATGGGTGCCAGATGAATGTGACGTTTCTGGCGACTGAAAATACATGATGGAAGGTGTTACCATCTATTATGAACTGCACAGTGACTAACCACAGATCTTTAATAATCGGGAACAGAGGAATTTGATGAGAATTACATCCACATTTGATGCAGGAAGTATTAGATATTTATATAGATTGTTATTTCAGTATTCTTTAGCTTCCATGGGAGCAGGAGTCCAAGAAAGGTGCACTGTCATTAAGACCACTACTGCTAGATCTGGAAATAGTGCTGCTCACTCTTCATTTTCCAGTTTTGACAGACTTCAAAAGAGTTTATGCTGCCTTGTGGGCAATTAATTATTCTTTAGTCTGCAACCTCTTTGCTACAGACATGTCACAAGACTCTCACTACTCTATTGCTATTTCCACCTTCCACCAGCTCAGATCATCACAGCTAGGACCCACTTTGCCATGAACAAAGCATCAACTCATCCTCATTCCTTTGGGTCTTGTATTGGGTGAAGAATAATAACAAAAACAAAGATAACCCTAACCCTCACTTGAACTCAAAACATCAGTTATTGGAACCTGGAAAACTGATAATTTGTGGAATAAGACATGTCTTCAGTTGTTTTGAACTGATTGCATGCTTTATGTGTGGAATGAGGGAATGTACCCCATGTGTGGTTCCATAATAGTTGGTGATGTGTTTACATGGTAGGGACTGGATCCATTAATTTCCATAAACATGTCCTTGACTTGTGACTATTATGGTTCAATATCTTGTAACCAACTTCATTTCATCAATGGAGAATGCACTGTGTCATTGGGACCAAGTTAACTAGAATTGGTTTGAGGAGCAGTATAGAGATTTTGAATGGGGTGTGGCACCAGCATGTTCTCCCAACATGAGCCCACCTATTTTATTTTGTCAGACTAGAGAGAGTTCTACACTATACTAGGCAACTATCCCACAATTCTGGAACATCAGTAAATATATATATATATATATATATATATATATATATAGAGAGAGAGAGAGAGAGAGAGAGAGAGAGGGAGAGAGAGAGCATGGAGAATTGAAAATGGGGAAAAGACTGCAGCACACGTCTAAACTTTGTTACAAGATTGCCTTAAAGAGTCACTATATAAGTGCAATACTGGTCTGATTAACTGGGAGATTCTAGCTGAAGATGGGGTTTCTTGGAGAGCTGGTATTGCTGACAGCACCAAGATCTTCCATGAGACATCACAAAAATATGCAGAACTGAAGAGAGGGGTTCGGAAGGGACTGCCAACTTGACCATGTGCCCAATGCAATCAGATATGTCTGTCCAGGGTGGGTCCGCTCAGTTACCAGAAATCACACCAATACCAACAGTCTATTGTATATGACGATTTTGTACTGGCATGCTTTGAATGCTTGACTTGCACTAGGGTGTGTAAGTCCGGGTCAGACCTGACAAGGCATATGAAAAGGTACATTGGAAGTGACAATGATCAAAGTCAACTTCCACCACCTGGGGATGATTTAATATGCCATATATGTAACAAGAAATGTAGATCAATGGCTGTCTTTATGAGCCATTGTCGTTCACATGACTGATGAATGCAGTGTTGTGGCAGGGGAGAGTTTAACTGAAGGTGCGAACATTTCAGTGATGGTCATATGTTTTGAGAATCTACCACCACTATATATATATATATATATATATATATATATATATATATATAAAATGAATATTTGGGAAGCAATCTTTCTTTCAAATATGTTTTATTGAATATGACAGAAAAGGAAAATTTTATGAATTTTTTATGGAGTTTTTCTAGTGGTCTTAAATTTCTCCATTTGATAAGGGTATGGAGTGTAAAAATTGTACATTGTATCTATTCTCCCATGCACTATATAAAGCTTCTGTAAAGTCATTAGTCCAGCCACTACTACCATGAAAATAAAATGAATCCTTTGTCAATTCATCAGACATTGTAAGGCAGAGATAATGAGAATTTTTCAGCACCCACGTATATCTGTGTGTATGTTTTATATATATATATATATATATATATATATATATATATATATATATATGCAATGTGATAGGTCCTGATCTGGCATCTCATCTACAGTCACTTTCTCACAAATGTGCTGTGGATCCCTCTCTTTTCTACAAATATTTTCATGGCAACTGCTTCCATTGGTACCGCAACTGCATGAATTTAAGCATGCTACTAGGTTGGTATCTTGGCCCCACCCTTTCATTCTTGAAACATTTAAATATAACCACCTCTTTACTCCAACAGCTTTTTCTCTCACACTTCCTGCCAGTGGAACTTGCTTTCTCTTACTTGGTTCCCTGATAGCTGTAATCTTCCCATATTCAAGAACAAGTTCAGCACAGGTGTGAACAGGCATGAACATAAATATAGGCAAGAACAGGCAGTCTCACATAAAGTTACTAAGTCGGAAATATACTTTATGATATTCACAGACAGGCATTATGATGGAAAGCATGAAAGGATGAATGAAACTTGATAGAATTTGGGAAAGCAACACTTCACAATTATTCCAGAATCCATTGAAATTGGTCCTTATTCTGGAAAGCTTTCAACAAGCTGAACATCTGGAAATGTTTAATGATCTTACTTTTTCTTGTGTTTGTTTTACAGAGTCTACCCTTGCATTGTCATGCTGGAGAATAACACCTTTTCTGATTAAAAAAGCAGGATACATTTGATATAATGCTTTGTTTTCACAATCATGTTGCTGGCAATAAACACCCGCAGTGACAATACCTTTCATATTATCCACCAAACTCAAAACAAATACTTCTGTTAATGGCTCTCGTGCTGACACTGTTTACTATTTTGCTTTCTATTGCCATACAAAATTAATTTTTCATCACCCCATGTATTTTTACAAGATGATACATAAATGAAATGAATCGGTGTATAATAACAAGTTAGTGATGATTTTATGAGTACTCTATTGTATCGTTCTAGCGATTATCTAGACAATTTCCTTATGGACAGATACAAGTGGTTACATTATTTTGTATGATGTAAATAAGTCTGGTGATCAACTTTCATAAGAAGTAAAAGTGAAAGAAGTAGGAAAGTAATTTAACATAATTCTAACTAGTTATATGCTTAGTCAGCTATCTACATTAAATTTTGTGGTTGATAAATAAAAGGCTCCTTTAAGAAACTGGTAAATGACTTAACTGTTTAAAAAGACAATCATAAATGCAAAACTACTTTGGCAAATTAATATGCAGCCGTTAAGTAAAGAACATCCATATAAGAAGTTAATAATACTAACTAATCAATGCAAGATGTTAATAATACTAACTAAACACCAATACAGAGCTATATTCAATCAAACTGAATCTCAAAAATAGAATAGTAAGCCATATAAGTTGCACCACATTTCATCTACTGATTATTACTATAAGATAAAGTATTATCAATTTCAAAGTTTAAAAATATTGTAAGGTAAAGATTATACCATGCCTACAATTTACTGTCAATTCACTTCTTTGGTTTATTAAGGAGTTATTATCAGAAAATCTGATAATTTCTAATTTTTCATGTAAGAATAGAAAACAGGGTTTATTTAAAACTCTACATTTTCTAGCTATTTTTTAAATTTTCCATTTTATCTACTCATTTAACATTAGTAGTTATCTTAACATATTTAAGCTTTTTTAATTCTCTATGAATCATTTTCCTTAATTTGTCAACCTTACTTTTACTAGAATATCTTACTACCATAAGGCCATCATCTCTGTATAACCCTATATTATCAACATTAACATCATCACAAACGCTAAAATTACATAGGATAAATAACCCACCAATTCAGAATATATATACGCACACAAACTCACACACACACACACACACACACATATATATATATATATATACATACACACAGATATATTTATGCACACACACATATATATTTATACATATAGTTATACACACACATATATACACATATTTTCATATACAGATATATATATATATATATATATATATACAAACATACACACACACATATATACACATTTTCATATACAGATATATATATATATATATATATATATATATATATACACACATACACACACACTTATATATACACACACATATATATATACACATACACACATATATACACGTGTATATATATATATATATACATACATATTCATATCACACACATATATACACATATTTTCATATACAGATATATATATGTACACACATATATATATATATATACATACATATATATATATGTACACACACATATAAATATATATATATAACCATATATATATATATACACACACTCAACACACACACACACACACACACATATGTATATATATATATATATGGATCTCCTAATCACTACAAAAATGCATTAGTCTTAATGAGTCCATTTGAAAAGCAATATAAAGTAAATTATTTAATTCATTCATTAAGTAAAAAGAAGTTCAAAGGAGGAGATTTATTTTAAAATGGCACAAAATTTGTTTTTTACAAAGATGCAGCCAAGGTGAAAAGTTATCAGAACAGGAGAAAAAAAAATGCAAATAATTTCTAATCATTAATGTGCACAGCTCTTAATATCTTTGAATTTTTACTTTTACTGCATTGGAAAACAATTCGTTGATTACTTATTTCCTGCTACAGAATTGGAAAAACAACACAACAGAATTCTTGGAAAATTTCAAGATTTCAAAAAGATTGAAAATAACTCAACAATGTTCAAGGAAGAAGATTTCGGAGTCCTATTTTCATTTTAAGTGACATGGAAGAGTGTTACACAAATGCTCCAACTATAACATTCTCACTTATCAATTCCTTCCTATAAGGATGGTCCATGAAGGTCATTGTCAATAGTCAGGCTTTTAGTCATGAGATCAATGCAGACATCCCACAAGGCTTACTACCCAGTTCTATCTATGCAAGTAATATCACACTACAAAAATCTAAGTGACCAGAACCTGGCACCTGATCTTTCATCTGTCCAAGCTCAAAGATCTCAGAGGGAGAATAACTGGCTTGTAAACTTTCATTACTACAGCTAGTAACTCTTCACATCTCACTGTTTTATATATATATATATATATATATATATATATATATATATATATATATATATATATATATATATATATATATATATTGTACACATGTTGTATATATTGCAGAGTATTTATAGCAAACATAGCAGACTCGGAATGTGAGTCCACATAAAGAAATGTAAAGAAACAAGAACCAATATATATGTGTACAAACAAATGATAATGTATTAACAACGAAGGTATACGAGTGATGAAGACAAAAATGTGTGTGTCAAAAGTGTATTCTTCTGGGTGATGTGAAGATTTTATGCCAAAAGCCTGTACAAGATATGAAGAATATACTCATTCAGTTATAGTGAATGGGATGGTCATTAAGATTGCATGCTCATTCAATAATATGTTGATACTGATTGAATAACTCTACAGGAGAGTTTTTGTTCAAACAAAATCTCTTCTGGTTGGTTGTATATCAAAGCTTCACAACTGTTTGCCTATATTCCAGAAAAAAAAAACCTGAATATTTATATATTATCAGCTATCTTACTCTACAGTAAAACTCAGACCTTGCTCAAGGTTAGTCAATCATAATGTGAGTTAAAGATTAAACAATCAAGCAACACTTTTCACAAAAGATTTACAGTAAGTTTCAAGTCCACAGTTGAAGAGGTTTACAAAAGGAGAGTATTTATCCAGACATTTATTTGAGTGTGGTGGGGATATGGCACAATCCAAAGAATTCTATATATTCAGAGGATTGGTAAAAATTAAAAAAAACAATTGATCATTTGCTTAAATAATTTCCTTTTGAGAATGCTTGGGTGTTAATTCTGACCAGTGGAGTGGGATGTGGGATGTTGTCTGAGGGATGTGGGATGTTGTCCGAGTGAAGGGAGATTCCCACCCATTGGATCTAAGCAAATTGTTTCTTTGCCTGTTAGAACTACGTGCCACATACAAAATTTGACATAAAATTTTGGCTAAACTACATTCCTTGCTTCTGCTAGGTTTAATATTCCATTGGTGAGAAATAAGTTCCATTCAAACAGCTTCTTTCCACGAACCACTGCCCTGTGGAACCAACTCCCAAGAGGATGTTTCCCTGATCACTACTCCTTAAACTAACCCTCTACCACGAGTGGCCTTGTACAGGGTGTACATCAATTATAAAAAAAAAAGAGTTGATATGTAAAATTCAACCAATGTAACCAAACTCAAGAAATGGTTATGACAAACAGTAAAAGACAATAATGGTCCAAGACAGAAATGGTCCAAATCAGCCTGTTTATTTAGTCAAAGAGAAAGAGCTCATTTGTAGAAAAATGAGGTATTCCATAACACATTTTTAATCCATAGTAATGAGCCTTAATGTATGTATGTGATAAGTTTCACACTGGAATATTCCATTTTAAATAATTAAAGCCATATTAATCATCAGTTCTTGTCTGATCACCAAAGTTAAGCAATGATGATCTTTGCCAGTACTTAGATGGGTGACCACTGGTGAATACTAGGTGCTATGAAGTATGTGACAGGTGTGACAAATTGGTAATGAATACAATCTCACTACTTATACTAAGAGAAGATCTTGACATGTCAAGGTGCTTCTGGAATATTCTAATGGATGGTAAAATCTGGTCTTTTGTATCATGACTGAGTGAGAATCATTTCTGCATTTTGTCTTGTAGATATTGGAGATTGCACCAAGGAGAGATATTGAGAATACTTCTCGATCAATGAAGATAAAAAGATTTTTTTTCCATATTCCAGAAGATGTCAAAATTCTCATATTGACATTCAAATTCATACATACATACACACATCTACATAAATACATATACATATATATATATATATATATATATATATATATATATATATATATATATGTATGTATGTATGTATGTATGTATGTGTGTGTGTGTATGAGAATTTCAAAATCAGAATATTCCATTAGATAAGCAAAGATTGTAAATTGATAACCTGATGGATTGTATCATATCTCCATTGCTTCATATTTGGTAATGGAGAAGGTACTGCATGGTGTCAAGGAGAATAAGGTGAATGATTGAAAGAAGAATTTTGTCCTTGTAGTGAAGGCTTTTATCGATGATAAAACATTCATCTGAAATCTCATGAAAGGTATTGTGATCCATCAGCAAAACCTCTTTCGTTAAGCAAGGAATGAAAATTCAGCCAGCTAAATGTTGCAGTCTACCCCCTTCCCACATACACAAACTTCAAAGAAAAAGGGGAGCAGTCATTGAAAAAAGAAGGGAACAGTTATTGTCTAACTTGTGGTTCTTTCTTGCTTAATCCCTTAACACCATGCGTGTTTTTTATTGGAACTGTCTTCTTTCTTGTCAATGTTTTTTATGCTTGTCTCTTATATATATATATATATATATATATATATATATATATATATATATATATATAGATAGATAGATAGATAGATAGATAGATAATATTAGTGGTTAATATACACATATATATACATATATCTAAAATATATAAATATATATACATACATGCATACACATACATATATATTTATTAAAGACATTTTTATGTTTAACGTTCTTTTTATAGATACAAGTATTTAAGTAAATGCTCTGTTTATAATAAACAGTATTAAATAACATTTACCGGCCTGAATGTCCGAGAAATTTTCATAGAAAATATTCGTCCTTTGACATGGAAGATTGAAGTTTATAAGCAGTAAATTCGACCTTGCCTACCGAACGCTCCTTTGTGGCCGAGTCGGTTAAGGCACGTCAGCGTAAATGACGGTTCCGTATAGGATGCAGGTTCGAATCCTTTTTCTATAAAAATTTCTCGGACATTTAGGCCGGTAAATGTTATTTAATACTGTTTATTATAAACAGAGCATTTACTTAAATACTTGTATCTATAAAAAGAACGTTAAACATAAAAATGTCTTTAATAAATAAATTGTCGGACTTTGTCCATTTCTTAATGTATATACATATATATATATATATATATATATATATATATATATATATAAATAATTCCAAGAGGATAGAATCCAGGTAGAACTCAATGTCCAGGACAGAGTAAGAATATAATAAAAAGGTTTAAGCACTAGTACTCCATGGTCATAATTTATTACATTGGAATCGTAAATATGATCCAATTCATCAGACTTACAAATTCAAAAAGAAAACAGAAATATATATATATATATATATATATATATATATATATAACGTCATCCACTGATAGACTGTTTCGCAGCTCATCAGTGTGGCTAGACATCCGGTTGCCTTTAGCTGGGATCGAAACCCGACTGAATTGGTATCAGCCGGAGATTCTACCACGAAGACGTCGGCGCACGGCAGGGAAGCAGGTGGATTTTTAGCGTATTTATTTTTAGAAACACGCCCATATATATATAAATATATTTTAACTATAACAGATAATGAATGTGAATATATATTATAATATATAATGAATGTGTGTATATATATATATATATATATATATATATATATATATATATATATATTTTAACTATAACAGATAATGTGTATCATGTTTTATCTTGAGCCTTTAAGACAAAATTTTTTCTTGAAACTAAAGCAATTAAAGAATGTTTGAAAAGGCTCATGACAAAACAAATATGTCTGTTATATTTACCAATATATGTTTGAACAATGATCTGCTGCCCATATACACTAAATTCAAATATAAATATATATATATATATATATCAAACATTTGAGGAATAAAAAATATGGGATCATAAACATAAGATACAATAATATTCACGTTTAAAATGTAAGGTACCTTTCGACCGACACATTTTCAAACACAATCGTCGGTAATCTAAAACGGAGTACTAACAAGAAAATTTTTTATTAATACCGTAATAAAACAGGATGGTAAGTGGGGAAAAAAATTGGTTTTTACCTCAAATCATGTAACCGTTTCCCCGAATAATGTGTGCCTGACTCGTTTAAGTTTGTTGATTATATACAAAATTTAAATCCAAACAGCGACACTGAGTATTTTGTGTCGTTTGATATCAGTAGTTTGTTCACGAATGTTCCAATTGATGAAACTATTGACATTTGTGCGGACTTGTATCGTGGCCCTGGTAAATCTCCGTTGTTTTCTGAGAGTGTGTTTGTTGAATTGTTGGGGATGGCGATCAAGTCTGTCTCCTTCAGTTTTGACAATTGCATGTATCAGCAAATCGACGGGGTTGCGATGAGTAGTCTCTTGGGTCCTGTGATGGCCAACATTTTTGTTGGCTTTCATGAAAGGCGACTATTTGAGAGGGTTAACAAACCGTATTGTTACTTCTGCTATGTTGATGATACGTTCGCATCATTTTCTAGTGCAATAGCGGAAGTGTTCTTTTCATCATTAAATAATCTCCATCCTGCACTTAAATTTACAATGGAGGTTGAAGAGAACAATTGTTTACCTTTTCTTGATGTCCTTGTGGAGAGAACTCCCTCGGGTTTCTTAACGATCGTGTACCGGAAGCCCACTTTTACAGGACTTTATTTGGCCTGGGATTCCTTTGCTCCCAGAGCCAGAAAGGTTAACCTTATAAGTTGTCTTATCCATAGGGCATTGAAGATTTGTTCTGAGTGTAGACTTGATGCAGAATTGAGAACAATTAAGGAATTGTTTCTTAAGAACGGTTACCCCGAATTAGTTATTAAAACTGTCATTGAACGTAAGATCAGGAAGTTCAATGAAATTAAGAAATACGGGCCTTCCAAATGTCCTATATATGTCAGGCTCCCTTGGATTGGTCCTGAGAGTCAGACATACGCCGATAAGATCTCTTCATCTAAACGGTGTTACAATGCCGTTCGGTTACAGTCAGGAACATATTTACTACTAGGACGGCTTTCCCCACTTGCCGTAAGGATGTTTTGCCTACCTACCATAATAATTTAGTTATTTATCAATTTAAATGTCGATGCAGGCTCGACTATGTGGGCAAAACTATCCAGAGGCTTGAGGTTAGAATCGCCCAACATGTCCCGGGCTGTGTGCGCAGGCATGAGCTTGTGACATCCGGGTGTTCGCAGACTCATGCCGATAGCAGATCGGTGAACATCTATTAAATTCTGTTGTGTGTAGGACTGAGTATTCTCCCTATTTCTTTTCGGTATTGCACAGGGCTAGGAACAGACTCCACCTCGACATCTTGGAGTCTGTTATCATCAACATACGTAGGGCGGCCCTTTGCGTACAACGGGAGATGAAGTTTAAGTTGGCCTTATTCGGGGAAACGGTTACATGATTTGAGGTAAAACAATTCCCCCCCCTTACCACCCTGTTTTATTATGGTATTAATAAAAAATGTTCTTGTTAGTACTCCGTTTTAGATTACCGACGATTGTGTTTGAAAATGTGTCGGTCGAAAGGTACCTTACATTTTAAACGTGGATATTATTGTATCTTATGTTTAATATGATCCCATATTTTTTATTCCTCAAATGTTTGATTAGATTTGGCAGTACTAGAAATCTGTTTAAATATATATATATATATATATATATATATATATATATATATATATATATGTATGTGTGTGTGTGTGTGTGTGTGTGTGTCATTTGCATACAGGCCTGTTTCGCTGTATCACATCTCATCAGTGCAACTAGACAACTGAATGCTTTAAGCCAAGATTGAAACCCAACCGATTTGTTACCAGTCGAAGTTTTTACCCCTAAGCCATCGGCGCTTTGGCAGAGAGAAAGATAAATTCTAGCATATTGTTTTTACGAATGTAAACAAATGCCAGACAGCCAGAGTGTTCTACTTATTAATGAAGAGAGATGTGTTAGTGCTGACAGCTGCTGTTCATAGAATTCCCCATCTCTCAACAGTGCTCAACTGAAAGATTTTTTGAGAGCGAATTGTGTTTTGGGGCAACAATACCTCTTTTATACAAGTTTTATTAAAAAACACTAGCAAACAAGTACTGAGTTTAAGTTTTATGTTTAAATTTTAATGTGTTCTTATAATTTTCTTCTTTTCTGGCCATAAATTCTGTAGAAATTGTCTGAATGTCCTGTATATCCGAGCTCTTTCAGCTATACTTTTAGCCATTATCAAGGATGATTTTATTTTTACTTTTAACTGAATGTATCAATTGTTTTATGCACGTATCTAAAGTTATAGGAATGTTTTATTTTCAAAACATGGTCAGCACATTGTAACCATGTTCATAGATGATGTTATAAACATAAGCTTTTGGATTGTATGTAGCAGAGTGGCTATCATTTTCAGATAGGTTTTTTGAAGGAAAAAGAATATAAATTTGAGTGTCACCTTCTTCTTTCTTTGTGTTATGTCCTTTCAGGATGTAGGTGATCATAGCTCTCCACAACTTCCTATTCTTTGTAGCTCTTAGCAATATTTTTTTTTACTATCCCTACCAAGCACTGTTCTGCCATTTATTTACACAAGCTTGTTAAGGAGATTATTCCCTGTATCATGATGTCCCTCTTGCCTTCAGTATGTCTTGTGAGTGTCTAATTTTCCAAGCCTTCCTTCCTTATTATATATTCTGGAAATTCCAACTGTCTCTCTTTGATCCTAAGCATAAGCATCCTTTTAGTTTTTATCTTAGAACTTCCTCATTACTCACACGTCCAGTCCATGGTATTTTTTGGCGCATGTGAGGGTCACCAACATTCTCTTTAATTTTGATCAGCATTGATTCCTAACATGTGTAGAACAACAATCTTACAATGAAAAGAAATAAAAGATGGAGGACCTTTAAAGATGGACCAGAGACTGAATAGCCTTTGAAAATAGCATCTGTGGAAAAATAAATGTATTTATCAAGAAAATGAAAAAGACAGAAAAAAATTATTTTCCTGAATTTATATCATCAAGAATGTTGGGCTCAAAACTTTTGGAGCAACTCTTATAGACAGTGTGTGTGTGTATGTGTGTGTATATGTGCAGATAAATGTGTGTGTATATATATATATATATATATATATATATATATATATATATGTGTGTGTGTGTGTGTGTGTGTATATATATATATATATATATATATATATATATATTTATTTATTCTTTTTGTATACAGATTTACATCAATATGAACTAAAGTCCTCTTCTTTTATGAAGCATCTGTCTGGTAATCTTTCCCCCAAAAAAGTGTTCTATTTTCATCTGAAGACCTGTTAAAAAGAATTGGGATTCCATGTTTCTAATTGTGGACTTTGTTTTCTAATTGCATGACTTTAGGCAAATATTTTTTTTATCTGTTAAAGCCATTCATCCATGAAAGAAATCACATTAAACTAAACACTCTGCAAAAATGTCAATTTGCAGCTGCCTGTCTCACCCTCAGTGAGATCTCACTTTTTAATCTGTGGTCCCAACAATATTGAATTTTCTTGCACAACCTAATTTCTCTGTTCTTGAGGATTGAATAACCATAACATATGGCATTGCGAATGACAGTGAAAATAGTAGTAGTAGTAGTAGTGATAGTAAGAGTAATAGCAGTAATAATAATAAGAAGAAGAAGGAGGAAGAGAAGAATAAGAAATAGAAGAGTAGGAAGAGAAGAAGAGGAGGAGAAGGAGGGGGAGGAGGAAGAAGAATAAGAAGAATGAGGAGGAGAAAGAAGGAGGGAAGAGAGAGGAAGAAAAAGGGGAGGATACGTTAGTGGGTGAAATAAAGGGAGTCTTTGTAGAACGTTCAGGGGAATGAGTCCCAGCTATCAGAGTTGTTACTTTACCAAAAATATTGTAAATGTTATGAAGCAAAACTCAAGAAAATTTACTTTTAAATTTATTATGTTGCAATAAAAATGCAAGTGAACCAAAGTTAAAATTCTATGTTTGCTCAAATTTATAAAAAGAAAAGTTTTAAAAAATCACATTTTCACATTATTTCCATCTGTACTATTGTCCTCATCTTTCTTTTTTTTTAATCACAATGTTTTGGTTGCTGTGTGATGCAACCTCCATCCAGTGATTTTCAATAAAGGTAATCTTCAGGGGTGTGGCGGGGGGGGGGAGATTCAAACTGAACTGGGGGTAGATTGTTCTTGTTCCACTGTCCATGTCCAGGGATAAAGGTCAGAGGGCACAACATTCAAAACAATAAAAACAACAGAGATAAAGGTAATGTAAATAATGATATAACAACACCCAACCCACCCTCTTCCCGTCAGAAATTCAGACAGATATTTCATGAACAATATCCATGGGAAGTTGTTGAAAATTTCTTAACCCAACTTGATGAGTCACTAAATCTTTTGGGAAGTTCTTCTGGTTAGGCTGAAATTTTTTCGTCATTTGTAGACTTTTCAAAGTTTTGGAAATAAATTTTCAAATAACCTGTTTTAATATTGAAAACTAACATAATTTTGTAGGATTCAGAAAAAAATAAACTAATGAATGATTTTCATTTATTCTTTGATGAGCTTAGTTTTTTTTTTCTGCAGAAATTCCATGGTGATTATCGTGTCATTTAGAAATGGAAAATAAATCCATATATTTTAATTATACTGAAAAATAAAAAGAATTTTTCTTACCAAGTTTATAAATTTATAAACACTTGATGAAAAACAAAAAGATTATTTTCATTTTTCCATGATTTCATCAAATAAAATTTCTGCAGGAGAAATATTCAACAGTGTTGTCTGAGAGGAAGAATTTTTATAATTCTATATGTGATAACAATATATAAAATTTTATTTATCAAGAACACTATTGTGGGGAATAAAATGTATGACAAAGTGGAAAAAAAGTTTTCATGTGACGCATTTCATCTGAAGAAGTCCTAAAAGGTCGAAACATGTCACACAAAAACTTTCTACTTTGTCAAACATTTTTCCATCCTATTCTTTTATTGTCCTTTCTCCTCACTAAAGTCTTCTCATTCTCTTGCAATCCCAGTAAACCCTTGCATCCTAGTAACATTATCGCCTTGCTTGGGATGAAATGATCATAAAAAGTTATATATTTATTGTATATTGTCTATGACATACAGTATTTACATTATCTACATTATTTGGACTATTGTCCTCATCTTTGTCGCCATATTTAAATATAGACAGACTCTGTGTCTATGACATGCTGTTCATTTTTTTTCTAGTAATTTCTGCACACTGATGTGTAGAGTTATCAAATTATTTAGTATTTAAACATCAAATATCTACTAATACTATTACTACCAATATTAACATTACTACTATTAAATGGTTAAAAAATCAGGAATGAAGACAGTGGCATTTAAAATAGGAATAAAAGACTCCACCTTTTTAACAGTTGCTATGATAAAAAAATGGATAGATCTTTATATGCATGGTGTCTATTTTTTTAAAATCATTTCTCTCCAAGTCAGGCAGAAATGCCACTAATATGCAGCAGGTTACAGGAAGTGAGCATGAGGGAAAAATATAAGGAGGATTGAGGAAAGGAGAAAAGATGAATGGGGTTCAAGTCAATGGAAGATGGCGATTGACGCTGCATTTAAATTTTTGAACATTGTAGTTATCAGGGAAGCAAGTAAATGGAAGTGAATTCCACAAGCAGAAAGGGTAAAAAGAGAAACTGTTGGAGTAGAAATGGAGGTTGCATTTAAGTATTTCAATAGTGAAATGGTCAATCTAGTAGCATTCTTAAATTCATTTAGTAGGGGCACAAGGGAAAAAAGCTTGTCAGAGCAGTTGGCATAGAAATAATTATAGAAAAGACTGAGGAAACCCACATGATGTTGGTTAGAAAATGATTGAAGTTGAGATGCCAGGTTAGGATTGTTTACATAACATATTCTTCTTTGGGTATTTTCAAGAATCTCAAGATGAATAGCAGGGGGACCAGACAAGATATGGCAGCAGTATTCAATGCACAGACCAGAATGAAGTTGGTGATTAAATTGATTCTTATTCCAGTAGTATTAGCATTGATACATGACATAGCAAGTTCTTGTGGTACTTTATATTTCATCTGAAGCTACCTTCTTAGTTCTGATTTCTTGTGATTTAATTTGAAGACCTAAAAAACTTAAGAAATGTGGCTAAAAGAAGAAAATAAAAAATGGGTAAAATAAAATTTAAATAAATTATTTAACATCATATAAATTAAAAATATATGAATTCTATGTGAAAAAAAATATTTCTAGGATTTATTAAATCTATTTTTCTCATTTTGATTCTTACTTATTATTTACACATGGATAATCCTTTCTGCTTAGGATTAAGAATATCTGAGTTCTTTGTTTGTTTGGGTTTTATGGCATATCAACCGCTGTGGGTTATTTAATGCCAAATCCAGTTTATATGAACTTTAAATGCCTATTTTGCATGGAATAAAAAATGTATAGCTGGCAACATTATTGTTTAAAAAAAACGTATAGCTGGCAGCATTACTCTTTTACAAAAAAAAACGTATAGCTGGCAACATTACTCTTTTTACAAAAAACGTATAGCTGGCAGCATTACTCTTTTTACAAAAAAACGTATAGCTGGCAGCATTACTCTTTTTACAAAAAAACGTATAGCTGGCAACATTACTTTTTTTTACAAAAAAACGTATAGCTGGCAACATTACTTTTTTACAAAAAACTTAGAGCTGGCAACATTATTGTTTCAAAAACTTAGAGCTGGCAACATCATTGTTTCAAAAACACAGAGCTGGCAACATTGTTTCAAAAACTTAGAGCTGGCAACATTATTGTTCTGAAAACATTATCTGAGACCTTGCTGTTGGATGCAGTTTATCGCCGTACCCAGGACGCGGATGTAGTTTACCGTCATACCCAGGACGTCTGAGTTCTCCATAGTTCTCTGTTTCTCTGCTTAAGATCAGAGTTATCTGTGCAGATTATCCAGGGTCAAAGTGTCAGTTCTTGCTATAAGAAGTGATCTTCTAGGATAAATGTAGTATATACAAACTCTTATGCTATCTTGTGATATAGTAACACTCATAGTAGTGCACCATCTGTGTCTTTTTCTTTTCCTTCATGAATATTTCTATACTTTATTTGAAGAAAAACAATTCTTCTAGATTGTAAGCATATATTTTATATGTCACTTAATAATTGTCTTCTACTAATTAGGGATTAGTAGAAGTACAATCACACTTTAAATGTACTTGCTGTTTGGCTAATAAGAGAGTAGTTTCCCCTTAAATAATTCTAAAATAAATTCTACAAATAGGAATTAATTTGCTATTGACATTTATGGCAGATTTGGTGTCTTTGAAGCTAACAGCAACAAGGTTTGCTCAGGAATTTAATATTAACAAAATATAGCCTGCCTAGGGTGATGGAATGTTAACCTCCTCAAGTTACCTCAGTATTTTATACATTTATCTCAGCATCAGTTGTACTTTTCAAAACTGTCATCATAGCCCCCCCTCTTTCTGGAATGCCATCAGCTACCTTATCTTATTCTCCTTATTTTCATCCAATGTTTAAAATCGGTAACTTTTCACAGAGATAGTCAGGAGTCATAGGGACTAAAATCTGAATTGTCCTGGGCCTGGGTAATATAATCTTATGCTAAAACATCTAGAAAATAAACACTCAGTTATTGTGAATGTGTGACTCACACATTACATAAGCTTACTCATTGGCACCTCACTGCTGATTGAGTAATATCAAGGGAAAGTATTTTTCATGTAGTAAGGTTACTAAGTTACATGAAGGGGCACTCAGTTGGTTATTTTAGGAAATATTAAAAAATAGCTGGATATATTCCAGACGGACATTGTAGATAATGAACTTAAAAAAAAAAAAGAGATAATTCAGTTTAAGCTTGTGGAGATTAACCCACTTTGTCTGCCAGGTGATGTTCTTTTCAGGACTTCAAAAGGAAAGGAAATAAATCTTCTTTCCTTTTTTTTTTGGCTTGAGATGGAGTAGTGATAACATGGGTCTCTTCTGGTTCAAAGATAAACTTCACAGGAAGCCCAACCACTTAATTTCACCAAACTACATGGCCCAACACACACACACACACACACACACACACACACAGGTTAAAAAAGAAAAGAAAAGAAAAACATGTATGTCATATACATTACTTCCCTTTTTTTTTTTTTTGGAACTCTTCATGTAAGTATTACCTCCCTTAGGACTCTGATATAAATTTGTAACCTCCTTTGGCTTGGTCTTTTCCTATTTAGCCTATGCCCTGTTGTGGATTAAAAGGTGATTATCTCCCTTTGGATAACATGAATTCACCAGAGTCATAGGATGGCAGGTGAATTTAGTCAGATCATAGAGTGATGAACACTAATTAGTATTTAGTGAAGACAAAATGTGTCTGCATACACCAGTTGCTATGTGACCAGCAGAAAATCAAGACATTATTGCGCATGTCAGTTATGAGAGCAGAGGAAATCATATGGTCTCATCAATGGACACCACAAACATGCTCATTTTTGATTTGGGAAATATTACAAGTAAGACCCTCTCACTTTTTACACTACTTGATACATTCATTTGTTATACTTACATTATTTACATTATTTGGGCTGTTATCCTCATCTTCATTGCCATATTCACAACGTTTCAGCTGTTGTACACTCTAGTCTTCTTCAGGTGATTGGAACACTTTATTTCGTCCAGTGGGCCAGATTGTTCTAGTTCCCCATGCCATGCCTCTTCCAGATGTCTCAGTTATTTCTCTTTAACTCAATTCTCAAAGTTTTTGGTTCACCACTGCTGTGACCTGGTATTGAACTCACAACTCATTGGGTCTAGTCACTGGATTTAGCCAATGCCTTTTTGCACTGGGCCATATATCCTTGAGGAGAGTTATATGCAAGTATGAATATATTTGCATAATTTCTTGTATAAAATCTCTGAGAACAATGAATGTTTGTTATTCCTTTCTTTAGCTATTTCATTCTGTCCATGTATTAAGGCGTTACTCTATCACAGACATCATAATATCTGGAATGGGGAAATGCAAACTGGAAATATTCTTTCTTGCCTAGCACTCCCATTATGTGGTGAAATGTTTTCAAAATTCTAAGATCTGCTAAGGGGAGATAATTCATCAGCAGAACCTGAGATATAATTTCAAATAAAATTGCAATCATTATTTTCTTTATTCTATGATTTACTTATTTCTGTCTATATTTCTGATATGAGGTATTGTAACTATTTACACTATCTACATTGTTTGAACTGTTGTCCTCATCTTTATTGCCATATTCACCTTCAGCATCTGTCTCTATTTCTCAGATTAGGTATTGTAACTATTTACACTATTTAGATTGTCATATTCACAGTCTATATTTCTGAGATGAGTTATTGTAACTGTATACACTATTTACATTGTTTGGACTGTTGTCCTCATCTTTATTGTCATATTCACAATGTTTCAGTTGTTATATGCACTGGCCTTCTTCAGGATCTGTCTATATTTCTGAGATGAAGTATTGTAACTATTTACATTGTTTGGATTGTTGTCCCTATCTTTATTGTCATATTCACAATGATTTGGTCATTGTACTTGATTAGTTCAACCAACACATTTATCCACATGGCCCAGTAGATAAAAGCTTTGGTTGAGTAATCCAGTGACTTGACCCAAAGAGTTGTGAGTTCAATACCTGGCAGAAGGGAACAAAACTTGTTACTAAAGGGAAATAACTGAAACTGAGATCTGAAAAAGGCATGGCATGTGGAATTAGAACAATTTACTCCAGTGGATGAAATTAAGTTTAAGTTAAGGTTCAGTTTGAAATTTCAACTTATATCACCTGAAAAAGGCTGGAGTGTACAACAGCCAAAACATTGGGAATATGACAATAAAGATGAAGACAACAGCCTGAACAATGTAAATTATTTTATTTTTGATGATATATTTTTGGCTTTTCTCAACAGCCCACAAATAAAGCATTAAGGAAACATTTATTCATTTTATACAAGATAATCATCTCCTTCCTTATCAATGCCCTTAATTCAGAAGTTGAAATTCATCATACATACTGATCATTATACAGTGGCAATTTCAGTGGATAACTATATCTTAGTCTGTGTACTATTTGATACACCCTTGTACAGTTCTTTTGATTAGTATTTTTCTTATTTTTAGTGGTTCTACATTCTGAGTGTCAAAGATTTTGACAGAGGTAAAAAAAAAACTGAAAAAATTCAGCTAGAATTATATGTATATCAATTTTTGCAGTTCTGACAAAATCATTTCTCAATTACTGAAGGCCCAAGTTGATATTTTTTTCCTGATGTTATATTGATTATAACTGTGTTGGATTTTCTCTGCTATGGTTTTCAAGAAGATTAGGGTTACCATTGTTTTGGAAGCAGTATTTTTGTTTGGAAGATTCTTATCTCAATAATTCAAGAATTATAAATTATTTTTATTTTTTGGTTTCCTGTTGTTGAAGAAATGAAAATGCAGTTTCATTCAATGAAAATTATTAATTTTGATGAACATTACCTCCATCTTCATTTGTAGCCATTTTTTTTTTTATCAAAGACATATTTCATCACAATGAGAAAACACAGACAGAAATTAATGTAGGATCTTTTTCTTCTATGTGCTATGTTCCTTCAGAACATAGTAAGCTGTGGAGAGTCATGGCTGCCTATCTTGTGTGGCTCTTGGAAGTTTTTCTCCTTTTCCTAAGCCCCCTCCACCCCTTCTAAGAATCCATTCACACAAGTCCGTCAAGTACATGGCCTACTGCCTTCTCCTATCTCTGTTGTCCTTAAAATGCTCTGTGAGTATTAAGTTTTTCAAGCCCTCCTTCCTCATTATGTGTCCATGGAATTTCAGCCGACTTTTCCTGATTTTGAGTTGAAGTGTTCTTTCTGTTGCTATTTTCTTTGACTTACTTAAACACACATCAAATTTCTCTGTTTTATGTCATGACGCTCTATGAGTTTTACTGGTACCATGTAAACCAATGATACCTGCTGCAGGATCAGTTCATTGGCTACTAAACCTGTTCCCTCACCAGGCTTTTCTGATGGGGTGAGTTGGTAGATATCCAGCAGGATTAAAGCAATACCTGCAATGGGGTGGCAGATGAACCTGTTAGTAGGGTGAACAGCCATCAAGCACAATGAAGTCTTGAGGGGTAAACTGGGGCTCCAGGCAGACAGTGTGGATGATGACACATAATTTTGGGTAGAGAACTTCATGCACTGAAGTAAACACTCAGGGTGGATGGTTCCTTGAGGGAAACTTACAGTTAAATTGCACCTGACCAGCCTGTCCACTATTTAGATGGAGGACTGCTTTGGGATACAAGGCACTGTAAGTGGCCTTCTCAACTTCAAAATATGTTTCAGCTTTAAATAACCCTCAAAAAGTTGATAAACCATAAAAAACAAATCAATCCCTGATGAAATTGATGACCACATGTCCATGAGCAAAGAAAGCATTCAAGTAAAAAGACATGAACTGTCGTTTGATCTGGAGAGGAAATGGGTGCTGCCAGCTCTACTTGCCCAATACATGCTACCCATAATTGAATGCTCTCCAGCTTTCAAACTAGATATGTGGAAAGAACTGGTCAGGTTCTCAGCTGTGCAGTGAGCACCTCTGGCTGCAGGAATGGGATTGATGATGATGATAGTCATGATGATGATGATGATGAGGGTGACAGTGACAATGAAGCAAAGTCTTAAGAAAGGATAAGATTTCATTAGAAATAAAGGAAATAGTTTTAAACTATATGGTAGTAAATGCTAGACTATTTCTTCACTGATGAAGGGGAGACATGTGCTAAAAGAGATGTCATTCTACAGGCAGATGCTGAAAATACCATGAACAGAGTATTTAATTAATGGGGAAGTTTTAAGGAAAATGAAAACAAAAACTTTCACTTTAAATCAGAATCAGAAAAAGACAATTGAAATTTCTAAGGCATATAATGAGGAAAGAGGGCTCAGAAAATTTGACACTCACAGGACATATTGAAGGACAGAAGGAAACAATGAGTAATCCACCTGACAATCTTTTGTAAATGGATGGCAGAAAAGAAACTGGGTTTAACATTAAAGAAAGAAACATTGCTTATAAAAGGAAACAAATATTATAATTATAAAGGAAACAAAGATTTTAATTATAAAGGAAACAAACATTGCTTATAAATACAAAGTATTTCAATTTGTGGAGAACCATAATCCTGAAGAGATATGACATGTAGGAGAACAGGAATAATATTTTTGATTGGATTGATAGCTAAAAATGGAAGATATTTAAAATCCGGCCATTAACAGATGCCATGATTCTGCTAAATGTAGTGAGACCATAGTGGAATTTTGAGGTGTGCTTTCAGACCCACCCCACCCCAGGAAACAGATTTGAGACTGGAGAAGTCAACCAAATTATTAGCCTGCTAATTAAGAGTTAGGTGGCACATGCTCACTGCCATTTTGCTTGATGTCTCAGCAACTGAATCTCTTGTTTCGTTCCTTCGTAATTGTTGGTAAATTAAATCTTTATAGAAAATTTTATTTATTCTTTCATTTCAATAAAGAATTAAATCTTTGTAAATTATTGTAAATTATGATATTCATTTTTATTTGATGGAATTTTGCTGTGATAGAAAAAGTTAAAGTGGAATAAGTTTGTAAAATATATTTAGCTTGACATCTAAATTTTTTTTCAATATTCCAGAACCATCTTCTTTTTAGCTACAAACAGGGGTGGTGGGGACATTCCCTTTTATTCTTATTATATAATTATATACTATTTTAGGTTTCTTATTTAGTCAACTATTTGTTATTGTCTTGTCTGAGTTGTGATAAATGATGTGAATAATTGGAAAGGTTGAGGGCGGAAGTGATTGTTGTAAAGGAAATGCCAGTTGAGATAAGGAAACAGCTGAAATATTGGACAGTACTTGGCAAATCATTTAGACAAATCAGATAAAGAAGAGGATTTTTGTAAAAAGGGTTTTATGGGACATCATGTCTGCCTGTTTTCTCACATGGAGAAACTTGAATTGGGAACTTGTCTGTCGGATAAAATTTAGTCTAATTTGAAAAGCTCATAAAATCAGATTAGAAATCATATTTTGCAAAGAAGAAATTCAAAATTATTAATTTGTCATAAATAAGCATCTTTTTATTATTTTCATCTTGTAGAAATTAAGTGTTTGTCATATTTACTATAAAAAAAAATTAAATTTTTATACTTGTTTTTTTTCTTGTCCTCATAGTTTGCATGTTGGGTTCTTCCTTGTATTATTGACCATGTTTTCTGTCTACTTAATTCATATACTTGAAATGAGTCCTTTCTTCTTGCTTTCCTTTACTACTTTATCCATCAGTTCCTTCAATTTTTAGTCTCGATCTGCCATCAACACAAATCTGTGTATTGTTAAGATTGTGCATATGACTAATAAATCCTGGTTGGACCTCTAGTTCTCTTAGGATAGTTAAATTGTAAAGCAATCTGGTGAGGAGTTACAGCCTTGTCTTAATCCTTTTTTTGTTTTGTTTTTGTATATTGACTCATTTTCTGTCTGTATACAGGTAGTTTTCTCCCAAATAATGTTCTGGATATTTTTTTAAGCTTTTCACCCCAAGGAATGCGGGAGTGCCACTAACACACAAGGTGTTACAGAGAATGGGAGCAAGAGTAAAAAGCCATAATAGAGGAAAGGAGGAAGAAAAGGACAGGGAATAGATCAAGGCATCTGGAGATATCAGTTGACATTACATTTGAATAGTTGTAGATTATAGCTATCAGGGAAGCAAGAAGAGGAAAGGAGTTCTATATACGGGAAGTGCGAGGCATGAAGCTATCGGAGTAGAAGAGACAGCCACATTTAAGACAGTGAAAGGGTGGGACTGTGATGCTGACCTAGTGGCATGTTTAAATTCCTGTAGTTTGGGAACTAGCGAAAGTAGTTTGTTGGAGTGGTCACCGTGAAAGTATTTGTAGAAAAGACAGAGGGAGGCAGTTGTTATTACTTTAATATAATTCTCAAATATATCAAGTTTTCAAAGAATTAATAATTTTTTTTTCTTTTAAGTTTCCCTTCTTTTGGTTTTAAACATTCACTGAATGATTCAACTTTCAAATTTTGTTTCAGGAAGCTACTGTTTTATTAATGCAAGTGATATCTTGTCTAGTTCTGATTTAGTACTCAATTATTTATCAACAGTGGTAGTACCAATTGTTCAAAATTTGTTATATTTATGTGCAAAGTAGGCTCTGCATGGGCAAACAGAGATTTTGTAGATATAAATAATACAGTAATATTAGCCATTTCCCTATAAGGAAACACCGAGCAAACAACTATTCTCCAATCCCTTCTTCATTAGGTTTGCATCAATGTGTAGTATCTGTTCTCCTAACTAAATGATTCCACTTTTACATCTTCTTTCAGAAAATTTTGTAATTTATTTATGCAAGGAAAGCATAATTCTTTTATAATATGGACAAATACTAAGAATTTCTGAGTTCAACAAATGGGACCAACATATCTAAGGGAAATTATCATTGCCAAAATAATAACAGTAATGCTCATATTAACTGTTTCCTTATAAGGAAACATTCAGTATTCATTGAACAAGCAGCCAGTATGACTTTCATTTGAAATTTATAAAATCTTTCTATTAAAACAATTTTTCAGAAAAATAGGTTTCTTGAGTCCAATAACTGTTATTGCTTTTTCAAGTATTGATGGCAGATTCCTTCCTAACCTTTTGTTTGCGGTCATGTTAAACTCTTATTGTTCTATATCTAAGTGTAACTTTAGCACTGCAGCCAAATCAAGATTAAAAGAAAACACATGAACTAAGTTGAATTCCAAACAATTTGCTGATTGCTAATTCCAGTGTTATTATGCATTTAAAGATTTGTTGCTGAACTTCCTGACTTTTTCTATTATTGTACTCATATATGAGATATTGAAAAATAAATCCCTGATAATTTCAGAGATTATTTTTCATTTTAATTTGATTGGCTCACCTATAGCTAAACAGAAGGCTGTTACATGAAACTTAGAAAATCAACATGAAGCAGAAACTGTTTAAACATTTCTTGAATTCTAGAAATATTATCAATTAAATTAACACTTGGTTAATGACCTTCAAGTTCCAGTGTTCATCTAGTTTATATGATTAAATATAAAAAAAAGGAACAATTTTCATTTCTTTTGTTGGCAGGGAATTAAGAATTAAAAATATAATTGCTGATGGATTAACAAAAAGAATTTGAAAAACTTTCTGTTGCTTTATTTGAAAAAAATGATCCCAACTAAAAGAATAAGTGGATTTAATCCTCATGAGAAAAGAGATAAAGCCAAAGCCGTCAGAATAGATAAATAAATAAAATAAAAATAAATTGGTTACAATTAAATTTTTATCCCCAAAAATCAAATGGGAAGAGGATTTTACATAATTCCCAAATAATTTAAATGCAAGTATTTTTCTTCAATTAAACACATTCAGATAAGATTTTTCTGCACGTATGAACATGAGAGATTTCTAGTAAATTGGAATTTGGAAAATTCAGTGACAAATCTGTTCTATAAGATAAAACACAATGTGACTTTATATATTTGTATATCAGTCATGCAACCTGATCTTCTCTTTTTACTAATGAGATATTCCACTGTTATGCTAATAGAAGGTATTGCTTGACACCAAAGAGTGAACAAATCTCATATTATCAAAACAACTTATTTTTCAGTTGTGGAGATTACGCTGCTAATATACTGCATTTTTATTTCTTTTATTTCATGTTAGCTTTCTTTGGAAGAGTGTTGAAATCTTCTCAAGGTGAGGATGCAAAAACGAAATTCTGATGTTTGCTCTTTCGGTCAGGTTGTATTTTAATGATTTAAAAAACAGGATTATTTCTAAGATGCTACAGTGGATTTAATTACAGAGATAAAAAAAAAAAAACAAATAAAAAAAAACAAAAAACAATGCAATTGCAGAATTGAATTTTTTCATCGTTAATGGCAGACTGGCCAGAGTGTCAACTTGAGTGATGGCAAGTGGACCGCTTATATATCAAATAAAAATGCAATAAAGAAACATATATAGATGACTGTTTTAATAATAAAAAAGAACATTATAAATTGATCTGCACCTATCAGTTGCTCAAAATTAATGTAAGAATACATTTTCAAAGATTTAAGAAATTTACTATCTGTGGAGAATTGGGAATCATACATGTTGCTATCCATTGAAAAGGAATTGTTCGAGGAATTGAATGTGGAAGCAATTATTGACAAATTTGAACGATCATCAAATGAACACAAATGATTGCTCTTAATATAGTGGACTGCATGCAAAGCTTTATTGTGCTTTTGAACTGTTTGTTAATGTATAAATTGTGCAGTAAACTATTTAAAAATATCAACCAATAATTTAAAATTAAAAACAATCAAAAAAAAAAAAATTAATTAACCAATCATTTAAAATTAAAAAAATTTAAAAATTTAGTCATAACATTCTGTATTTACATTTGGTATCTAACACTAGTCATATGTACAGTACATGTATATTACTAAGAAATACACATTTTTCAACAAAAATTTAACTCTTTTATCCATATGTATTTTTCAAAATTTTATTCGTTATAAAAATTAAGTGATAACCTTGTAGTTGTGGGTGATCCTCCTTTGTCTCCTGGCAACCAATATTTTTAGACTCAGTCTGCTCCAGTCCATCATTTACTGCAGGGTTTGTGTCTGTTTTCTTTGAATAATTTTAATTTTAATGATTCAAAAATACAACAATTTTTTAAAAATTTGACAATAGAGTAAATTATAAAAATAAAATAACTAAGTTACTCTTCAAGTAAATAAAACCAATGTAATTACAAAATTACATAAATATTGTCAACATTTTTTGTTGGTACTGATAAACCATTTTTGTTGGTACTGATAAACCATTTTTGTTGGTACTGATAAACCATTTTTGTTGGTACTGATAAACCATTTTGCTAAACAATTGCTTAACCACTTGAAATGCTTAATATGATTAAAAGATATGATATGGTAAATTTTTTGTGAGGAAAATAAATTCACATCTATGAAAAGATGAGACTGTCTGATGTAGCTACCATTGACTTCCCATTTTCCTTTTAATATGGTTCATTTATCCAAGGCTGGGAAATAAACAACCAATTTCCACCTCACGGATCTACCATTAGACTAAGTTGGTGACATGACAATTTAAAGTCATTTTATTCTAAACCAAAGATCTCTTTATCCATTGTGTAGTGAGTGCAGGTGGAGTGTGGGAGGAGAAAAGATTTCTGGCTGTTTCATTAGATTAGGCCACATTTTACATCACAGCTTCGTAGTTAAGATCATGAACAACGCAGCAGATCAAATGGGACTTGAGCTAAATCTTACCATAGTGTCTAACTCAATTTATATAGGTTTTCCAACATCATTATTGGTTCAATTGCCTTGGTAACTGGAGAAAGCGGCTAAAGCCCAGATCAGCAGAGAAAACACTGATCAAATCAGGAATTTTCACTTTATCACCAAACAGAATTTTGCTTCATATTAAAGCCAGTTCAAGTTATTTTTAATAATGTTCATTCTACACAAGGCCCAAGAGCAACTCAAAGTAGAGTTTTAATGAAGAAGTTTGTTGTGTGAGTGTTAAGGGCAAAAGGTAAGAGGTGCTGTTCATAGAACGATAGCAGTTAACCCTAGACTTGAAGAGGTTAAGATTGTAGTGGTCAAGAAAACATCCTCTTGGGAGTCAGTTCCACAATGTAGTGGTTTGTGGGAGAAAGCTGTTCGAGTAAAACTTACTTCTCGTTAATAAAACATGAAAGGAATGAGGATGGTTTGCTACAGTGTCCATGGTGCGGCAGGTTTTAGCTGTGTGGGTTAGGGTTGGTGGAACCAAAGAAGGTAGTTCATCTGAACATTTTCCATTAAAATGAAAATAGCATAGTAAGAGTCTTGCAATGTTATAATGATAGATTAACAAAAAAATGAGAATATCATCAAGAATTTTTACAAGAGCAGGAATCAGTGATGATTAGCCTGGTTTTGTGGCTGAGGTTAATGTGTATTTCATATATATACAGGGTATCCCAAAATAATGTATACACTCTTTAAATATTAATACTTAATAATACATTACGGTGATGTGAGAACTTATATGGATGAAAATATTCAAAACAGATAGACTGGAAGAAGAGGGACAGTTGAATACCCACCTAGATTAACCAGATTTGACACCCTTGGATTTCTTTTTGTGGGGGTTTCTAAAAGACAAAATTTACAGCAGGAAATCTAAAACAATTGCTGAAATGAGAGTAGTAATTGAAGAAGAATGTGCTCAAATACCAGAGAAAATGATACTGGACGTTTGTAGGTCTATTTCTTCAAGATATGAAAAGTGTATTGAACAGAACGGCAACCAGTTTGAGCACTTGATGTGAACTTATCATTATATGAACATTCTGCCATTGCCCCAAGTAGCTTTTATCTTATTAAAGTTAATTTTCTATGTTTTTTGTATATTTTACTCTCAAATTCTTTAAATGTGTATTCTTTTCTTGTATTAATCTTATTTACAAGTCAAAATATATAAATTGAATAAGTTATAAGGATTAAAAGAGTGTATACATTATTTTAGGGCACCCTGTATATATATAAAAACTCAAAAAATAGACAATTTCTGGGAATCTTTCTGCCTCACAAAATTCCTTGGAGATACAAGACATCACCAGGCAAAAAGTAGATGGCAGCATTTCTTGGAACACCTCTCATGTGTTGACAAAAGGGTTGTGATACTGTTAGTAGCTGAGATATAAGCTGTCTAGATATTATGTAAACATGCTAAGGATTTAATCAAATGACTAAACTGAGAACCTCTCATAGCAGTCTAGTCCCATAAATTAATTTACTAGGGTCATCAATATGATTCTTTCTAGGTAGACCACTAATTTTGTCTTGTAGACTGATTTTGCTAATACAATGAATTGAGTCATCACTAAGTGTCTTACTTTGGTTGCTTTATCACAGACAAAATTAAACTTACAAATATAATTCTGGTGACTCTCAAAGGTTAACAATTACATAGACGATTTCTACCATATTATATTTGGATAACATTGGCTTGACTTCTAACATCTGTTTTATGAGATAACATCTGCTGGCTCCTTCAATTTTCTAACTCTCCAGCCATTAACATTTTTAAGTCAAATATCTTCCCCATATATCCCCATAAACTATACCTCTTACTGTGTACCTCTATCTTGGGTGACTCTTGGACTCTGTACAGGGTTAGCACTAGTGTAAAAAACGTTTTCATTATTATTTGTGTGTAATGTAGATTTCTTTGATTAACATGTGGTGAAAAGGAGGGCATCCCTGCATATAAATATAAAATCATTTGTATTACACTGATTGCTGATAATGGTGATTATGTGGCTTATATTGCTGAGAATGAGCCAAGCCGGTTGGTATATTAACCCCATTACATTTCTGTTGACTATTTATTTCTGCAGACAAAAAAATAATCCTCTCTTTTTCCTTTACAGAGTATAGACTTGAAGAAAACTGTAGAATAGATCAACCAATATGTGATAGCAACAAAAGCTGTACAAAGAATGACTTCAGTATATAGAACAATATGTAAGAGTGCTTTGTACAGTTTTTCTACTGATATAGGGGCTGTGAGTTTTGAATTCTTGTAATTTACTGTAACTCATGGATGGGCACATAGCATAATAATTAGCAGTATGAAAGTAAGATTGATGACCAATTTCTAATTCCAGCTGAGGTTATTCATTTTCCCACAAATACCCTTGGAAATGTAAGAGTCCATCACTTCTCCCCTTCCCAGCTAGAAGTTAAAAGCTGAATATAATATAACCTTTAACCTTGGAACATTGTTAGAATCTCAATCTTAATTTGAATTCAACACCATCACTTGATAAGACACCAGAAGTGCTGAAACAAAATGGCTATTTTTGTAGTGATTTTATAACATATTTATGTTATAATTTTCAAATAAATAATTATATTTGCTCTACTCTGTATTGAGCACTCTTTTAAGAATAGTATTTGTTGGTTATTGGAATTTATTCTGTATACACCAATCCTATACTTGGTATATATATATATATATATATATATATATATATATATATATATATATATATATATATATGATACCCTTCTCTGCCTTCCATTAGCATGGCTGATGCTATTCTCCAAGAAAGTGACTCATTGTGCCTTCTCGGGCTGACATTCTCAGCTGGCATGAGGTGGAAAATTACCTTGAATCCATCTCTAGATCAGCTGCTAGGAAAGTCGGTCACTATGTTGAGTGGGACAATTTTTCTCTCCAGAATCTATCTTACATATCTATAAGTCTATCATTCATCCATGCTTAGAATATTGTTACCATATATGGTCTTAATCTTAATTTCTCACTTTGGAAAAGTGTAAATTCAAAACCAGTTCAGCATTAGGTGTGCATCTCCACCCTGTAAAAACCTAGCAATGCCTAGCATGTAGAAGCTCTGACCCTATACTCTACAGGGGGAGTTTACAAGACTTAAATCTGTATGGTGTGTCTGATAGTACAGAAGAAACCCAAATTTTACATTTAATACCACATCATTTAATGTGATGGAATTAGACTTGCTATATATATATATATATATATATATATATATATATATATATATATGGTGGACTCTTCTGTTGTATTCAATATATGAGGGTCAAATTTCTACGAACCAACAGCCCAGACACCAGCAAATACGATCTGATTATAGTGGGGAAGATTTTGTGCAGAACCATCCACACTTTTTGAAGGGCCGAATGCAGAGACCTGGAGCACTATGTGCCACAATGTCGCCAAACAGCACTGCGAAGGTTTTGAATTCAGAGTTGTCCTTCTAGACCAGTTGTCATCCAAGGCTATAGAACTCAATCTGTCCTGCTATATACCCATAGCTTGAGGGAGAATGAGAGGATTAATACCTTTCGCAACGGTATTAGCACGTAAGTGAATGTAATGGATTCAACTTGAACTTGGCTCTCTGATTCCTCAATCTGACCCGCTATCCATTATTCCACCATATATATATATATATATATATATATATATATATATATATATTTGTGTATTTTGGCAGAATCCATCATTTATACGAGTTTTAATTTAAGATGACTGACAAGGCACTGTGATTAAGGTTTTTATTAAATTCTTTTTGAATTTCCAAGTACTTATATTCATATTCAGCCACTATCCACTACTCCACTGTGCCTCCTATATATATATATATATATATATATATTATTTTATATTTACAGTACTTATTGGAATGTGCTCAATATCGCTGATAGAGTTAACATGTTCCGTTGTATGAATATGAGTTTGTGACCCTAGGTTTCACACTTTTGTGATCATCAGACAAACTTCTTTATATATATATATATATATATATATATATATATATATATATATATATATATATATATTTATTTATTTTCAAACATGTTTCATTGAATAATCTGGACATATGTCTATTTATTTTTACAATGATACTTTCTAATTCTTTAATCAATTTCTTGATGTTGAGATGAAATTCATTAAGGAAGGCACTGTAGTTTTTTTTCCTTTCTGAAGTATTTTCGATCTCCTCTGAGATCATCTTCCAGGGGAAATTGCTAAGACAAAATTTAATGTAACTGTGATCATTGTGATTTTTGTAAACACACATGAATGTGTTCTGATATAATTATTTTAAAATTAACCATTGTTGCTATGGTGTTTTTGTAAACAAGCTTTTCCAATGTAAGTGGGTAACCAGAGATGGTAAAAATGAAATGTTGGTTAAATACATTTGAAAACATTGCTTCAATGCTCATAATAAATTTTGTTCAGTGTTGGTTGCTTTTGGTATAGAGGGCCTTGAGAATTTCAAGTTTCTGTTTATTATTTTCATGGTGTCATATATTGGTGTTGTCAATGTTATATTGCATTTGGTAGGCAGAAAAAGAAATAATGTGAATTAGATTTGAGCAACATTTATTGTTGGCATGTCATACAGTGATGTTAAAGGATAGGTGGAATGTCCATTTCAATGTTCAGTCATCAGGATAGTGGTTGGGTGCAAGGGTAGTGCCAGGAGTTGACTTAATTCTTGTGCTGGGTTAGGTCGAGATCACAGGATATGGTCAGTACACATTAGTTGATCTAGGTCATGATGATAGGCTATTTTGCTGGTTGGTAGGCCTGTTCAATGGGTGGGGTTGATGTTGGTTTTGTGTGGTTCCATGGAACAGCCTTGCATGTGTTGGTGGATTGGCATTACTTTGGTAGGTTGAGTGGGTTGCATGCTTGCAGAGTTGGAGTCACTTGTTTTGCAGAGCCGGAGTCACCTCTTGTGGAGTCAGTTGCTTGGTTGTGGAGTCAGATTTGCTGCTTGTCGTGGTAGCTTGAATGTGAAGTTGGAGTCACTGCTTACAGGTTTGGAGTTGCTTGACAGCAGAGTTGGATTTGCCGAGGAGATGACATTGGTGATGAGAAAGGATTGTAGTTTGGTAACGCCAACATGGAGATTTTATCAAGTCAGTATTTGCATGGAATGACAGCATCATCAGCGATGAAGGCTTGTAGCTGGGTGGAATCAAAGCTGAAATATTATCATGTTGATATATGTTGAGATGACAGCATCATCAAAGGTGAAGCCATGTAGCTTGGTGTTATTTAAGCTGGATAGTCAGCCACTCAAGGTGTTTGCCGAGGTAATGAGATCGAGATATTATCAATGCGAAACTGGATAGTTCAGGTGGTTAAGTCAAGCCTGGGAGTGGTAGCAGTCATTCAGAGGTGTGGTCATGTTGAGAGCTGGCAGTGATGGTCGTGACAGCAGCAGCGCCTTGCATGACAGCTGGAGGCATTTTGAAACACAACTGCTGGTGTTGTTCTCAGAGATCTGCTTTTAAGTGGGTCTGATAGTCCCCAGGAGCATCTCTCTTTCTGGTGGGAATGTTCGTGTTTGGCCACTGCTAGAGCTTGCTTCATAGACTGGATGTGATGTAAAGGGCCCAATGTGCAGAAAACAGCTTTTGTTATTTCATTCTCTGCCTTCGCAGTTTTCAAATCCAGCCAGCATGCAGAATGAATCGGAAAGAGATCTAATTTTGATGGAGTATAACATGAATAAGTATTTTCCTGTATTGTGAATGTGTCTTTAAATGTGCAATAGAACTTTTATCTCACATATTAGTGTGTAAGACGTCTTGTTAACTATGGTGCCTTCCTCAATGAATTTCATCACAACATCAAGAAATTGATTAGAGAATTAGAAAGTATTATTATAAAAATAGACCTACTATGTCTAGATTATTCAATGAAACATGCCTGAATGAAGGTATGCTGCCTAATATATGTACAAGGTGAAGTAGAAGTCACACACCATAGAGATTCTATTGAGTGGCTACTAGACCTCATACACTTGCATTTTTTCTGTGGGGCCATTTGAAATCAGTTATTTATCAGATTCACCCAAGAAATATTGTGGAACTTAAAGAAAGAATAAAATATGAATGCAGTAAAATAGCAGAGGAAACTCTTCGATATGTTAATGAATCATGCACGTATGGAATTGGGATGCGTTTTGAAAAAGAAGGATGACATTTTGAACAGCATATCTAACAAATAACTAGAAAATAAAATGTTCATGTCTATAGTTTTAATAATTTATCCCTCAGGTGTGCAACTTTTGCATCACTCTGTACATCCCTGACCTGAAAGTGGTCACAATGCATGAAATAAAGATGAAGAAGTTAAGTGTTTGTATATAAAACAGAGGAGATATTTTGGGCTATATTTTAGGATGAAATGTTGAGTCCTCTATGCCATTAAATATTGTAATGCCACAGTTCAAGAAAACATCAACTATGAACATTTTGATCAAGCAGAACAGCAAATGCAGATACTTTTAAAACACTTTGTGTCAAATTCTAAAGGAATATGAATGATCATTGCTTCCCCAAAGCTTTCTTCATAGATTCCTGAAAGGATGTTTGACTTGATCACTACAATCTTAACCTCTTCAAGGTTCACTGTTATCTATCCTACATGTGATTGGCACTTATTTCATCCTCATGTCAATATGACAATCTTACTTAGTAATGCTCTACCTTGAATGGCTCTTGGGTCTTGTATTGGATGGATGTTCAGAATAAAAATAGAGGATTCCAATTTGGTAGTACTAAAATCTTCACAGTTTTCTTGAAGATTCCCATTTCTGTGCAATTTTAAAAGGTTTCGTAAAAGAAATATTACATACAAAACAATAAACGATTTGCACAAACAAGGCAGAGAAATCATATTAATAAGATTTCCATGAAAGAAATATTCAATTTTAAACTGAAGTTCTACAGATTTCTTTTTTATTTGTATCTTTGTATGTTTTGTTTGGTATTCATTTCTTGGCATTGATTGCCAATGTTGAAAAGGAACCAGTCTTTATAGCAGACTACAGGAAATCAGCCAAGGTAAGTGATTTTATTTAATTTAACCAATAATCTGGTTCCTTTGATCAGGGGAGATTGACAAAAATCATTAAACACATATACTTATATATAATTCTATAAACAAAGAAAAACACAAATTATATATATATATATATATATATATATATATATATATATATATATGATAAAATATAGTTTTAAGGTATGCTATACTTATGGATTAAAGTGCTCAAGTGCTCAATATCAGGAATAGAGTGTAAGTAAATATAAAAGTAGACATTGAAGTGAGCACCTGGAGGATAACAAACGTTAAAATTTGACAATCCCTATTTACATTATTTACATTCAAAGTGATTTTTTTACAATTACTTTTCCTGAAGAGTGGATGTAATTTCCTCAAAACTCAGAGACAAAATTACTGAACATTTAATTTTAATTATGTTTTGATATTCAGCACTATAACTGCAAAAACTGCTTATCTTACAAATGTTACCTTCCAGAAATGCTCTGGACAACAGCCTTTTTGGCAAAATGCAATTTTTGTTATTGTGTTATATATATATATATATATATATATATATATATATATTGAAAAATAAAAAATATTAAAAAATTAAAATCTTCAGGCACACTGAGTTGTAGATTAATATTCTCTTTTTTTTTTTTTATTATTATTTCATTTAGATTCCTCGACTAGTTTCGGCCAACATGGCCATCATCAGGAGAAGAAATATTTCTGCTTGCTGGTAGCAGTGAACTACAGAAATGAATGTCTTGGTGGAGGAAATGAACTTTAGTCTGTAGTTTTCATTTGTTTTTTTATTTGGCATGGGTTTTGAAATCGTGTTTTTCTAGGCGGAAATGTTGTTCTACAGGTAATAAAGGGCCATTCAGATTTTCCTACATATTGTTTCTGGCATAGTGTGCATTCTAGGAGGTAAATTATGTTATGACTTCTACAGTTAGAATCATGGTAGATTTTGAAAGTAGATTTAGTGATTGAGCTAGTGAATGAATTTGTGTTTTCAATATGGTTGCAACATAAACTTCTTTTGTTTTTACATGATTGGGAAAATCCTGTTGTTTTTGTTCTTAGTTTATTACGGATTACCTTGTCTCTTGAAATGTGGTTACTACCTATGATTTCTTTTAGGTTCTTAGGTCTACGATATGCTAGAAGGCTGTTTTTCTTAAACAATTTTTTTAGGTCTGGTTTGAGATGTAGTATTTCCCAGCGACTTTTGATTATTTGGGATAGTCGAAGCAGAGTGGGGTTGAAAGTGGTTACTAGAGGAATGCGGCTACATTTATTTTTAATCTTGTACATTAGGATGTCTTCTTTAGGTGTGGGAAATTGCTTTATTTATTTGTTCCTTGATTAGGTGTTGTTTATAGACATGTGTTGTGAATTGATGCTCCAGATTTTCAATGTGTTTATTTAATTCTTCATTATTGGAACATATCCTTCTGAGTTTAAGTACTTGTGAATAGGGGAGGTTCTCTTTGATGTGTTTAGGGTGGGAAGACTTAAAGTGTAGATAGTTGTGGTTGTTGGTGATTTTAGTGTGTAGTGTCATTTTCTGTTTTCATCTATGTAAATGCAGGTGTCTAAAAATGTTACTGATTCATGGATTTTTCATAGTCAAACTTAATTGAGTCGTGCACTGTGTTTAGGGTCATAAGGAATTGGGTAAGTTTGTCATCACTACCCGTGTATACAAAGAATATATCATCGATATATCTTGCATAGAAAACACAGTCGCTACCAATGAGGGGATAGATATGGGTCTCCTCAAATTTTCCGATGAATATTGTAGCATATGATAGAGCTGCAATGGTGCCCATGGTGCAACCTCTTATTTGAAGGTAGTGTGCTCCATTGAAGTTGAAAGTGTTCAATGTAAGAACATGCTCCATGAGTTTTATGCGGGGGTGGGGGGGTCTTGTTTTCTTCTTTAATTAAGTGCTTCCTGAATAGCGGTTAGCCCTTCGATTTGTTTAATGTTTGAATAGAGTGACCTTACATCTATAGTCACTAGAATAGCATTCTCTGGAACTGTTTGTATGTGATTAATTTTGTTTAGTAGATCTGTTGTGTCTCTGATGTAGGATTTTACTTCCTTAGCTAGCGGTTGTATGTAATGGTCTACTTATTTGGAAATTTTTGTTGTGTGGTAGTTGAATAATGAAATGACTGGCCTTCCTGGGTTGTTGCTTTTGTGTATTTTAGGAAGGAGATAGAAACGAGCAGGTGTAATGTTTGTGGGTGTAAGTGTTGTGCATGTTTCCTTGTCGATTAGATTGTTGCGAAGCATTATGTTTCGTGAGCTAGTTAATTCATTTTGGTATTTAGGGAGGGAATCTGTAGGTAAGCTTCTATAGGTTTCTTTGTCGGCTAGCTGTTTGTTGGCCTCTTTAATGTATTCTTCGATTCCCCAGATCACTGTTGCACCCCCTTTGTCAGCCTGTGTTATTATTAGGTCATCTCTATGTGTCAGCGTGTCAAGGGCTATACGTTCCCCTTCAGTAATATTGTCACGTGGCAGCTTACATGCTATTGTTTTCTTTATGTCATTTGCTAAGGTTATTTCAAATGTCTGTATAGTAATGTCTGTGTCTTGTGGGGTGTAGGTAGCATCCTTCTCTTTTAATGTATCAAGTATGGAAGGTGTGTGATCATTGTCCCCGTAGTGGGCTTTTAACAGTATTCTTCTGAAGAAGGATTTCAGATCCTTTGCCAAGGTGTCTTTATCAAACCTTGGGGGACTAGGGCAAAAGCTTAGTCCTTTGAATGTAGAATAAAGGGTTTTAGTGAGGGTGTTTGATTCATTTGAACCTTTTAAAACCTTTTATTCTACATTCAACACCATTACTTGATAAGACACACACATATATATATATGATACCCTTCTCTGCCTTCCATTAGCATGGCTGATGCTATTCTCCAAGAAAGTGACTCATTGTGCTTTCTAAGGCTGACATTCTCAGCTGTCATGAGGTGGAAAATTACCTTGAATCCCTCTCTAGATCAGCTGCTAAGAAAGTCAGTCACTATGTTGAGTGGGACAATTTTTCTCTCCAGAATCTATTTTAAATATCTATAAGTCTACCATTCATCCATGCTTAGAATATTGCCGCCATATATGGTCCTGTGCACCAGTGATTTACCTGGAGCTCCTTGATAAGACCCAAAAAATAATCAAAAATATTATTGGTCCTGATCTGGCATCTCAGCTTCCATCCTTTGCCCAACACTGTAAGTTTGTTTCTCTATGCCTTTTTAATAAATACATTAATGGTAATCATTTGGATGAGCTCTTTGCTATGTTACCTAGACACTATGAATTTAAGTGGATGAATTTAAGACTGGCAGGGAAAGCTCATCAATTTACAGTTGAGCTAGCTAGATGTAGCTGTAACTTGTATAGTAACAGTTTTTTTTCTCACACTTATAAAATTTGCTCCCATCTCCTTACTTTCTGGCCAACTTTAATCTGCAAAAATTTAAATGCAATGTCAGTCACTATCTACTGTCCTCCTGATTGGTCTTTTTTCATTCATCTCATTACTAATGTTCTTGTTTCTAATTCTCCAACACCTTGTAAACCTTTGCATACTAGTGGCTGCAATGCCTTGTTTGGGGTGATACTCTTTATATATATATAAATATATATATATATATGAATAAAAAAACAAGAGGAAATCTTGACTATTCTTAGTCAACACATTTCATCCTCTGAGGGACTTTATTAAGGCAAATGTAGGATTTATTTTGTAGCATGTGTTTATATACAAAAGCAAGGATGTAATTGGTTTATCAAGCCTTTTAAATTTGAGAATGTTCATGAATGGTTGAAAGGTCAGTCAAAACATGTAGAAAACACAACATGCCATAATTCAAAGTCTGATTAGGCAAGAGTGAGTAATATTCAAGAAATATATATGAATATTGTTTAAATTGTGATCAGATTATTATAGTTTGGGATGGACATATGTGCTGTACATCTTCAGAAACATGAGGTAATGAATTGAACCATTTTCTTTTGATTTTTCAACATATTTGTGGTTGTGTATGTTGGTCTGGGAAAGTAGTGATTCTTTCAGGAAAGGTAGGATTGGGAAAAACCAGGGCATAGATTTATATATGTATGTATGTATATATTGTAGTGATATAAAAATAAATAACAATAAGGAGACCAAAATTTCATTATCTCTAAAAATAGATGTTTATTCAGAATCACCAGGCCACTAAAGCCATATATTGACCAACCAATCAGAAATCTTTCACAACCAAGACTGAGTACTTTGTTGGCAGAGGCCTTGAGTCAATCAGAAGCAGAATGGTACTTTCAAAGCAGATCTCTGAATATCTATATAATGCAGGTGAAAATTAATCTAAATTAGAATCAATTAATTTTGTCTATTCTCCAATACTACAGTCATCATAGCATAACTGGAGCTGAAAATATGACACATGCATGACTAGTTTGTCACCTGAGTTGTCTTCACATACCTGCTATATTTAAAAACATACATCCTTTCTATCATCACCTTTTAAGCAGCCTGCTTCTTCATTTAAAAACATACATGCTTTCTCTCATCCACATTGTTAACCAGCAGCTATTACATTTGGATACATAAATATATATATTTACTTTCTCCTGTACTGTTTCTTTCTCTCTCTCACTCTTTCTTATGCACCCAGCACAAATCCTACATAATCTCACTCTCCAGTCTAGAAGCATCTCCAAGTGGGTGAGGAATTATTCTCCACCCTCCAACCTCTCTCTCAGGGGGGATGTGGCAAGCCTCTCACTGATATATTGCTACTTCCATGGAAAGTGCTTGGACAAACTACATTCCTTGGTTCTGCCAGTTCAAACCTTCATGACACTTGGATAGTAGCCATAGTTTATGACCTTCATGACACTTGCATATTAGCCAAACAAACACCCACCCACCCACATTAATTCCATATTCCATCATTGAGAAGAAAGAACAGCTTCTTCCTGCAAACCACTGTGAACAAACTCCCAAGAGGATGTTTCCCTGATCACTCTAATCTTAACCTGTTCAAGTTAAGAGTTAACAATTATCTTCCCTCCTTATCCATATAAACTACCCCTTAACGTAACCCGCTACCCTGAGCACCCACCTCCTCTGGCCTTGTACTGGGTTAACTCTACTGTTAAAAAAAAGAAAAAAAAAACTAAGCTTTGCAGATAAAATACTTGTTAGGGTCAAAGAAAACCATTTTTTTTTATTATGTTATGATTATAGACTAATAAGACATTATGAATTTATATAGTAATATCATTATATAAGCATGTCTTAACCAATATTTGTTCATTGCTACCAAATATCTGAAATGATATACTGAAGATGAAATACTTATATAAATCATTGTAAATATTTTTAATAAGAACAGAAATTATAAGCTTAAAGATTTATATAACTACAAGTATAAACTGACTACCAAGAGAATATTTCCTCGGTCACTGTTCAAGGCTAAGTTTTAACCGTTATATTCCACTCCTATATGCCCAAATTTCCCCCTAACATAACATAGCGTGAAATATCAGTCTATTAGGGCAGCTAGCCAATCCCTATTGCAGACGCTTGTATTTACTCAACACCCACAGAGTCAACCTGTGGTTTATACTGTAAATATGCTGAGCAGAACTTAGTTAAAGTTTCTGGGAGAGAGCATGCTATCTAGTGTGATCAACAATCTGAACAATGCCAGCACACTCAAGCCTTTGGTCACAATGACTTTTGACTTTGTGATAGTACAGCTCCAATGGCCCCCAAGGGTTCCATCTACCCAGTTTCACTCACAAGTCTTGGGTAAACCTGTGGTATGGCTGTCAGTCACTTTCTAAAGGTGCTGCATGCTGGGATCACCCCTCCAGACTGATAACATCAGGAAGTCTACTTCCTGACAAATCAACCATGGTGAGATTCGAACCTGGGTCTCATGGTCAGAAAGTGAACATTCTAACCACTCAGCCATGTGCCCATATATAAACACATATTTATATGCATTTACATATGCTCTATCACTGATATTGACCGTCCTGTCAGCTGGAGCTTCAGAATATGCTAACTGCACTTCTACAGATAGGGTAAATGAGGTGTCCCGAGTATGATGATAAACTACATCTGGCAAGAAGGCCTCTGATGGTGAGGTTTTGAGGAGCTTGGAACCATTTCTTAATTGCTGTTGTTTCCATCCTGACCCAGAGTGGTTGCACCTGTTAGGATCCCATCTAGGGGTAAATAGTTAACCCCCAAACTTATGTCAAAACACTATGAAAGTATAAAAATAGTACTTGGCTTTCTCAGCAATAATCATTTCTGTCAGGGTATTGCCTGTGAGCTGCTTCTCGTTAATCCAAAGAAGAAGCAGCTTTTCCATCTCCTCATGGATATTCATCCTTTGCTTGGACAGCCTGAAGACACACCCTTTGCTGGTGTCACACTGTTTATCTCATACTTCTGATTCAGGATGGTGCAGATCATTGATGCCATTTGGTCATATTGCTTCATTCGATCTTATTACCCCTGTCTTTAACACTTACTTTCTTTGAATCCATGGTTAACTAAATCCCCAAAATGCACATTTCATAGAAAATTCTCTGGCAAAAAACGACCAAATGAATTTAGTGAGATGGTGTTCGGTAAGTAAAGGGAGGCAATCAACAGCACTGGTGGGTGACATCTGTGACAAACATTTTTTTTCTCTAATAAAATGAATAATCAATAAATATTCTGGATGTTATGTGTTCACAGATGTGCTTGAACTTGCATTTGACTGTGTTGTTTCTTAGAAATAGATGACGTCAACTGGCAATGTTTCCCTTTACCTCAGTCACCGACTGCTTTCGTATATATGACGGTTGCTTGTACTGGGAATTTTTACTCATCCTACAAATGAAAATGCTCATGAATGGCAGCTCATACAGCAAGTTGCTTATATAATGGTGCACTTGTAATATGAGGTTCTACTATATATATATATATATATATATATATATATATATATATATATATATATATATATATTTTCCATTTATACATTATTTTTATAATTTATTTAAGTAAATGCTCTGTTTTTTAATTGAACAGTATTAATTATATTTGCTGGCCTGAATATCTATATAAATAATGTATAAATGGAAAATATGTTAAAATAATAGTTGGACTTAATCCATTTCATAATATCTATATATATTGCATGAATGAATAAATTATAAACATTATGTCTGCTTATTTTTATCATAATCCTTTCATATTCATGAATATTAATCTGTATATTACAACTGAAGAAGGCAAGAAATGCATTACAGTTTTATCTGTTACAGTGCATTTTTTACCTTATTCAATTGTAATATATGGAAAAATATTCATGAATATGAATGGATTATGATAAAAATAAGCAGATATAATATTTGTAATTTATTCAGTCAGACATGCCTAACAGAGAATTTGCTGTCTAAATATATATATATATATATATATATATATATATATATATATATATATATATATATTTATATATATTAATAATAATATATTAATATTTACATATTTAGACAGCAAATATATATATATATATATATATATATATATATATATATATATATATATATAAATATATATATGAGGTTGGTGCAAAAATAATGAAGTAATAATGTCATTTTTTGACATAAAAATTACGTCAAAAAACGACATTATTACGTCATTATTTTTGAACCAACCTAATATATATATATATATATATATATATATATATATATATACATATATTTGGTTGGATTGATGTGAGTTTGTGACCCTGGATTTCACACTTTTGCAATCGCCAGACAAACAATTGTGAAACCCAGGGTCACAATCTCACCTCAATCCAACCAAATATGTTAGCTATCTCTGATATTGAGCGCTTTCTAATAAGTACCGTGCATATAATATATAAATAATATTATATTATATATATATATATATATATATATATATATATATATATATATATATATATATATATATTAATAATAAAGTAGTAGAAATTCTGTTTCACTTTTATATACACTGAATTTATAATATTTATTATTATATTTATATAATTTTACATATATCAATAGGATGAATTGTCTGTGTAAATATTTAATTTTTGAAATATCCGCTTAGTTCAACTGTTTATTAAAAATTGAGTATAACATGAATTTCAGAAATGAAATGGGTAATCTTAAGTTATATAGAATATATATTATATCTACAAATGTTCAGATCTTTCATGTTTGTCTTTATACTAAATTCTTGAAGCGTTAATATAATTTAAATGACAGTTTGGTTCATTAGTGTCTAATGAATGCTGAAAGTGAATGTTGTTATACGAGATTGCATCACCTGCAAATGTTTCAGCCGTACATTCTTTAAGTATAGGTTTTACATTAACCGTCTTCATTTTTTATTCAGGTAGCATATTTTTAAATCAAAATTATAGTGTGTTTTCATTCTATGTGTTACTAGGTAACTGAATGGATTATCCCAGAAGTCTCTTTTTATGTCCAGAAATGCAGGTCATTAGATTTCAACATGTCTCACCTATATAACTTTTATGGGCTTCTAGGCCATCTATCTCATATATCCCAGCTTTTAGTTAATCTATTGCATATGCCAGTTTTTTGTCCATCTATCATATATCTCAGATCCTAGGCCATCTATCTTATATATCCCAGTTTCAGACACATTGTTGATTCCATATATAAAATAAAACAACATAGAATTTAAAATCTGGAATCCCCTTCTCAATACTTTCACTACTAAAATTTCTAATAAAGCTAATTAGCGAAACATGTCAAATTCATTTCCTACTTGTTCCCCATTCAATCATTCTGTTGGATTTAATCAATACTTTCAACTCATATATACAGGGTTATTAAAAAAGAATGAACCGATTTCATGAAGCATTGCTTCAGTTCTCAAATATCGTCATGGAATAAGTCAGTGACTATTTGAAAGAGGAGTTTTCTAAGTTTTGAATGGCTGCCACAAGGGTGCTGTAATTGTGTCATATCTCCAGCAACATACAGTCGTTTGTTTACCTCCAGATTTGCAAGTCCTCAGCAAAAGGTGGTCTATGTTCTTGAGTGTGTGAAAACAAATATGGTTGTTATGGTGCAGCATGCTTTTCAAATGCAATTTGTCATTAATCATCACTCTCTTAAGAACATTCGATGGTAGTTTAAACATTTTCAAGTGTGTAGGTGTAAAGGAAAAAGTCCAGGACAACCATGAGTTTTGGAGGAAGAAGTGGCAAGAATCCATGCTGTATTTGAGGGGAATCCATGGAAGTCGACAAATTGAGCTAGCTGTGAACTTGCAATCTCTCAATCTAGTATCTGGCATGTGCTAAGAAGACGTCTACATTTGAAGCCTTAGAGACGTACGCCTCGTACAGGTAATTACCAAGACCTTTTGCTCTTTGTGTGCTTGGCTTACAAGATTCCCACACCTCATCCACATAAAAAAAATTGCATTTATGTTCCACTGCTTCTCACTAAGCTCAATGACCTTAGATATCAAATAACAACAGCGACCAACTCAGTGGATTTTGATATGCTGATACGAGTCTGGGAAGAATTTTTTTTATTGCATTAATGTTGCCCATGCTGCAGGTGGTGGCCACATTGAACACTTGTAAGACAGGAAATAAAATTTGATTGAGAGTTTAATACTTGTGAATGGACTGGAGATTCCTATGGCTTTTACTTATTAAAATATTGTGAAATGAAATTGGTTCATTCTTTTTTAATAATACTATATATTAAGTATTTTGGACTAATAGTCTTAATTAAATAAGTAATTATGATGTTGAACACTTACAGGACACTGTGAAGTGAAGACAAATTGGGTAAACACTGAATAACCGAATAAACAAGTTTGTGTATATTGATAACAGATCAGAGACAAAGTGGGACATTAAGGGATAAAAAATAACTTAGAACAATGAAAGACAGGAAGTTGTGGAGAGCCATGATCACTCACATCCTGAAAAGACTTTATATATAAAAGAAGAACTTTTACCTTCATCAGTTGTCCCTCAAGTGTACTGGAGCCACCTGTACCACAAATTATGTTCTGTAAAAGTCACAATAATTACATACCATACTTGCTGGTGAGTTTGGATAATTCCTGGCTTTGTAAAAGTGCCCTTCCCTCACTCACTCACACACACACACACACACATATATATATATATATATATGAGCATTAACATGTTGGGTAACGTTAAACCTAAAAATAGCCAGAATTTATGTTTTAAACAGTGATAATTAAATATAAAGCCCAAAAATTACACTTATTTTTTTGTGAATTGAAAATGAGAAACTGATTTATGACTAGTCTCCATTAGTAAATGAAACTATGCCTGTTCTGTAGTATCTCATGGCTGACCTGTGTAAACTGAAACTATGTCACACCATAGTCATGTGGCTGACCTATAACCAGTCAACAAGATTGGAGGCTTTTGACACTGGTGAACTTACGGTTCAAAAGGTTGACTTTGGGTTTTATGTCGATTTCACTTGCCAATTAGGAAGTATAAAATAAAAATCAGTGATTTTAAAGTAAGAAACTTTATTGAGACATGCAGGAAATTGGCTGATGTCTTTTAAGGAACTTTTTTGATTCTTGAATGCATCTGCGTAAATTTTAAGCAATGGCATTTTTTATACCAAGACAATAATTAAATTAATGACAGCAAATGAGTACATAGACATTTCAAGATGAAATCATATTTATCAGAAGGAAATTTAAAGAAAAAATTTTGTAAACACTTATGCATACATAATTTAGGATATATAAGTAATGTGGATATATACATACATACTGCTGTATTCTATAGCGCAAATATAAAAATAATTTGTAGCTTTTCCAGTCTGTTCATCTTATATTTCATATATATAGGATTAATACAAATATGAAATTTGGTTCTTAACTGATTGATGCTATATGATAAACAAATATTTTTAAGGCATCCTATATTTATGAGTTAAAAGGCTCAATACCAGGGACAAGTGTATGTAAATATAATTAGTGGACACTGAGACCAACATCCAGTGGTGACTTTCTGTTTTAAGAATAAATGCAAAATATGAATGCACACACAAACACAAATAAATGTAATAATAACAAACAATCAACAACAAAAAATAAAGTAATCAATAATAAATAACAAGTAAAAAAGAAACAACACTATAAAATAGCTCCAAATAACTGCATTCAGATCCACAATTATTGCCACTCAATAGTCTCTAGAATAATTTGAAACATAACTGTTACCACCCACCCAATAACCATTTGGATAATACAATAGGCTATACACGATTGACCAACATATAAATAGTTGAAGCAAAATACAACACTTATACTTAACATCAGGAAGAGAGAGTTGGATTTCAAGGGCACATAATGAGGAAAGACAGCTTGGAAACATGGATAGTCACAGGAGGAGTGTAATCTGAATAATAGGTGAAGCTATCTACTCCTACTGAGGACTAGATAGGTTCACATACTGAGCATAATGACAAGAGCCATGATGATAATCTAGAATGTATCATAGGATATTCATTATCATTATTTTATTACAAGCTTATTCAATATTATTGCTGTATTTCTCTTTATCACACCACACTTTGCAACTATTTTTTTAATCATTTCACCCCAAGCAAGGCAATAAAACCATTAAGATTCAATGTTTTTTTCCACTGATGTTCACCCTGTACAACGCCCAAGAGCCACTCAAGGTAGAGGGTTATAGAGTACAAGGCACCATCCCAAGCGAGATGATAAAGGTACCAAGATGCAAGTGGCTATTGGAAGTGAAAGAGAAATAGAAGACCTTAGAAGGAACTGAAAACCCAATCCTAAACAGAAAACAAAGGAAAAATCTCCTGTTCAAAAGAATGGAGAGGAATGTGAACAGGATGATAGGCAAACCTAGCTATTCCTATGTTTGATAGTGAGTTTGATAAACATGGAATCATCTATACAACCTCTTTTATGTATATTTTTAATGTAAACAATTAAACAGAAATTTAATTTTATATTTTATAATGTGGTAAGCAAATATATATATATATATATATATATATATATATATATACAAACACACACACACTTTGTCTATCTAGATCTTTATACGTATCTACATAAAATAAAGAACATGTGTTTATATGTGCGTGCATGTATGGCTATATATGTATGTACGTATTGTGGTACATGTATATACACACATTTTATATTTCATTTTTAATTTATTTATAAATAAATATATGTGTGTGTGTGTTTATGTAGGTTGGAAGCAACAGACACTTGCATACACACACATATGTACTTTTCAGTGTGGATATGTAAAAACATATATACGAGTGTGTGTGCATGAGAATATTTCAGCAACAGTTTTTCATTGATATATGCTTGATTAAATTTGACAAAAAAAACATTAAAAAACAATCCTTGTCTATATTTTTAATGAAAAGGCGGACACACACACACACATGCATATGCTCTCAAATATGTGTGTGTGTGTGTGTGTGTATGTAAGCATATATATATATATATATATATATATATAGTCATGTACCGACTCTCACATATGTGTGTTTGTGTCTTGTATGTGAGCAATTCATTTTTTTTTCTTTCAGTCCACGCCATTAATGTCAGACATGAATGACCCAAACAAATATCAAAAGAATTAAGCAAATTTAAAGGCCTAACCAACATTGGCAAAAATATTTTTATATCAACAAATCTACTTGATTTTACAATCATTAATTTCAATGTATTTTCATAGCATATATACATATATATATATATATATATATATATATATATTTAAAATTGTGTATTTGGGTAACAATCCTTCTTTTATACAAGTTTCATTAAAGATAACTGATAAGATGGTGTGATTAAGGTTTTTGTTCAATTTTTTTTAACTGTCCGAATGTTCTATATATCTGAGGACTAAGTTATTCTATTAGCCATTGCCAAGTGTGTTTTTTTTTAAGCAAAAGACAAAATTTATGAATAGTGACAAAGGACAGGAAACAAGATAACAGACAAACCTATTGACTCCTACCATGGTAAAAAAAGTAAACCAATATTAAATAAAAGTTCAGATTTTCAGGCAGAGATGTTAGAAGTATATAACTCAGGTAGACTTTAGAAGTAACCAGAAACCCAATCTTTTATAGGAAACAAAGATAAACCTCTACTCCTGTCCAAAAGACTGGGGAGATGTGTGAACTGGATGATAGATGACCATATCTACTCCTATTGAGCAAGAAAATGAAATATTCTACATCTATCTATCTATCTATCTATATATATATATATATATATATATATATATATAATGTATGAGATAGAGAGAGATTGTGGGGGTATTGTAGAGGGGTTAAAACATTAGCATTTCAAACATGAGGTCTTGGTTTGAATCTCATCATTGTTGATTTTCCAAGATTTCTTCATAAAAATATGCACTGGGGAGTGCCTGAAACCCATAACACAGGTTGTCTCAAGTTAAATGGAGTAAACAGAACTCTTTGGAAGCCACTGGTGGTTGTATTAGCATGATGTCTCAAGTCATTGTGACCGAGAGTTTGAACGTACTGGCCTTGTTCAACTCAGCATAACTGCAGTATAAATTACAGGTTGATGCCTGCAGCAGGATTTGTATAGCCACCCTAGCAGATGAGTGTACTTAGAAATAAGTGACCAGCCATGAAGTTATTAGCATGGACATCAAAAATCAATACTACATTGTGATTTGCAGATTCACACCATAATCAGTTCACATTCTGATGGACACATGGTGTTTATTTATGTTCACCCTGTCTATAGCTATGGACATCCTATCCATGATACTTTGCACTCTTCCCTGACAAATACATCAAATTTTAAAGAATATGATTATATATGCATATATATATTATAATAAAAAGAAAGAACAGTAAGATATATAATCCGGTGTTCTTAAGTGATATTTTTATTTTTACAAAACAGTGATCTATGTAAATTTACAGAGCATAATGTAACTCATAATTGATACAATAATAGTTAATAAAAATGAACATACAAAATACTGCCCCTGTTTAAATGATTGGATTTCTCTGTATTCTTGGAAACAAAAATTATGAATGTATGTGCTTTTAAAAGTCAGTAAATTTAGAAGTTATTCCAATATTCGCTTAAGATGAAACAGAACTAATACTTTTAATTTAATTATATAATCAAATTTGAAGTTTTTAGCTTTGGTTTTTGAAACATGGTAATTCCTGTGTAGTGAAGGAACCCTATTTTAAATCAGTTAATTTATAATATATATATATAGAGAGAGAGGGAGAGGGAGAGAGAGACAGACAGACAGACAGAGTAGAGAGATATCAATTTGTAAGCTTCCATGGTCCCCATCTAAGCTTTTGAGAAAATTTTACAATATGATACCCACTCTAGTGAAAAGGAAAAGCTACAGATAGAAATTTCATTTGACCCATAGCTCAAGAATTATAATCAATTAAAATTCATTTGGATTTTCATGTCAGGTGTCTTTAGCTTCATTTTATAAAAATTACATCTGTACATTAATGCTGTTGGTGAGAGAAACTCGCTGTTTTTGCAAGTTTATAAACAATTGCTATCTTTAACAAAGCAAAAAAAAAAAAGAAGAATTATGGGTTATTGATTGGAAGGTTCATCCTCTTCTACCATACTGCCAATATCTGCCTCTGACATTTCAGGTCCACATAATAAAATAGGAATTAACTTTTGAGTAAATAAATAAAGGACCCTGGAAAGAGAGAAACTACAGACACAAAATATCCTTTACAAATATTAAATATGTGAACAGCACACTACTTTCTAAACATGTATGGAAAGTTAAAAACAAAAGCCAAATTTCACCAAAAATATCCTGGAAAATAAGGAAAACAGCACCAGCCTACAACAATAAATCCGAAAACTGTAAACTGTCTGGATGTGAAAATAGCTAGAATTACCTTCCTAGATGAACACAGATTTCTTAATTAATGATCAGAACTCTTCCTTAAATGCAGACATAAAAACAAATTTTTACTATGTTAAAAATCAAAATCTAAAATGAATACATTGAAAAATTCCAATTATGAAACAGATAATGTAATATACTTTAGACAAAAGTTGATAACTTAACTGAAACAAATAAGATAACCAACACCTGAAAAAAAAAATATCTTCCGAATATCTTAAAATTATACACTTCCTGATATTTTAATATTATAAATTTCATTGCATCCGAATATCATAAACTTCTTGATATCTGAATATTATAACCTTTCTGATATCTAGAAAATTATGAACTTTCTGATATTTGAATATTATAAACTTCATTGTCTTGCATTTCCATTGACATTCTCTTTGCCAACTTAAAGAGATAATTTATATTTGTATATTCTTTGTATTTGAATTTCAAGTTTTTGTAAAGTATTGATTTTCAAATAAAATTCTCTCGCTCTTACTCCTCTTTACTTTGTTAACTGATCTTGACACCATCTAAAAAGATGGACATAATTATATGATAGTTGTTTTGTATCATTTTCCAGTTACATGACATGCAATCAAATAATTTTTTGCCTGAAACTTTCTTATGAGCTGTCGTTGTTATGCATGGAGGTTTTTGATAATCTTTGAGTTCTGTTTTGTCTGCAGGATTTAGGCCAGTTTATTTTCTTAGCTTTTTTTAGATAAGTTTGTTTTTTTCTAGTATTGGACATGACCAAAAATGGTGAGTATTCTGTCCCTTGCAGTTGTGGCAAAATTACAAAGGTAAAAGTAAGGCTGGAGGAAATTTGCTATAGTAAAACAATGAAATCAGGTACGGCTGATCATGTACAGAGAAAATGTGTGGTCACCAACCCTTATGGAATAAGGTAAAAATATTAGAGAGAGATGAACATTGGAGAATCATAATTTCGATAGAAACAGGAAATAGGTTAAGTAATAATAAAGAAAGAGTAACAACAGCTTTGCCAGCAGTTTAGGATTACCTACTTTTTTATATTTGCCTTGTACCTTCAGGATGTAGGCAATCATAGACATCCACATCTTCCTGTTCTCTATAGGTTTGTCTTTTGTTATTTTCTCCCAAACTGTTCTACCACCCATTTACTCAAGCACATCAAGTATGTTACATGCTACTTTCTTTTGTCTCTCTTTCCCTCAATCAGTCCTGTGAGTATAAGGTTTTTAAGCCTTCCTTCCTCATTATATGTCCCTAGAAATTTCAACTGACTCTTTCTGTCGTTAAGTATAAGTTTCCTTTTTTTTAAATTTTTCTCTAGAACCTCATCATTGCTCACATATTCAGTCCATAGTATCCTTGACATCTTTCTGTAGAACCATGTTTCTGTTGCTTCAAGTCTCTTCTTCATCTTTGAGGAGATTGTCCAGCATTCGCTGCCATATAAGAGGACAGATATTAATACTATTACTATTTTTTCTTTTTATTGATTATATGCTTTTATTAATGTAGCGTTAATTGTTGGGATCACAGCATGTAATGGAAGTTTTGATGGAAAACTGACTGTGAATGTCTCAATGCATTTCCAAAGAATTAGAATTTTGGGTTTTTTTTTGTAAAAAATGTAAAATATTAAACCCAAATCAAAAAACGGTAAGGTAAGAAATCCAAAGCTAGAATTGTCATGTTAGTGAGAGTGTGATCTTGACTAGCCATGAGAAATTCAAATCCATCTCAATAGCGTCAAATAGTATATTCCCGAAGTATTTCTTTAAATTTGATCAAAAGATTCCATCAAATAAACACACCTGCCCTAAATGTAATGTAACCTGTTCCTTTTGAAGTTACATTTTTTTAATCTTTTCAATTCTTTTCCATTTCTTCTCCAGCTCCTATTTTGTGTTCTAACTAGGATTGCCATGGTGTCATATACGAAGAAAATCAGTAACTACCAACACATGTCTGAGCATGACACTCTGGATTTATGAATATAGGTTTTCTGCCAGGTGTATAAATAGCGGTGTCATGCTACTGACTGTAGTGACTATTGAGTGGAGCTATCCAGTCGAATTGGTGTGAATTATTGTGCATTTATGATTTTGATTTTGATTTAAGATTTACTGGAAACTGAGCCACGCTACTAACAAGTTATTCATTGAAATGGTTAATTATCTTTGGTTGACTTTTACCTTTTTTGTTCATGTCAAGTATTTATTAATAGCCACCATACATCACAAAACCTTATGGTTTATGTTGGTTTATGAATCTGGTGGCATAATAATTGTGAGTTCAATCCTTAGTACAGTCTCAGTTGAAACAGGACAAACAATAGCGGAACATTAGTAAAAGGAACAAAATATTGTTAGGCATGAATAGCAGAACAAGAATTATTTACTCAGGTAGAATAAACAATTTAGTTTAAAATTTCCTGTAGCTTATCCAATTCAACAGACACATGAAAAAAGCTGGAAGGCATGATAGCTGAAACTGACGAAAGATGAGGATATTAGTCTGAATATAAATAGTGTAAATAATATTTTTTGTTGCTGTTCCATGAGACAAGTTGCACATGATACTTTGGAATTATTTCTGTCTGCTTTGTTTTATGGCATATCAACCTTAAAGTGTTATTTAATGTCAAAAAAATGGTAGAATTGCTGGTAATATTTTTTCTTTTCACAAATGTATTGCTGGTAATATTTTGTTTGTCATCATTTTCCTTCCAAAATGTATTGCTGGTAATAATTTTTCCTTCATAAAAGTAAAAAATTTTTTGCCTCAAAATGTATTTCTGATAATAATTTTTCCTTTAAAAATACATTGCTGGTATTAAAACCAATTTTTACACCTCCACAGCATTTTGATTCCATTTTGAGGGTAAACTGTTTGCCCATAGCTGGGACCCTAACAGGTGCTTCCACCTGGATCAGCATAGACCTGGGAGCACCAACAATTTAGAGGTGGTTCCATGCTCCTTGAACCCCCCAATCAGAGGCCTTGCTGTCAGATGTATATATATTTTTATTTTTAGAAATCATTTTACAGAAAAAAATGACCCAGGGTAAGACAAACATCTTTCTTTCCATTGGCTTCAATATTTCAGGGTTAATTTATTAATTTCTGGGTTAACTGATTCTTGAGAAAAAAATATATGCAGTAAAGTGGATCATTAACAAATAAAGAAAATAAAAATGGTTTTCAAAATTAATCTGATAAAAGCAACAGAGCTACAGGAGGTACATAAAATTCTTGGCCTGACTCATATCCCAAAATAAGTATTCTGATCTTTCATTGTGGGAATACAGATTTTGAGAAGTGATTTGAGTCCAAATTGTTTTCAGCATCTTCTCAGAAATTTCAATAAAAAACAAATAATTGTTCAAAAATTAATATAATGTGATTTCCGAGAATTATTTTTTTTTATATCTTATCTCTCACTTTCAAAATGGACCTACCTTGAAAATTATAGACCATTCTCATTTTTGTAAGGTGGCAAACTCAGAAAATCAGCAGGGGATGAAATACTTATTTTCCCCACTGCATATATATATATATATATATATATATATAATTGTATATGCATACAGAAGTCGGGAAAGTAGGTATACAGTAAGTATTTTACCAGTATTATGATAGTCGTTGTAGGATTCATTTAATACATTTCTGTTTTTCATGACAGTATACCTACTTTTGAATTCTCTCTCTCTCTCTCTCTATATATATATATATATATATATATAGATATATATTACTTCAAACATTATTATAGTGGATAATCTTATTTGAAATAGACACCCCATTTTTATTTATTTATTAAACTGTTCATCAGCCTATCACACACATATTCACCCACACAACACTCATAGAAAACACACTTCCAGTACAATCACTGAAGTTAAGCAACATCTAACCTGGTCAGTACCTAATGGGTAACCACTTGGGAATACAAGATACTGTAAGTTTGGATTTGTGGGTGGTGTAATGGATAATGGCTTGGAATTGTTAATTAGAGAGCTAAGTTCCAATTCCAGTCAAGTACATTATAGTCACTCATACGAAAATACCCTTGGAAAAATTATGAATCCACCTTTTCACCTCGTGCCCCCAGCTATGGGTTAATTAGTTAGTCTTGTGTCACTAAACCATTATTATCTCACAAAATAAAATAAGATTGCAGACAAAATAAGATTTTAATAATAAGATGATCTAAGATTTTGTCATTAAATAACCTATACAGGTTGATTTGCTTTTAAAAAAAAACAACCTACCAATAAACAAATAAGCACACATATATATTGAAAGATGTGCTAAACAGGACCAAGATGAGATACTTGACTAATTAGTAAGATTTTAAAAACTTTCACTGGCTGAGAACTTTTCTGCACACACTTCATATATATAGATGCACCTATGTCCACAATTGTGAAAGGATATATATATATATATATATATATATATGTATATATATATATATATATATATATATATATATATATGTATATGTATATGTATGTATGTATGTAAAATGCTTGTATGTGCACATAAATGTATTTGATTTATGTTTTTGATTTATGTTTTTGTAATTATATCAGCAGTGATTATTGTTACTTTCTTAACTTAATGAATTCATTAATTACTTTAAAAAAAAAAAGCATATAAAAGAAAAGCGCGTTGCATTTTGCCTGAAGATGAAAATTTGAGGACATCAAAGCATTGGAGACAAAAGTGAATGGTGTGTGGAAAATCAAATAAAAAATATGCAAAAGGCAATCATTTATTTTATCACACGTGCAATCTCAAGTGTACATATATACACACTTTGACATACATAAAATGCAACACTCATGCACGCTTACATATACTTAACCCCCTCACACACACACACATATATATATATACACTCCTCCAACTATTTGACCTATCACAGAATGCTTAGACTACTTATGATTTTATTATTATTGTTATTGCTAAATTTTAACATATTTATCTTGCTTATTAAATATCTATGAACCATCTCATCTCTCTCTCTCTCTCACACACACACACACACACAGAATTGGGTGGTTATTTCTCTTGTCTGGTCATCACATTTCAGTCATCTGAACTTGGCCATTATTCTATCTATCTACCCCAGTCTGTTCATATTTATCTATCTATCTACCCCAGTCTGTTCATATTTATCTATCTATCTACCCCAGTCTGTTCATATTTATCTATCTATCTACCCCAGTCTGTTCATATTTATCTATCTATCTACCCCAGTCTGTTCATATTTATCTATCTATCTATCTACTCCAGTCTGTTCATATCTATTTATCTCTCCCAGTCTGTTCATATCTATCTATCTATCTCTCCCAGTCTGTTCATATCTATCTATCTATCTATCTATCTATCTATCTATCTCTCCCAGTCTGTTCATATCTATCTATCTATCTATCCCAGTCTGTTCATATCTATCTATCTATCTATCCCAGTCTGTTCATATCTATCTATCTATCTATCCCAGTCTGTTCATATCTATCTATCTATCTATCCCAGTCTGTTCATATCTATCTATCTATCTATCCCAGTCTGTTCATATCTATCTATCTATCCCAGTCTGTTCATATCTATCTATCTATCTATCCCAGTCTGTTCATATCTATCTATCCCAGTCTGTTCATATCTATCTATCTATCCCAGTCTGTTCATATCTATCTATCTATCTATCTATCCCAGTCTGTTCATATCTATCTATCTATCTATCTATCCCAGTCTGTTCATATCTATCTATCCCAGTCTGTTCATATCTATCTATCCCAGTCTGTTCATATCTATCTATCTCAGTCTGTTCATATCTATCTATCCCAGTCTGTTCATATCTATCTATCTCAGTCTGTTCATATCTATCTATCTATCTCAGTCTGTTCATATCTATCTATCTATCTCAGTCTGTTCATATCTATCTATCTATCTATCTATCTATCTATCCTAGTCTGTTCATATCTATCTATCTATCTATCTATCTATCTATCTATCCTAGTCTGTTCATATCTATCTATCTATCTATCTATCTATCTATCTATCTATCCTAGTCTGTTCATATCTATCTATCTATCTATCTATCTATCTATCCTAGTCTGTTCATATCTATCTATCTATCTATCTATCTATCTATCCTAGTCTGTTCATATCTATCTATCTATCTATCTATCTATCTATCCTAGTCTGTTCATATCTATCTATCTATCTATCTATCCTAGTCTGTTCATATCTATCTATCTCCCTATCCCAGTCTGTTCATATCTATATATCTATCTCAGTCTGTTCATATCTATATATATATATATATATATATATATATATATATATATATATATATATATATATATATATTTCAGTCTGTTTATATCTATCTTTTATTTTTTTTAATTGGTATCACTGGAATTGGGAAGTATAGGGCTTGAAAGGAGATGCACAAGGGAGAAGTGTGAGAAAATAAACTGTTTGCATAGGACTACATCTAGCCAGCTCAACTGTAAATTGATGAGATTTCAATGCCAGTCTAGTACTGTGCTTAAATTTAAAATTCTAGGTACCATAGCGAAGAACTCATCTGAACAATTACCATGAAAGTATTTATAGAAAGACACACAGTGAGGTAACCTTATGGTGATGGGAAAGTGACAGCTGCCAGATCAGGACTGATAATATTGCTGATTCTGCTTTAGATATCATCAAGGGGCTCAAGTTAAATATCTGGGACCCTGGGTGATATATGGAAGCAATATTCAAAATATAGTCAAATGGTAGACTTATAGATATGCAAGATAGATTCTAGAGACAAAAATTATCTCACATAATTTAGTAAACCAAATTTCTTAGCAGCTGACCTAGCAATGAATTCAATATAGTCATTCCACTTCATGTTAGCCTGAGAAGGTGCAATGAGTCATTTTCTTGGAGGTTAGCATCAGCCATGATGATGGAAGACAGAGAAGGGTCTCTCAGATGATTAATAGAGAGAAGTTTAGTTTTGGACGCATTAAAATTAACAAGTCGTTTTTTGCTCCAGTTAATGACGGACGAGTTTGTTTTGGACATCGGCTGCCATTTTGACATTGTCAAGCTGATGAGCCTTACTATCAAGCCAGGAGCAAATTGTTGTGTCATCAGCGTAGATACCAAATTGAGAGCTGATGCCATCAGGAAGGTCATTAATGAAAATTAAAAAGAGAGTAGGAAAAGGATGAAGCTTTGGCGGACCCTACATTTTTATCTTAGACAAATAGACATATAAGAGCAGACTATCTATCTTCATTGTAATTGTTCTGATGAGATTACTTTCTTCTTTGGTACCTCAATTTTGTGAATTTAAAGGCAGTACTAGATTGGTTTCTCCCTGGTGGAACGTCCTTCAAGCTTCCTGTTTTCCAGTCAATGTTGCACTTCAAAAAATTTAAATGCAATTTTAATCATAATCATTTGTCTTCTTAATTCTTGTCTTTTTATTGTTCTCTCTCCTTTATGACGTTCATCATTTTCTCATCTTCTTTAAAACTCAGTTGCATGTTAGTGGCTTTATTGCCTTGCTTGGGGTGAAATGATTAAAAAATAATTTGAGTTTAATTTCATCTGAGAACAACACCTTCCATCACAAAAGACTGTATCCATCTTGCATATTTATAAATCTACCATTTGTCCATGCATTGGATATTGC
>OZ010595.1:92785116-92792616 GCA_963932145.1 Acanthosepion lycidas
TGGGGTGAAATGATTAAAAAAAAAAAAAAACAAAAAAAAACATTCAGTCTGAATTGGCTTTCAAGCTTTTATTGGGTGGATCCTTTCCAAATATGGCACATGCTGGGATTGCCTCCCTAGGCTAATACCATGAAGTCATCATCTTCTTGACAAATCATCCAAGGGCAAATTTGAACACAGCTCTCAGTTTCAAACAACAAGTGTTCTAACCACTCGACCACACACCCATTTGTATATATATATATAAAATATTATTTTATGTTGTATATAATCCTTTTTGCTAAATTTAGAGAGAATATAATTGCAGTGAAAAGTACAAAATGTAATTGATTTCTTCCTGTATTACCAAAGAATCAATTATTTATTCTTTTTCAGCTCATTATTCGGCATAACTCTTGATAAATAATGAAATGAGAAATCAGTTTGTCAATCAGTTCTTCCTGCTCCCATCCACCTGAAAGCATCAATCAAAGTTGCGGTTTTGTCCATTAGAATCTGTTGTAAATGTCGTCTTTGACCACTCAACCACAGTCGTCAATAAATTATTCCCTGATGAGTTATAAATAAGTTGGTTGATTGAATGCCAAATTTGGGGACAATGAGTCTCAATTCAGAAGGGAGACTGTCAACTAATTTTATTTTGCCTACTTTTTCAATCACACACACACTCAAATATACTCAGACAACACAACATGCACACACACACACACAACTGATGGCTGCCACCTCATTGTCGGGTATGTCCATCATAAGATATCATTGTAAGACAATTTTGCTTTGAATAGATATGTCGCTTTAAACTGAACAAATTTTAAAATCTATGGCACACATTTGGCAGACATGAGACACATCATTAGGCTGATTTCTGTGATTTGCATGTCTTTTCAGCCCATCAATTGACTTGGAAACTTTTACACAAATGCAACATGACTTATCAGTAATACACACCATGTTACAGTTGGTCAGTTCTCTGGTATGGCTTTGCATATGAATTAATTTTCCTGTTTTACTCAATTAAAACCTACCACATATGCATACACTATTCATATATATGACGAATAATTTTTTTTCATTTCCTCCAACTCTTTCCTTTCCCCATCCCTTCTGATATTTTTGGCGATTTGTTAATTTGTTTAAGTGGGCATGAATAGTGTTACATATTGACCATCCACAAGTAACTGCCCTGATGGGACTGTAAGGTCAAAACCGAGGTAGTGAATTGTGCATGGATTTTTCCTCTTATAATTTATCATCAACTTTACAAATTCAATTTTTCTGAATTGTGTATTGAGCACTTTTAAAAAAATATCCAAGCATTGTCCTGTCTTGCGTCTAGTCTTGCGTACTATTTTTGTTTTTAGAGTGGTGAACATGACCAAACCTTCAATACCCCCTTTATTCAACAAATTTGAGGTTCTGACCTCCTCAGCTGATAAGGCTGAATGCTTTACTCATAAGTTCTCATCCAATTCAATTCTAGACTCATCTGGTATACTCACACCAGACTTTCTCCCTGGAACTTACACCCTACTGAGTGAGATGCACATAACCCCAAGAATGATATTGGACATCATCTCTAAATTAGACTGCCATAAGGCTAGTGGTGGGGGAGGGATACCGGTCATTGCCCTGAAGAAATGTGCTCTTGAAATGGCTCCTGTCCTCTCTAAACTTTACAACTACTGCCTCACCGACTCTTGCTTTCCAGCCTGTTGGAAGTCCTTATCTGTTATGCCTGTCTTTAAAAACTCTGGTGACCCTTCTGACTGGTCTAACTAATGTACTATCAGTCTCCTATGACTCTTTGGTAAAGTCTTTGAGGCTTTAATCCATGCCTAAGTGGTTAAGCACCTTACTTCACATAATCTGCTCTCTGACAAACAATATGGTTTCCGCTTTGCCTGATCTACCACTGATGTGCTCACGGCCATAACTGAATTCTCTCTCCTCTTTATTAATTCTCTGATGAAGCTTACATAAAAGCGAAACATGTTAGATTTATAAACGTTTCCTATTTATTCCTTATCCTATCATATATATATATATATATATATATAGTAAAGGTAAAAAATATAGGTTCTGCATGTACTTAGAGAGAGGTGTGACTTATGTTTAGAAAAAAAAATTAGAATAATAAAATACAATAATCCAAGTCAACTATTGAATCAGAGGAATGAATTACTGTTAAAATGTTGACATGAAAACAAATTCAAATTTCTATAATATAGGTTTAACTTAATTAGCTACCATATTTCCATAATATCTACTCCCCTCTACCTCATCAAATGTCGACATTATGACTAATTCTAATTTTCTATATTTTATTCTCCTCATATCTTCTTTACACTAATTATAGTCTATAAACTTTCCCCTATTTTAATATCTCCCCAACTCTGTTTCCATAAATCCCTTACATCTTTTTATCTTTTAATTTTAAATTAATATATCATTACACATGTAACCCCAAATTAATGTCACAGGGTTAATATTCGGGTTTCATTTTATAAAAATTCTTCTCTCTTAGGCAAATAGCTTCTACCCTCCACTGATACCTGTCTTGTGCATTTTGTATGACTGAAACAATGAAATGAATAAATTCTGTATTAGTTTTTCAACAGGTTGATTTTTTTAGCATTCACAGTTAAATTCTATTTATTCCCTCTCCTTCATGTACAGACATGAATTCAGTCCACACCAGGGGATGATAAGACTGATGAGTGATATCTTTGTTGGCTGAAATAGGCTATACCCAATATGAGGTAATTTGGGATTTTATTGATTATCAAACATATATATATATATATATATATATATATATATATATATATATATATATAAGTGAACATTGAAGTCAACACTCAGAGGTGACAGGCTGTTTCATGCTGGACGTAATCGTCAGGCCACCTGACGATTGCATCCAGCATGAAATAGCTTGTTGCCTCTGAGTGTTGACTTCAATGTTCACTTTTATATTTATATTTACATATGCTCTATCTCTGATATTGAACACTTTAAAACTATATTTCTGCATATATATATATATATGTGTGTGTGTGTGTGTGTGTGTGTGTGTGTGTGTGTAAAATAAAAAGACAAGAGGGAAAACTATTCTTATTCGTTTTCACTAGTATTCTCAATAGAGTTTAAATGTCTCCATGTCCTTGTGGCTGACAAATTATTTTATACCCTACAACACTTTCTGACCGATGAGATGTTACAAGCCTCTCACTGCTCTATTGCTATCTCCATGGAAAGCATTCAGATGAACTTACAATCCTAACCTTCATGTTCGTTCTGGGTAAGACGTTAAACTACATCTGCATCCTGGGTAAGACGATAAACTATGTCCAGAAGCAAGGCCTCCGATCAGGAGGTTTTGAGGAGTGTGGAACCACTTCTTAATTGCTGGTGTTCTCAGGCTCAGTGTGACCTGGGGTGGTAGCACCTGTTATGGTCCCAGCTATGGGTAAGTAGTTAACTCTTACCAGCAATACTTTTTGAAAAATTATTACCAGCAGTACAATTCTGAAGGAAAAGTATTACCAGAAACAGATTTTTGACAAAACAAAATATTACCAGCAATAAGAAATTTTGTCAGCATTAAATAACGCATTGAGGTTGATATGCTGTAAAACAAAATAAACCAAATCAATCTAAACCAAGGGATACATATCTATCCTAAAAATGTCAGCATTAAAAAACCCATTGAGGTTGATATGCCGTAAAACAAAATAAGCCAAGCCAAACCAAACCTAACCTTCATGTCTAAGCCCCACCCTGCCATGCACATTGTAGCAAACTCCACCCTCATTCCCTTTTGTATTCCTTTGGTGAGATGTAAGGTCCACCCAAGAAGCTTCTTTCTATGAACTACTACCTTGTGAAACTCTCTGAAGAGGATGCTTCCCAGGCTTAACGTGTTTAAATCTATGCTTATCCGTTATCTTCCACACATATCCACATATGCTGTTCCTCTTACTCTGTAATGTTCAACCTTGTACAGGGTGAACACCACTGTAAAAAGAAAAAAATAATAATCTTTAATTTTTCCTTGAAATATAAATTACATCTTTTGAAACCTTACATACAAACAAACACTTCAGTATCTGTCTATATTTTTGTGATGAGGTATTATGTACACTATTTACATTATTCGGACTATTGTCCTCAAGGACACATGGCACAGTGGATAAAGGCGTTAATTAGATCCAGTGACAGGACCCAAGGTGTGTGAGTTCAATACCCGGTTAAGGCAGTGGAGAACTTTCAGAGGGAAATTAGCAGGAGATAACTGACATCCATTAAACATGGCACGTGGAACTAGAACAGTCGAAAAACAGAGCAAAATAAAGGGTTCAGTTTAACACTCCAACCACCTGAAGAAGGCCGGAGCGTACAACAACCGAAATGTTGTAATAAATATGGCGACAAAGATGAAGACAAGAGTCCAAATAATGTAAATAGTAAACAAACACATTTTATAAATTTACAGATGTTTTTCCTTTGTTTTCACAACTTTGTCAGGAAGGAAATTTTATGACTGAAAAATTTCTGCTTCCAAGGTCCCTAAATAGCTTCAAAGTGCCCTCTGTGAAGCCTGTCATCTGACTTCTTGGTAGCTTGGTATACAACATTCTGTAAGGACATTAATATAAATGTCACTTTAGTCAGATGAAATCCTAAAGGATAAAACCCATTGTACACACATGAATATACAAATAAAATATCTTGAAATACTAAAGGTTAAATTTATTTAATAAAATCGCCATTGGCTTCAACCAGAGCATTAGGACAACTTCAGAATCTCCTGCAACTCTTCTGGATGATCTCCTTGTTGGTGTATGCTGCTATAATCCTTGCCTTCAGTTCATCTTTGGTATTACAAAGAGTTTTGTTGGTCTCTTGCTCAACTGTGCTGCAGACATAATAACCCAGGGGGTTACAGTCTGGGGAGTTAGGTGGCCAAATGTAAAAGGTGATGTAGTTGTAGAAATTGTCTGACATTCATAACTGGGTTCCCCTTCTTGTGTTGCATGGTGCAGAATCCTGTTGTCAGACATAGGGTCTTCTAGCAGCCACTCTCTTGACCCATGACAGGACTACCTCCTCAAGGCATCGAATGTAGGCCTTCATGGTGAGTCTGAGACCCTCACCAACAAATTCAGAGTGAGTTTTCTAAGCTGCCTTACCTTTGTAATCAACATTAGACTCATTCAAGACTTTCCAAATCCTTTGCACTGTTCTAAGATTAATGCCCAAACACTCTGAAATGTTCATATTAAAGCTTCTGGCACAAAAACCAATCAGTACAGCATGCCATTTCCAAATTTCTGTCATGGTGCACTTTTTCTTATAGACAGTGCCTAATTGACTTTATTATACCGTGTAGTCAACAAAATCAAAACCAAACAATGCACATGCACAAAATTAAAAATATAAAATGGTAAAAATTTACCGATGGCACTCTGTACATATATGTATATATGTATATAGACAAGAGTTTGAATGTCAACAGAATTGATTTGTCATGAAAGTGATTTCTTGATGTAAATGGCCTTGGGGAGGAGATACCAGCATGTGCCCCCATTGGAAAGTGCCTGAAAATCACTCAACATATTGACTGAGGCCATACAAGTTAAACTGAAAACATGGAATTGTTTGGGGGCCATCAATGTTTGAATAAGCAAGTCATCATGGTAAAGGTTTGAGGCACTGGCCATGTTAAAACTATTGATTAAAATAAATGATGCACTATCTCCCCTGAAACTGTAACTAACAACCCCACTCAACATAGTTGCAGTATGAACCACAGGTAGGCTCTATGTATTTTGAACAAATGTAAATGTGCTTGAGCAGGCATCTGCAACAGGGTTTGGCTAGCTGCCCTAGTAGACGGGTAACCTCAGATAAGATTAACCATCCATTTTATATATATATATATATATATATATATATATATATATATATATATATATATATATATATATGGATGTATTCATGTATATAAGTTTAATTTGTGATTTTTTCTGAATATGCTTTCATGTCTACAAATACAGAAATCATGTGAAATAATTATAATTACAAAAAATATTTATTTGCTTGTTAATTTGATTGAATGGCAATCATCAGAATAATCAAGGGCTGAAAATTGGATTATTTTTGTGTTGATGCTGACAGCAGGGTAGAGGAGAATAAGGTAGTTAATGTTTTGCAATTATATTTTTTGTCAAAGGAGAATATTTATCTGGCCTTTTATGAAATGTTTATCCATAGAATAATTAGAAACATACAACACATTTTTTTAATTTTATTTTATAAGCATAATAAAAGAAATGATAGTACTATTTTAAATGCATGACTCACAATGTAATAATATTTATAAATAAATCCCACTTGCATAATATACATAAATATATGTATATATATGTAACTGTGTATTTGGGCAGCAATCCTTATTTTATACAAGTTTCATTAAAGATAACTGACAATGTACTGCAGTTAAGCTTTATATTTAATTTTTCTTTGTTTTGTATAAGATTTTTCATTTTTTTGGACAAAAAGTGTGTAAAACTCCATCCGCAGCATACTCATAGAAAATGCAACTATAATAGCCTCATCCACATGTAAAAAAAAAAGACTAAAAATAATGGAAGGATTGATAATAAAAAATTAAGAGCCTATAACATCATCTATGAACACTGTCACAATGTGCTGACCATGTTTGGAAAATAAAAAAAAAAATTCTCATAACTCTGAAGCCTGTCTGAAGTTATTATGCAAATCAAATAAACCTCAGTAACTCAAAAAGTTCTGAACCAATATTTGTTAAATTTAAACTTGCCCATTTCTACCCTTTATAAAATATCTAATTAAATTTTCTACCATTTTTAATGAATAGTTTTTGAGATATTTAGAATTTACATGGACTGACTGAAGTTAATATGCCGATTAAACTAATCTTAGCTTAAGAGCTCTGAAATCTAATAACTATTTTTCTTTTTGCCATAATATATGTTTAAACATGCGTAACGGGAAGGATCTAATAACTGCTGAAAAACAGAAAATAACAGAGTTATTGAGGGAATGTCTAATTGGAGATATCAAGAGAACTTTGTAGAGATCATCGAATGATAAAGATAGCTTTTGAAAATATAAGTAAGTTGAGGACTCAAAGCAAATAAAAAGGCTTTAAGATCCTGTTTCCTCAAGATGGATGTAAACTAAAGAGAGTTATGGTGAAATGATCACTTTTGACCAGCACTTAGGTCTTTGAAAAAACTGGAAATGAGGGAGTCAAAAAAGAATTAAAGGTGTAAAATACTTTGTGAATTGGGATCTGTAAAAAAAAAAATCTCCTAGACAAATTCCTCTCATTAAAGAAAATATTTTAAAGTGCCAAAATTGGGAAAAGAAATAGATGAAAATTGACTTTTCTAAAGTAATTTACATGGACAAATCTTAAGTGATATTTCATGGACCTGATTGATGGGTCAAATGATG
>OZ010595.1:92797616-92822616 GCA_963932145.1 Acanthosepion lycidas
TTTATATATGTCGGTTCATATGTGTGTGCATTTATGTGTTTATATAAGCAATTGGATGCATTTATGTGCATATTTGTGTATGTATGTGTGCATTTATGCATGTGTATATATTCATGAGTGTGTGACTGTATATGCGTATTTGTGTGTGGTTATACATGTGTGTGTGTTTATGAGTACTTGCATTTATGCCTGTATGTGCCCACTTATGTGTGTATTTTTGTATGTGTGCATGTATGTGTGCATTTGTGTGAGTTTATACATGTGTGTGTATATTTATGTGTGTATGTATGCATGTATTTATGTTTGTTTAAGCATTTGTATGCAGGGATGGTGCAAGGGTCTTGTCCCCTTCCTTGCATCTATGAAACAACCCGATAGATTCATGGGTGTGTACTACATCTCAATTTTCATAAGGTAGTATTCAAATAAAATATGGAATACAAGCAGGGTGGTGCATTTGGCCACTCACCTAATCTATGATACTCTCCCCCCACTCTGCGATATCTCAATTTTCATAAGGTGGTATTCAAATAAAATATGGAATACAAGCAGGGTGGTGCATTTGGCCACTCACCAAATCTATGATACTCTCCCCCCACTCTGCTACATCTCAATTTTCATAAGGTAGTATTCAAATAAAATATGGAATACAAGCAGGGTGGTGCATTTGGCCACTCAGCAAATCTATGATACTCTCCCCCCACTCTGCTAGATCTCAATTTTCATAAGGTAGTATTCAAATAAAATATGGAATACAAGCAGGGTGGTGCATTTGGCCACTCACCAAATCTATGATACTCTCCCCCCACTCTGCTAGATCTCAATTTTCATAAGGTAGTATTCAAATAAAATATGGAATACAAGCAGGGTGGTGCATTTGGCCACTCACCAAATCTATGATACTCTCCCCCCACTCTGCTACATCTCAATTTTCATAAGGTGGTATTCAAAAAAAAACACAAATTTTATTCTACCCTAATTATATACAATAATGGATCATATACAATAAAAGTGAATAATTCATCTAGAAAAATTTAAAATAAATACAATGTATCTAAATACAAATTAGAGACATAAATAGATCAGGCCATTTTTAATAAATCAACAATATTTTGCGGCAATTTTTAACATCAACTTCAAAGTTGAATAATTTTAACAGATTCATATATATAAAATTCACTATTTTTTTATTCATAGTTTGTTTTTTTTGTTTTTTTCAAGACTTGGCATGAAGAAATCAAAGTCATCGATTTGGATGAAAAAACATGAACCCCAGAATGACATCAAAATCAGGGAAAATTTTTCTTCCTTCAAAAGTCAGTTGTGCTTCATTTCATTTTTAATTTGTATAAATGTAGGTAGAAAAATGCAAATGCTGATAAGATAGGGAGTGTCATAAATAACTGCCCAAGGCTCCCAATCAATCTTGATTTTGCAATTTTAAGCAGACCCCAGATTAAATTAAATGAAACTTATAAGCTGCAAATATATCTTGAATTTGCTAGAGAAGTGAAAACATTGTGGGATATAAATGTGAAAATCATACCCATTAATATTTGCATAATGGAATAGTCCCAAAGAACCTTACAAATAGACTGGTAGAATTTGCAATGTTATCAATCCTTACATCTCAGCATCAGTCTGTTTCCCATCACTATAATGTAGTATCCTTGGCCTTTTTTCCAAAAAGATTTTCATGAATCTAAGTGCAGTGCTAAATTGGCAGCTAGGTCTCATCCTTTTATTGTTGAAATTGTAAAATGTAGCTGTAAGTTCTATTCTAATCATTTCTTCATGTCTGTAGAACTCTCTTCCAACTTCTCGGTTACTTGTCAAATATGATCTTCAAAAATATAAATGTAATATCAACTGTCATCTTTCTCCCATTGCATTCTGTTACTTTATTGTCCTTTTTCCTCATTCATGTTTTCTCAGTAAACGCTTGCATCTTAGTGGCTTTATAGCCTTGCTTGGGGTGAAATGATTAAAAAAATACCTGTTTAAGAATAAAGAAAATCTGACAAGAAAAATACTGAGGAGACTTGCTGTCACTTTATCTCCATATTCGACAGGTGTTAACACTCAATAAATACTAATAGAAGTAAAATATTAATAACTAAATTACCTATTTAAAAATATATAAAATGTACTAATTAATATAAAACTGTGTTGTGTAATGATTAAGAATAAAGAAAACAAAATTAGTGGATCAAGGAAAAACTCTTCATTTTGTAAAGACTTACTTGGGAAAGGCATAAATCTGGCCATTTTTCATTACTTGTATTCTATGATAAATAAGAGAAGAGTTGGGGAGTGAAAAATCAGGTAAACTACTTTTCAAAAAAATTACTTACATGTAATAGCGTCAAAAAGCTGTAACACTGATTATCAACCCTGACAAGGGCTAGTCAGCTATTCTGAAGAAAATATAACCCATAATATTCAAGCAATTTCATAACAGTTTTTAGAAAAGATATTTTTAGCTAGAAAAGTGCAATATTTGGTGTTAAAACCAACAATTTGATGGAAATTCAAACATACAGAGGAAAGTGGAAAGTTAGATAAATAGTCTAGAAATGAAATTGTCTGACAAATGATAAATTACCCATGACATGCGTCATGATGACATGTCTTTGGAACTAATAGCTTCTGAAATGCAGATCATGAAGAAAAAAAAAGAAAACAAATAAAATCTGGAAATGACTGTATTCTATTTCTAAAGAAAATAGTCAGTGATTCTTCCTTCCTGCTGCTATGATGGAAGGCACCATGAAATAACAAACCTTGTTCTGGAGACAATCTCTATGTGTGCTTAGGTCAGGGATTTTTTTCTTGCTATTGATACTATACACATACACATGTACATGGTCATCATTAGAACAAAAAATAGGTGATTTCCTCTATCAAAATTTGTTTCCTTTCATATTCTTCTGATTATTGTTTTATGATTATGGCTTCAAGTATTTGTAATCCTCTTTATTTTTATTTTTTTGCAGTTAATGCTCCGTAATGTCTGTGTTGTTTACAAGTGTCTGTTTAACATTGATAGGAAGATGATGGCCTTACCTTCTTGTGTTGATTAATATCGACTTTTTCAGCACTGTTTTTTGATAAATTACATGTTAGTCAACATGAAACATTGTAGTCATTTGACCAATGTACATATTAGTTTTTTTTTCTATGGATAAGAAATACAATGATCTTATTTAATAGAGGTTTGTCGAGGCTGGTATTATTTATAAGTATAAGATTTGAGATATTTAATTTTTTTTATTTCTATCTGATTATGTGATGTGTACCTACATATTATACTCTTCATGGCTGGCTTACTTTGTTTAAAATCTTCGAGGAACTGATAAGTATAAAGAGTAAAAGTATAGAATATATTTATTATTGAGTTTGGACAAAAGTTTCTAATGTTTTTCAACAGCTGCTGAAAACATTACAAACTAATATTTATTGTTAATACATATTATAGCTCTGTTATTATACAGTGAGCACTATTTTATTAGCACAGTCATAAATTTCAGTATAATGAGAGTATGTGATTTTGTTTCTCATTAGACTGAAACTTATGACAGATGAATCAAATTTGTTAGATGCAATACAGTACCTCATTCTCTCAGCAAACAGAGACTTAGCTCCTTCAAGGACACATTTACATTTATTATGTGCACCCATGAACAGGTGTCTATTGTGATTGGAACTGTAATGCTGTTATAGCCAGAAATAGTGGGCAATAGTGGCAGGATATGTTGGTGTGAATCATGGAGAAATTTGAGGTTTCATTTGGTATTTCTGAGAAAGAATAAAAGCGACTACATTGGTTTTGATCCAAAAAGAAACCTCACTGGTGCATTTCTCAGTGGGAAGTTTAAAAATATCAATCCAAGAGGCATTCTGAAGAAAATCAAAAAGTGAACCCTAATCAGCATGCTGAAAGAGGTCTTATGAATAGGAGGTTGCTGTCTAATAGATGATTGGAATGAAACATCAATAGATACTATAGCATGATCTGAGTTGCTAGGAGATGAGGCAAGGAGCAAATCAAGTAAAGAAGCATGTTACTCAAATTTATTAGGGAAACAAGTAGGGAAATCTATGATTTGAGTTTGAGAGGAGAAATTAACATATTTTATAGGTAACTAAAGCTATAATAGTATGAAATCAAGAGAAGGTCAAGTGACTTATCTGGTTGATCGATGAGAAATAAACAATGAAGCAGGACTTAATCTTCCAGGGAATTTTGTTGTTGCTGTTTTTATGTGCTGTACTGTTGTAAGAAATTTGATTTTGACCAAGTAACATGAGATATGATGATGACACAATGTTGACAGCAGACATGGAAAAGAAACTACAAAGGCTCCTGCAGAAGGTAGCAAAGGAAAGAGAGAAGAAAGGACTAAGTATAATCTACAAGAAGACAGAATGCATGGTTATCTGCAAAAGTATGAGCTCAAAATGCAAATTACAAATTGGGGATCCTAAAATCAAACAAGGACAAAAATATCTGGGAAATGTTCTAACAGAGAGTGAAAAGTGTGACACTGAGACCTGAAGATATATTGGGATGGGCAAAAATGACTTCCAAAAGCTAAGCTGAGTATTAAGAGACAGAAAAATTTCCTTAGAAACAAAGAAAGGAGTACTGAAATGTTACATGATATCTGTCCTCTTGTATGGCAGTAAATGCTGGACAATCTCATCAAAGATGAAGAAGAGACATGAAGCAACAGAAATGTAGTGCTACAGAAAGATGCTGAGGATACTGTGGAATGAACATGTGAACAATGACAAGGTTTTAGAGAAAATGGAAACCAAAAGGGAATTTATACTTAACATCAGGAAGAGGCAGTTGAAATTTCTGGCGCATGTAATGAGGAAGGAGAACTTGGAAAGAGACAAGTAGATGTGGAGGGCAATGATCGCCCATGTCCTGAAGGGATACAGCACATAAAAGAAGATGTTTGCTACTATTAGGTTTGTGGAGGGTTTGGAGTAGGCCCTCTGTGGAAACTGTATTCTCTGAGTTTATTTCTCATCTTGCTGAAAAATGACACAGATGTGTCCAAACATTTTGACTGTAAAATCTTTCTCTTTATTCTTAAGTTTAGTCAAAAGCATACTAAAATATAATAAATATTATTGGTCATGTTGACCATATTTTTATCATTTCATTTGAACTAGCCTATTAAATTCACATATAAGAAACACATGAAGACCATCTTTCACTTTAATTATATATACAGGGTGAAGCAAAAGTCATACACCATAAGGATAATTTATTAAAAGCATAATTATACATGAAAATTTTATTTACTAGTTATTTGTGCTGTTCAAAATGTCCTCCTCTTTTTTCAAACACATGTTAATTCCATGCATGCACAATTCATTAATGTGTTGGAGAGTTTCCTCTGTCATTTTACTGCATTCATATTAAATTCTTTCTTAGTTCCTCAGTGTTTTTTGACCACATCTGATAAATAACTGATTTCAAATGGCCTCACACAAAAAAATCCAAGGGTGTGAAATCTTGTGACATTGGTAGCCAGTCAGGAAGACCTCTTTGACCTATCCATTAATCCCTATGATGTGCAATTCCATAAGGACTGTCAGTTTCACACTTTTATTCAAGTTTGGACATGGCATTGAAACATGAAACTGCATATATCGATAAAAGCTCTGTCTCAGACATTGAACATTCTTTTCTGATAAATATAGCATATTTTAACATTGTGTGTGTATATATATATATATATATATATATATATATATATATGTGTGTGTGTGTGTGTGAAAATATATAGAAAATAGGAAAGAAATCGTTAGGTAAATAATCCAAAGTTCTTTAGTATTTTTTTATTATTTTTAAAAAAACAGTGCTCAATACAAAAGTAGAGCATAAATATAATTATTTATTTAAAAATATGATTCCAACGCTACATAAGAGTTCTCACGTTTCAAAACAAGAGCCGAAAACTTCAATATAATTATTTGAATTAAACTGAAATAAATACCAAGCTCTGTTCCATCTTCAAGTGAGTTATTCCAAAAAAAATTTCACTTGAAGATGAAACAGACCTTGTTACTTTAATTCAAATGATTATATTCATGTTTTCAGCTCTTGTTTTGAAACATGAGAACTTTTATGTAGCGTTAGAATCATATTTTTAAATAAATAATTATATATATATATATATATATATATATATATATATATATATATATATATATATATATATTTCCTTAGGACCAGGATTTGGGTCCTAATTCTTCAGATCTCCATTTTCATACAAGCCTGGAAAAATTTGTCACTCATATTTTTGAAGAATTAGGACCAAAATCCTGGTCTTAAGGAAATAAATTATAATTCCATGATGAACCCTTAAAATTGTCTGTTTCTTAATATAATTAATATTTGCTCAGTTTTTGCATTGATCTCTCTGGATTATATCCTCCTTGAAGTTAACCATACAGATTACCAAATCATTATCTATCTATCTATATATATGTATATATATATATATTAATTGATTCATCGAGTCTGATAGAAACCTCAGGAAGCCCTGGATGGCCGTTTCGTCCTATATTTGGGACTCATCAGCAGTGCGCATCCACTACCGAGGGAATCGAAACCCCGACAGTTAGGTTGGCAAGCGAACACTATACCAACTGCTCCGCCGGGCCTCGGCGACAAAGAGATTGCAAATCAGACTCTCTCTCTCTCTCTCTCTATATATATATATATATGTATATGTATTGCCCCAAGTGCTTTTGGTTACTTCTTCAGCCATTTCTAAGGAAGTTTATTTTAGGTGTTGTTAATTTCTTTTCATGTTTTGGCTGTTTAAGATGTATGTTATTTTTGCATTGTTTTGAATACTGGCAAGGACATTTATTTTGACCCTTCATGTGCTGAGTACAGCTGGAATTTGAGTGAACATCTTTCGATCTTAAGAAAATTTCTTATCAAAAAACTTCAATATAAATTCTATATAAATCACATTATCTCAAACATTTCACTATAAGAGAGGGGGGCCATGTATATTAAATATCTCTCTCCCACTATCAACCTCACCTTACTTAACATTAGGAATTGAGTGTTGAAAGTTTATTTAAAAAATTATCTTGCATTAAAAACAATGAGCATTATCTTGCATAAAAACAATGGCCCTTCTGAAGGCAACTCTTTGCCTTTTCATCCACGGTTCAAGATGCTCCTTCGTAAATGCTATGTATGTATCAGCAGTCATTTTGATGCCATCTGGTACTCTCCATGGACCCACTAATGTTTTCCCAATAATTAATATCACTCCAGATCATTATGCCTCCACTGCCTTGTCGGCATCTCAAACGCTGATGGCGATTCTGTCCATTCATTACCCAGCCTTTGCACCATCTATCTGGCCTATCAAGTGTTGCTTGAGTTTCGTCTGTGAACAAAACTTTAGAGAAGTCAATCTTCATATTGTCCTCGGCCCATTTCAATCGATTTTGAATGTGATTCTCGTCAACGGCTTCGATACAGGTTTGACTGTTGCTGCTATTTCCCTCAGATACCGACACTGAGTACTTTTAGACAAAGTAGGATCCCCAATGCGACTGAAAAGCTCTTGGCTAATAAGTCCAGGGTTCTTCGTGGCCTCTTGTTTAAGTCGTGACATGAGATGACGTGAAATAACTCTCGGCTTGCCTCTATCTGCCCTTTTGCGTACTTGTATAGGGTCGGCGGTGAACTTTTTCACTTTTTATGATACCTCCCTATCATTTTAGAAAATTCTAGGGTAGATTTACCTTTTGAGAGTTCTCAGGTGATAGTTTTCTTTTCAGCATCACTTAAACTGTTTTTCCAGCCTATCTTTTCACTAAATTCTTACACTTTTCTAATAATTTGGCATGCTCAAATCACCGTACTGATAACAAATATGGCGCCAGTTTGTTTACATTGCGCAGATCAGTACAAAAAATTCAGTGATTGCGCAGGTCAGTAATGCCAACATTGTGTGAAAATTTTGTGTGAATTGATTTGATGTTTTTTGAAATATTAGAAAAAGTTATTTCGATAATAATTTGGCACGCAGTGTATATATATATATATATATATATATATATATATATATATATATATCAAACGTACAAATATATATATATATATATATATATATATATCATCAAACCTACAAATTTTTTTTTAATATATATATGAAGAAAGATAGTTTTAAGGTGTGCTATATTTATGGGATAAAGTGCTCAATATCAGAGATAGAGCATATGTAAATATAAATATAAAAGTGGACACTCAGAGGCGATAGGCTGTTTCATGCTAGACACAATTGTCAGGCCTTATATATATATATATATATATATATATATATATATATATATATATATATATATATATATATATAGAGAGAGAGAGAGAGAGAGACTAGTTTGTATGATGTAAAACTGAACTAAATCACCCACAGCTCTCTTTTCCTGTTAATCATTTTAATTCCCAAGTAATATATTATTCAGAGATTCTTTTATATCAGTGTATGTGTAAGATGTTCATGTGCATTGATGTGTGCCCCTCTGTACACTTGTAGGTATGCTATACATACTTTCATAAGGTATGTATGCTTTGTGCAACACTATAGGAAGTTCAGTAAGAACATTCTTTCTGCACGATGCCCTCACTACCTTGAGGTATCATTAATTTATAAACTCATGCTTGGCACATAGGCCCTGCCCCAGGTGAAAAAAAAAAAAAAAAAAAAAAATGAAAAAAAATCTGGCATCTTGTCTTTCTTTCTGTCTCCATTATGGATTTGTAAAGAACTCCAGGCCAAAAGCAAAACCTCCAAGTTTGCCTGGCTTCCAAAAGATAATGGAAGACATTTCCTGGATTAAAATAGCTACTTTGTTCTCTGCACAAAATACTTCATCATAAATTATACCTCATTTGGCCTAAATGGAAAGAGGGTGGGTGCCGGTTAAAATAAGCTGGACAGATGATTTCAGGGCTGTGTCCATATTTAATATTAGGGTTTTACCAATCCTCATGCTGTCTTTTTCTTTGAGGAATTGTTGGCTAAGGAAGTGAGAAATGGCTTGACTCTCTTCTCAGCCTAATTGGCATTCCCTAGGCTGGCATGATTGTTAGTCTGAAGGCACTTCTGCTAGGGCCAATATTGAATAATCCTGAAGAATCTTTGGACTTTACAGTCAGAATAGTGCAACAAAAATAATTGTAACAATTCATACAGCTACATACATATGTGTGTGTGTGTGTGTGTGTGTGCTGAGAAGTTTTGGGGATTTGAAAAGATTGATCAATTTATTTATCTGTCAAATTATTCTGCTTGCTATGCCTCGGCAGACATTTCACACATCTCTAAAAATCACTCCAGGTCAAAATAAAAGAACATCTTTTTTCACTTTCTTTGAGGAAATAATCTCACACTTCTTCCCAAGTTTTGAGTAGCATCTCATCCCCTCTTTCTCTCTCTCACACCCTCTCTTTCTCTCTATCTTACCCTCTCTTTCTCTCTGTCTCTCACCCTCTTTTTCTATCACTCTCTCTTTCTCTAAGTTTGTTTTTAAGACAAATAAGATAATCTAATATTTTATATATATATATATATATATATATATATATGTATGTTAAAATATAGTTTTAAGGTATACCATATAGAGAGGTAAAATTGTTCAGTATCAGGGATAGAGTGTATGTAAATATAAAAGTGAACACTGAGGTCAACATCATCAGTGACAGTCTGTTTCATGCTTGAATGCAATCTTCAGGCCATCCAATTAAACATGTAAGAGTGGACACTGAGGTTAATACTGAGTAGCGACAGTCTGTTTTGTGATTAAATGCAATTTTCAAGACATGACCTAACGATTTTATTTAAGCATATTTGATAAGTGTTTGATCATATTTTCATATGGTCTATCCAGGATAAAAAACACATTTACTCATAATTATAACACCTTACAGCCATAATTTATCATTTATTTTATATATATATATATATATATATATATATATAGACTTAATAGGCAGGTTAATAGAATTTGAGCAATAAAAAAGCAATAAAATTGATGATATTTAGTATATAAAAGCGTTTTAACTAAATTCAAAGCATGAAAGCGTGAAAGATTTTAAAGTTGGAATTTTCATATACACTTGTGTCCTTTTTCAATGATATAAGGAATAACCAAACAAGTGGGATTTAATTTTCTGAGGGATATTTTGCAGTTTTTTGCTGTTTTTGGTCAGACTTTCTTCCTGTGGAACTTAAACTCTCTGAGTAAACTCAAAACCCTGTTTAATCCTTCAATGTGTAATTTTATTTTGAAAATATATTTCAACTCCAATCTGCATCTTTTTTGTTGGCTGTTGAATGAAGACACTAAAAGTATGCATTTGATGTCATCAATACTATGAAATGATTGGTTGAAGTGTGCAACGACAGGTAAAAATTGTTGTGCTTGTTTTGATGTGTTTTTTTCATGATTATATATAGAATTCTGTGCCTATTTCTTCAACATAATTTACTTTTTCGATTTGTGACAGAAAAGTAAATATATAAGATTTTAACAGTCAGATCCAGAAGTTTGAATATTGTGTGAGTGCTGGAGGGGTGAAATTGCTTTCAGTGATGACATATTAACTTGGCAAGAGCGTGTATTGCAGATGATATTCCCTTGTTTTTTTGTTGACTTTTATTTCTTAAATTTTATTAAACAGTCTATTAAATTTATATATTATAAGAAGCACATGTGAACTATTTTTCATATATATATATATATATATATATATATAGTTGGATTGATGTGAGTTTGTGATCTTGAGTTTCATGCTATTTGCGATCATCCTACAAACTGATTAATTTTTTAAATTTTGGATTCATATACTATTGATGTATGTAAAAATTATCTTACTTATTATAAAACGCACATTGTGTGTGTGTCTGTACGTTTATATATTGGATCGGATTTCCTACAATTTTCAACCGATTTCAACAAAACTTCACAGGACTACGTAAAATTACCTTGCGGTGGTTCTAACAGCGCCAAAAATTTGGAAAAACACAAATGTTTTTGCACAAAATCAATTTGAAAACACAATTAAGAGGCATTAATGAAAGGGGGACAACTCACTTCGAGTTATCATACTTATTATAAAACCCAGGTTGTGTGTGTATGTGTACGTTTACATATGGGATCGGATTTCCTACATTTTTCAACCGATTTCAACAAAACTTCACAGGACTATGTAAAATTACCTTGTGATGGTTCTCACAATGCCAAAAGTTGGAAAAACACAATTTTTTTTGCACGAAATCAATTTGAAAACACGATTAAGAGGCATTAATGAAAGAGGGACAACTCATATCGAGTTATACTTATTATAAAACCTTATTTACTGTTACATCCCCGGACAATGCCGGGCTCTGCTGCTAGTATTTAATGTATTAGGTTGGTGCAAAAATAATGACGTAATAATGTCGTTTTTTGACGTTAAAAATACGTCAAAAAACGACATTATTACGTCATTATTTTTGCACCAACCTAATATATCATGGCATACAGAATTTTTGCTGGAAAAGATTATGTGCTCTCTTTCAGATACTGTAACTAAGGTCTGCTCAACATAGTGTGAGTATAAAACATAGGTGGGCTCTGTGGGTGTTGATTAAACACAAATGTGTTTGAGTATGTGTCTGTGCAACAGAGACTGGCTAGCCACCCTATCAGATGGATGTACTTAGAAAAGAGTACTCAACCATTATATATATAATTCGTTTTACTCTCATGTGATCTTCAGAGGACTTAAACAGAAATGAAAAAATGGAGGGATGGACAAAATTCAAAGAGAAGGTGGAGAAAAAACAGAAGTAGAACCAAGTGTAGGCTAATTAACCTAACTAAAAACCAAGTAGGGAAAATTAGTAAAGCAATTCTGGAACAGTTCTGTAAAGAACTCAGAAGTATATTAGGTATTAACCATTCATGAATTGGTTCGATAATATAGAAAAGAAGGTGTATAGATTCCTGCAATTTGATATCAAGGAATTCTACCATACTATTCTTGAAGAACTGGTAAATTTAGCCCAAAAATTCAGAAGGAATAGGTGAAAAAGAGAAAAAAATCCTAAACCACTGTCAGAAATCCCTGTCATTCCATAAAAATGAGATATGGACAAAAAAGACAGGGTCTTTGATATAACAGTGCAGAATTGTCTGAACTAGTAGGAATTTCTTTTTGTGGAAACTATCCTAAAAATACAATAGAGAAATAATATCTCTATCTATAAAAGGCAGGATGTGTGTATGTGTTTGTAATGAATGCATGGCCGCAATTTTCGATGGATTTGCACCAAAATTTACATGCACATACTCCAAGTTAGCGGGAAGGCCAAGACCAACTTTGCATTTCCTAACTCCCATCAATAGTGGAAATAATTGATTTTTTCATGCTTCTACGGCAGTTTTCATGTAGTTTGAGGCCATTTTCTACTGGCCAGAGTGAGAGCCAATAGCTGACTGCCAGGAATAGGCAGGAAGATTCTATTGGCCAGCGTGAGAGCCAACAGCTGACTGACACGAATGTTACCTAGCATGCTAGCATGCAAAAAAATTCGATGGCCGCAACTCTTCACAGGTGGGAAAAATTTAAATCTGAATGGCACTTTACTCCAATTGGCTCATTCGCTTACTTAAACTCAATGTTGATTCTGATTCTGCAGAAAGTATTTGTTGTTAACATTCTTTTTTCATTTGGTTTTTCCAGTTACGAGTCCTTTTTTAAAGCTGATTGTTTTGTGTTCATTTTGTTTAGTTCTTTTTTCGTTACAGATTTAATGTTTAGTATAGAGTTTAGAAAAAAATTTGCAATGTGAGATAGTCAAGAAGTAATGGACATAGCAACATCAGCACGGCAAAGGGAACTCCTTTAATGGGAAGGAAGGGCAAAAATATTTTAAGTCAAGTAATAGTGATTGCTGTATGAGTTGTACAATTTTTGAATCAAGCACGGGCAATGCCGGGCCATGCTGCTAATCTGTCTATATTTCTGAGATGAGGTATTATGTACACTATTTTCATTATTCAGACTATTGTCCTCATCTTTGTTGTTGTATTTATCACAACATTTAGGCCTTTCAGTATCTGTCTATATTTCTGAGATGAGGTATTATTTACACTATTTACATTATTTTGACTATTGTCCTTATCTTTGTCGCCATATTTATTACAATGTTTCAGCCATTGTACACTCCAGCCTTCTTCAGGTGGTTGAAATGTTGAACTGAACCCTTTATTTTGCTTACTGGGATAGACTTTTCTAGTTCCACGTGCCATGTTTAATGAATGTCAGTTATCACTTATCTCTTGTTAATAAGAAAGTTCTCCACTGCCTTAACCGGGTATTGAACTCACACTCTTTGGGTCCTGTCACTGGATCTAACTAACACCTTTATCCACAGTGCCATGTGTCCTTGAGGAAGAAATAGTAAGTCTATACAGGGATGATGGACTAACGATAATAAAAAGTAATAGCATAAACAATAATCACTGTAAAGATTTAGAAGTGTTTTTTAAACAGTATGGGCTCAGAAAAGAAGTACAATCAAACCTTATAGACGTGAAGTACCTTAGTGTGAATTTAAATATATCTACATATATAAACTGTACAGAAAACCATGAAATGATCCATTATTAATAAGCACTGAGTCTGATCATCCTACTGTCATTATAAAATGCCTATATAAGTCCATAGCATCCAGACTATTCACCATTTCAAAAAATGAAGGACTAAGAACCTATATCAAGAAGCATTGGAAAAAAAGCAGACAAAAATGAACTAAAATATTGTGAAGAGCAATGAAACAATAATAAATAGAAGTAGAAAAATAATAGGATCTAATCCACCATAAAGTAAAACAGTAAAGACCAATATAGAAAGAATATTTTTAAAATTAATTAAAAAACACTGCCACTTCTGTAAAAATAAAGAAAATGTTTAATAAAAATAACATTAAGCTGAGTTACGGTTGTGGTAAGAACGTCAGAAAATAATTGAAAATTATAACAAAATATTACTCAATAACAGTGATTGCAAACAAAACAAAGCTAGATGAAACTGTAGAGTAAAAAGTGTCTGTTCCATGGAAGGTAATTATTTAATGGAAAATATAGTTAATCTGGCTAAAAATTAGGTAGAAAATAATAATAAAGCTAAGGAAGAGAAAATATACATAGGAGCTACTGAAAATGAGTCACAAAAAAAAGGTTCAATAATCATAAACTGAGTTTTAAACAGAGTAAATACAAAAACAATACAACACTGTCAGCATATTATTAGAGGAGTAAAAGAGAAGTAGGGAAGTCCTCTAAAATTATCTGAAGTAAAAAAAAAAAAAAAAATGTACTATATGTAAAAACACTAGAGATAGATGTAAGCTTTGTCTGGAAGAAAAAGCTTGTGATACTAAGATAACAAAATACTTACTAAAAAACTTAGTAGATGTAGACATAACATAAAATACCTAATATGTCACCTACCACTGGACTAGTGTATTTGTTTATTCATGATTTTCTTTTCCAACTGAACCTGGCCCTACGGTACAATAGTTAATAGTTTCACCCACCAACAGGGATTTTTTCTTTGCCTATTTTCATTTTCTTCTGTGTAGGTGTGGTTATCCATATTTTTTTTTTAGTAAAATCATTTTTAATGATAAATTTTATTTTTTTCCTGTGATGCTTTAGGGTGAATCACAGGACATATAAAGATTGCTCCTTTCTTCTTTCATTTCTGTTCACCTGAAGATTGCATGAGCATGAAACTCAAATTACAACTAGAGCCATCCTTTCATAGGATTTAACCTTGGTAAGTGTTTTTATCTTGGCCTAAACAATCTAGACATTAAGCATTTTACTTTACTGAGTCGGTAAGTTTGCTTTTAGGCCTTTTTTTCTCTTTTTTTCCCCAGTATTGTCGATTTTATTCAAGACTGTATCTGGATAAGGGTTTAAGGTTTTGGTAAGTTACCCATTGGTTCCACCAATGGTTTTTGTTTTTGTTTAATATATATATATATATATATATATATATATAGGCAGTATATCTTCATCCAAATATGTCTATTTATTTTTATTTTAATCCTTTCAAATTCATGAATCAATTTCTTAATGTTGCAATTAAACTCATTAAGGAAGGCACTGTAGTTTTTCACATTTGTTTTATTTTTCCCAAGATATATATATATATATATATATATATATATATATAATATATAAATGAGAAAAACTTTGTTTCATTTTTCACAAGATATATATATATATATATATATATATATATAAATGAGAAAAACTACAGTGTCTTCCTTAATGAGTTTAATTGCAACATTAAGAAATTGATTCATGAATTTCAAAGGATTAAAATAAAAATGAAATGCCTATATATATATATATGTATTGTCTTCAGGAGATTGGCGAGAATTTACTGCCATACAGGAGAATTTATATTACATAGCAGTTCAAAACTATTTTCTTTTTCTAGTCAAATTTTCCTGTTTCTTAGTATTTAGCTTAGCTTTTGGAAGGCATTAAGCACATAATCAGATTCTGATGCCATATTTGAAATCCTCTGATAAAATACATTCTACAGATTTAGATAAATATGAACAGATTGAGATAGATAGATATATAATGATCAGATATATAGATAATGAACAGATAGATGGAGAGTTAATGAATAGATAAAAGGGATGGAGAGATAATAAATAGATAGATGGATGGAGAGCTAATAAATAGTTAGATGGAGAGTTATTAAATAGAAAGATGGAGAGATAATAAATAGATAGATGGATGGAGAGCTGATAGATAGACAGAGATGGAGAGCTAATAAATAGTTAGATGGAGAGTTATTAAATAGATAGATGGAGAGATAATAAATAGATAGATGGATGGAGAGCTAATAGATAGACAGAGATGGAGAGCTAATAAATAGTTAGATGGAGAGTTATTAAATAGATAGATGGAGAGATAATAAATAGATAGATAGATGGAGAGCTAATAAACAGATAGAGAGAGATAATGAACAAATAAATAAAGATAACAGATAGATATATAGATAATGAAAAGATACATAAATGGACAGAAAACAAACAGATAAAGAGATAATGAACAGATAGATAGATAGATAGATAGAGATCATGAATAGATATATAATGAACAGATATTTAGATAATGAATAGATCAATAGATAAGATGATGAACAGATAGACTGATATTTAAATGAATGATGGGAATAAGTATCGATCAGAAGTTAGAGAAGGACACACAGACAGACATGCAGTCAGAATGGAAACTTGCTTGACTAACTGATTGATCAGAAAATTTTAGGAGAAACAAGAACAATATGTCCCTTTTAGGTTTATTTTGTATAGAAATGCACACCAAAGAATTTACGTTTGAATAGCAAAACCTTGGTTTGTGGTCTGCAAAATGCAATCTGTGCATCAAACACTCTTCTGGTGCCACATCATGTGGTTGTCACTTTGAGTCTCAGAAAGTTGGGTTATGCATGAATATTGAATTTGCATTTCTATGTGCAGAGGATTTACTCACTTGACTACACATGCAATTGCATCGCAGCTTGAATTTACAATTTAGCATGTTAATAAGCACATGTGTGTTGGTTTCACTCTCCCCCCCACTTCCTTTTTCTTTTTTTTTCTTTTTTTTCATGAAGGAATGTGGAGATGTTCTCTGTCTCGTCTCTTTTTGTGTGTGCATATATATATATATATATATATATATAAATATGTCTGGGTGCTTATATATTATAATCTGATTGTGTTTGTTTTACACATGAGTTTAGGACCACATTCACACACTTGGGATTAAAATGTATACATATTGTCAAAGGACCGGATATAAAATTAGCTAAAGTAACTTCAATGAAGAAATAAATTGAATAACATATATATTTCTTCTTTTCTCCTCAGTAATTTTATAGTTGTGAACTTAATAGCGATTACATTTTGATTTTGAAATTAGCAGTTTTTAATTTTAATATTAAATTTTATCATATAATTTAGTAATTATTGGTTAGAATAAATTCTTTTTTAATATTACCCATATTTTAAACATCTGTATAGCTATTTTAACATGACTTCATTATCAAGCCTTTTGAATTTTCCTATACTTGTATTTTGATTGGTCCATCTAGCTTTTGTAACAACGTTTTCCCCTTGCGAAGGATTGTTAATTAATTTGAAACTTTTAAAACCATTTATTTTACATTCAACATCATCACTTGATAAGACACCGAGGGTGTTGAAACAAAATGGCTATTTTTGTAGTGATTTTATAACATATTCATGTTATAAATTTTTTTAAAATAAATAATTATATATATATATATATATATATATATATATATATATATATACACATATTCATTATTGTTTCTTCTAAAATTCACTGATCAATCAGTCAGTCAACCAACCAACCAAGCTGCCACTCTGATTGCTTGTCTGTGTGTCCTTGTCTAACTTCGCATCAGTACTTGTTCCCATCATTCATTTAAATATCAATCTATCTGTTCATCATTTATTGATCTATTCATTATCTAAATATCTGTTCATTAAATATTTCTCTCTTTATTATCTATCTCTTCATGATCTCTATCTGTTCATTTGCTGTCTGTTTATGTATATTTTCATTATCTATATATCTATCTGTTCATTATCTATTCATTCTCTGTCTATATATTTGTACATTACCTATATCCAACTGCTCATTATTTAGATATCTTTTCATTATGTCTCTATCATCTACCTGTTCATTATCTATTATCTACCTGGTCTTTGTATTTGTATCTCTTTATTATCTATCTCTCTGTTCATCATCCATCAATCTATCTGTTCATCATATATATATATATGTTGAGCCCTGTTTTCAAAATCGTAGAAAAATGCTAATAGATTTAAGTACTGAAAATTTATCACACAGAAAGTAACTAAATTTTTGTATTTTTCCGACTAATTATTTGAATGAGACACATGGTATCCCTTGAATTGGCAGACAATTAAAAAATATTTTAGAATTAACTTTTAGAGAATTTAATTTCAGAATATATCAACAAAATTTATTCTTCTTTAAAATCAACATTTAAATTAGCAAAATTATTTATTAACCAATAAGCTCTTGATTAAAACCTTAAATTTTAGATTTTTGGGGCCAGTTTTATTCACAAGTTTTATATAAATATCAAAATATTTCGCTTTTAAAATTAGTCTTTCAGTTAACTTAACCAGGGTGTTGCTCAACCGTTTGTCACACAGATGGAATTGAAATTGTCACCATTAATTGCTTTCATCTTTCATTTATTCATTTCAAGTATTCACCATTAAAAAAATCACATTTAGCAACAACTTTCTACTAACTTATTTACATGTCAACAGTCACACAACTAATATCTCACCTTCTTGTTCCCCTCACCTTTCATGTGCTCACAAAGATTTTACTAGAAGAATTTATCCATACACATAAAATAATGTAGTCAGATACACACACATCTTTCAGCATGCAATGACACACTCTCTGTCAATGACATACTTACACAATATTTTCTCTGTTAAGAAAGGAGACAAAAAATTATTTTTGTGTGTGATACTTTTCTTTCAATTTGAAAAAAAATAAAAATTATTCAAATTTGTAGATCAATGTTGAAGATTAAATTAATTCTTCACTTTTATACACACATTATGCTACATATATATAAATAGGCACATACCTAAGTGGTTAGAACATTTGCTGTCCAACCATGAGATCTGTGTTTGAACTTCACTATGGTTGATTTGTCAGGAAAGAGTATTGGTCTAGACAGGTGACCCCAGTGTGTGGTGCCTTTAGAAAGTGCCGGAAAACTAAACCTTCAGTTAACCAAAGCCTCGTGTATGAAATTGGGTAGACAAAACTGTTTGGAAGGTCCTTTTCATTTTTTGTATCTTTCTTACGAACTGCTGATCATGACAGATTATATTCTCCCAGAAAGTGTAACTTAGTGTCCACTCAGTATAGTTGCAATATAAACCACAGGTGGGATCTATAGGTGTTAAACAAGCAGAAATGTGCCTCAGCAAGTGCTTGAAATTGGGATTGATTAACCACCCTGGCAGATTGGTGTGTTTGGAAAACAAATGTAGCTTGCCATTATTTTACAGATATATGTATATATATATATATATATATATATATATATATGAAGAAATACGTCTATATTTCTGAGATCAGGTATTATGTACATTATTTACATTATTTGGACTATTGTCCTCATCTTTGTCACCCTATTTATTACAACATTTTGGCCATTGTACGATCCAGCCTTCTTCAGGTGTCTGGAATGTTGAACTGAATGCTTTATTTTGCTCACTCAAGGACACATGGCACAGTGGATATAGGCATTAGTTAGATCCAGTGACATGACACAAAGAGTGGCATGTGGAACTAGAACAGTCTACCTCAGTGAGCAAAATAAAGGGTTCAGTTCAACATTCCAACCACCTGAAGAAGGCCAGAGCATACAACGGCTGAAATGTTGTAATAAATATGGTGACAAAGATAAAGACAGTAGTCTGAATAATGTAAATAATGAAAAAATATATATGATAAAAATATAGTTTTATGGTATGTTATATTTACGAATTAAATGCTGAATATAAGTGATAGAGTACATGTAAATATAAAAGCAGACATTGAGGTCAACACTCAGAACCTGACACAAATAATAAAAAACAACAAAAATAACAACAAAAAACCAACTTCATAAATGAAACCCATGTGTAACTGCAGAGCAAAGAACTAATGTCATTTAAGCGGAAATTGTTTGCAGAACAATGTAATATGTCAAGTCTCTGTAAAATCAGCAGATAACAAAGAAAATATATATAGGTGTAACTGAATCACTCTGAAAACAAAGAAACTACACACACAAAACATCCTTCACAAATATTAAATATACAAACAGCACTATGCTTTCTAAACATGTATGGATAATTAAAAACAAAAACCAATTCAGATCAAAAATATATTGAAAATAAAGAAAACAGCATACAATAATAAATCCTAAAATGTAAACTCTCTCTGGAGGTGAAAATAGTTATAATTACCTTTCCAGACTAACAGAAATTACTAAATAAATGATTAGAATGCATCTCAAAATGCAGACATTAAAACAAATTTTACCACATTACTTAAAAATCAAAAACTAAATATGAATAAAAAATAAATAAACAAAACTATATAACTATAATAAATTAATTCAAATCAATAATTAAGTAAATAATAAACAAATTAACAAACTACAAATATACACATAAACACAAGTAAGTATATTACTAACAGTCAACAACAAATATAAAAGTAATCAATGATAAATTTAATAAATACCCATAAAACTGTGTTCAGATCCATAATTATTTCCACTCAATAACTGCTAGAATAATTTGAAAAATGACCATGACCTACCCTATATTAAGCTACCCATCAATGCATCACTGGCTAACATATAGTCAAGCCAAAACACAACATAGATAGCCTGAGGATTTTGTTTAACCATGAAACAGACTGTCACAGCTGGATGCTGATGTCAATGTACACTTTTACATATAATTGTTGTGTAGAAAGATGACCAACCTTATCTACACTAATTGTCAAACACAGACTCATCCATCTGATATGAGTAGAACATCTGCTCGTGGAAGCAAGTGTCACAAAATGGGTCACACAATGTACCATTTAAGTTGCACACATTTCTGCACTGAACTATGGTATTATCTTTTACTGTATTATTAATCCATATTTTTCATGTGATTAAACCTTTTAATTCCACTTTTTCCCTACACTGTTTAGCCAGAACTCCAAACATTATAATACATATATATTTATATTTAACTTTAAGATATATAAAATTAGAAAGATAATACATAAAGAATTTAAGTGGCTAAATTTGAAAGTTACTATTAATACAAAACTGAAAAATGTAAACTTTCTCTATATAACATTAGATTTATGACTAATATATTGATATATGTTTGGTGCTTCTTTAATGCAATGATACATAATATTATTGTAGTTGCAATAACTCTGCTCCATTTACCAGTGCAATTTTATTCAATTATCCTCTACTTTGAGTGGCTCTTGAGCCGTTATTGGCTTAATAGTAGTTTAAAAATATAGAAATTTTTAAACACTTCCTGATAACCATTGTTACATTGTTAATCACACTGAAATTTTCTTTGTCATTCCAAAAACAATAAATATGCAAATTCAGTTGATAAGTGATTGGATCTTGAAGTCAGCTTAAAATATAAGTGCTTAAACAGAGTGACATATCTAAATGTATTTTATCAAATACTAAATGCATTATATGTTGATTAGTCACTTACAATTAAGTAACAGAATAATGCTGTCAGTTTTTTGTTTCTACCAGTTTTGCATCTGAGACAAAGTCCACCGCAATTGTGTGCCAACATAAGAGAATCATTGTAACAAGCCAAAACATCTTCCAATTATTCTTCATGTCTCTGAGGACATTTCTTGCCATAGGGTGTGATACCCAAGTTTTCCTTTCTCATCCTTTGATTTTGTCATGGTGAGGCTATTCTTGAATTGTTGGAACTGCCACTTGACATTCCTTGGATATAGCTTTGTAACCTAATCTCTCATAGTGAGCAGTCACAATCTATAACAAGTAGTTTTTACAAAGTTCTTTAATTTAAGCTATGGTGACAGATTTCCTTCTGACAATAAAATGACAAAGATTGCAAATGTCACCCTCTACTTAATTCAAGTTTTGAAGTGTTATATTACTGCATTAAACCTGTTTATATTCATTTTAAAGAAAGAGAGCACCCTGTAATATAAGGGGGAAGCCCAAATCTCTTTCTCTATTTTTCATTTCCCTCTATCTATCTATCTCAGTTCTTTCATTATCTGTCTATCTATCTATCTATCTCAATCCTTTTATTATCTCAGTTCTTTTATTATCTATCTCAGTTCTTTTATTATCTATCTCAGTTCTTTTATCTATCTATCTATCTATATATATATATATATATATATATATATAAAATTCTGTGACTTCCATTAATCTGTCTGTCTTTCACACTTTCTAAAATAGTCATATTTTCAAGTGAAACCAAATTTTGCAAAGACTGGCAAACAGGTAAGGGGTTTTACTCAGGTGCATATCTTAGTACAATAAACTTTCATTCATTTTTCTGGGAAAAGTTAAAAAAATTTTTATTCAACATACAAAATAATGCTACTGTTTTAAAAACAATTTAATGATTAAAATTTCAACATGCATCAGCATGTTGCTAAAAAATTCTTGTTCTCTAAAATACAGATATTTAATAAGAGTAGATTTGCCTATCACCGGTTTACACAACTCTCTAGTTTGTGAACAGAGAGTAAAGATTTATCTGTTGTTTCCTGTTTAGGATTGGGTTTCCGGTTCCTTCTAAACTTTACTTTAACTTTATCCTTCTGATGTCTCTGCCTAAACTCTGAAATTGTATTTACTGTTTTTTTCCTTAATAGGAATAGATAGGTTTGCTTATCATCTTGTTCATACACTTCCTCAGTTTTTTGAACAGGAGTAGAGGTTTATTCTTTCTTTCCTGCTTAGTTATGGGTTTCTAGTTCATCTAAAGGGATTTCATTCACTTTAACTCCCATTAACCCATTGTCACTTGGTGGCATTGATGCATTACTTGGGGTGAATTGATTCAAAAATGAATGAATGAATAATATATATATATATATATGATGTACAGATATTTTAATGGTTGTTGGCTTGAAACAAGAAATTGGTGGCTTGACTTTGAATTTTGGTTGAGTTCATTAAAATCACTTTTCTGCAAATACCCTTGGAAAAGGTAACATCTTTTTCCTCCAAACTATTGGCTGAATAGTAAGCCAGACTGAGCTTTCTAGTTGGGGTTGGTAACCAGTCTAAGAGAAGGAAAATCCAAAACCTTATACAAGGTGCAATAAAAATAATGCCCTTTCCTTGTTTATTAACTTTTATTAGATAAAAAAAAAAATATAGTAGTTTAAGAAAATGTATTGTCGCATCTATAGGATATAAATCCTATATCATTCCAACAAATAACTGAAAAACACAAAGTAGATTTGCACACCCGCAAAATCGGATCAAAATGACTAAAAACAGATTTCGCAATAAGGTGTGAAATTAATTTTATGACCAATGAAAGGAGGCGATTTACTAAACTAAAAAAAAGATAATGATCCAGTGTGAAAAAAAAAGTCAGCTATAAATAGAGAGACTCAAATCAGTCACCAGTCAGAAGGGCGCAGAGATCATAGAGGACAGAAGACTGACAGTCAGGTCTGTCACTGACTCAACCAGACACTAAGAGCAGAAAGTGGGGTAGGAAAGGAAAACAACAACAAATTTACAACTGACTCCAAAACAATTCAACCCGATAAGTACATTTTCCTCTTATCTTTTATTTCTCATTCACACTCTCTTTTTCAACTTAAATTGATCGCCCCTTTTTCCTTTCCACCTGCTCAGTGGATACACAAAAACAAAAGAAACAGATATTACTCTACTACTCTGTTGAAAGACAGCGAACATATAGACATTTTTTTGTTCAAATCACATTTGCTTAAATGAAATAAAGCATTAATCTTTTTTACTCTATTCAACAAGATATAAAAATATACAAATTTGTTTATTCTGCATGAATGACATTAAATATACAATGTTCTATTTTCTACAAGCATTCCTTATCGTGTTGTCTTTTCTTGAAATTTGCATTGTATTTTGTGGGCAGGGTATCCCATATTAAATTCTCCTTTTAATCCGGGTACGCTGTACCCCACACATCAAAACAATACAATTTGTTTTGGTTAATAAACTATTTAACATGTTCAAAATTCTCCCCTTCATGTTTAATACAATGCTGAATCCTTTTAGCAACACTCATTCAACAGTTTTCTACATCAATTTCAGAAAATTTATCAGAAATTATTTGTTTTAATTCAGGAATTGTTTTCAGTTTTTAGCCTGGAAACAAGATCTTTCTGTGGTATTAGTATTATTAGTAATTAGATCATACTGGCCATTCAGTTGCTCTGCATCATTCTATCCACCTCAGCTTGGAAAAAGAGGGTGTTAGTTTTGTGGCACCCTGTATATAGCCAAGACAACACACATCCTCTGCAGCCTTGGATAATATTATTGAATTCAAAATTAGCTGCAGTATGAAGTTGTAAAATCTATGATTTCAACAGAGATCAACTTGTACTGCATTGTATTCCAAAAATTATATAAAAAGATGAATAAACAGAACTTGTCAGCAGAATTTATTAAAACATGTTTGGGTGAATTCCTACTCTCTGAATATGCCTTATCTACACACACACACACACATATATATATATATATATATATATATATATATATATATATATTTGAAATGAAAAATTACAAATATTCAAGTCTGCTGCAAAAAAATCTGTTAAAGGAAAGAAGTGAATTAACTGTAAATTGCTGACACAATTCATATTTTACCTTAAAATGTAGTTAAAATTTAAAAAAAATAATTACGTATTACTGTTTTTTATGGTCATAATTTATTAGCATATATTGGTCTACCCTCTACCTTATTCTATTTATTCAACTTAAATATTGCTATTTACTGCCAACTATTTAGTATTATAACATTGTATATAGATGTTCCACATTTTTAATTTTATCTATAGGCCCCTTTAAGAAGCTTCCTGAATATAAAATTTTTAAAAAATTTTTTCTGTTGACTTTATGTCTGATTAACCTACCCGTCCCTTCCACAAACTGAACATGTCATATTTGTCTACATATTCTCTACAATCACCAATGATGCCATGTCAAAGTGTCTGTTTACCATAACATGAAAAAATAACTCACCCACCTCCATTCTCTGAC
>OZ010595.1:92825116-92872616 GCA_963932145.1 Acanthosepion lycidas
TGCACAATGTCATTGCAAGTCAATCCAGTAGTGAGAACTACTAATGGAAAGTTGGTAGTTCTCACGTAAGTCTGAGTCATACTCAACAGATCCCAGCTAGTCTCTATAATATGTTGACTTACAGATACTTATAGGTAGTTACTACCTGTAGTGTAGTCACACATGGGGGTAACAGGTTATTCCATTACATCACTTACCCAGTTAAAGTGCAAATATAACTGTTCTAACCACTGTACAGAGCAGGCACATGGTGAGATGCAATGTTAATGCCTCAAATGTTGTTAAGAGTTACAAAGGACATGAATTTGTGGGGAGTCATGATTGCCCATGGGATTTTCTGAATGGATAGCAGGGATGAGTGATGATAATGAGTTTAATGCTTTGATTAGTGTTATAAGGACAGGATGTTGTAGAGAGCTATGATCTCAGTCATTGTACCTTTTATTCATTTTAACGCAGAGAGTCCCATCAGAGATCTCGGCTGCTGTGGAATGGGTGACTTTCATTGTCACTATCTTGAGATAGTTAAACATCTTTATTTGGCAATCTATCTGCTTTTAAATTCAGAGTAATCATTATCCTTGACTCGTTGCCAACCCTACTTACAAGTCCAGTCTGCCCTGCTATTTAATCCATAGATGAAAGGAGATGAGAGGGATTCATACTTCTTAAGGATATTTGTATGAAATTGAATGCAACAAACTTGGCCATAATTCCAACACAGCTGTCTGATTTCGCTTCCTGATTTGTTAACCATTACACAATTAAATTTCATTTAAAACAAAGGAAAGACTGTTAAAATGTTATGTAATGTTAGTCCTCCTCCAAAGCAGTGAATAGTGGACAATCTTGAGGTAACAGAATATCATTTCTACAGAAGCATGCTGAGAATACCATGGACATATCTGATTAAGGAAAATGTGAACAAAAATGATACTTATAGTTACAATCATGAAATGACAGTGACAATTCCTGACATACATTGTTAGGAAAGAGGGTCTGGAGAATATGACACTCAGAGGAACATTACTGAAGGCAGGAGAATAGAGAAATGCAGTGAGTAACCAACCTAACAAGCTTATGTAAATTGTTGGTAGGTCAGGCATCAGGAAAGATGATGAAAAGACAATACTAAGAATTACAAAGAATAGGAAGTTGTGGAGAGCCATGATCCCCCATACTATGAATGACTATATGATCTCAACAGTTGGTGTGATAGCTATTTCTGACTTTGAAAAAATTAATTCAAAATTTTTTGGAAACAGCTGAATATTTTTTTCATTATTTCATCCCAAGCAAGGCAATAATGCCACAAGGATATGAGGAGGGTTACAGGGTGTGAAAGAGAATGAAAAGGCTTTAGTGAGAAGTGAGGAGAAAGCACAATAAATAAACAGGATTCAGGAAGATGGAAGATTGGCGTTGCATTTAATTTTTTTAAGATTGTAGGCAGCAAGGAAGCAAGAATTTGAAGGGAGTTTCACAGGCGAGAAGTGAGAGAAAAAAAAACAATTCCAATATAACAGATTGTTGTATCTAACTATTTCAACAGCAAGATGTTGAAATGGATAATCTTGAGATTCTCAAAGATATTCAAAAGTTGGTGTTTCTTTCTTTCATCATTTCATTGCAAACAAAGCAAGAAAGCCTCTAAGGCACAGGTGGTTATTGTGTGTGAAAGAATATAATAAAAATGAAAACACTGTTAAAGAGTGAGAATTATAAAAGAACAGAAATGGAGAAAACAGAAGATGACAATTGTTACATTTCAAGCTGACTGGAAATCAAGAAAGACGAAGAGAGTTCCACAAATGAGAAATGCAAGAAAAGAAACTCTTACATCTCACCATTGCAACTATAAATCATGAAATCTTGCTGCCAATCTAGTCCTGTGCTTAAATTCATAGCATCTACGTACCAAAGCATGGAATTCATCAGAACAATTACCATGAAAGTATTTATAAAAAAGGCACAGGGAAGCAAGCTTTATGGCGGTGGGAAAGTGACTAAAGCCGAGATGACCAATGACATTGCAGATTCTTTTAAGGGATTTTATCAAGAATCTCTAAATATATAGCATGAGCACATAACCAGATGTGTCATGGATGAATGATAGACTTATAAATATGTAACATAGATTTAGGTGAGAAAAATTGTCTACCATGATACAAAGACCCAACTTTCTTAGCAACAGGCCTAGCAATTGATTCAATATAATCTTTCCACTTCATGTCATCTAAAAACATTAGCTTGAGAAGGAGCAAAAGTCACTTTCCTGGAGGTTAGCATCAGCCATGCTGATGGAAGACAGAAAGGATTCTCTCAGATGATTAAAATATAGCAGTTTCATTTTGGAGGCATTAGAATTGACAAGCCATTCCTTGCCATTCTTAACAACAGAATGTAGGTTATATTTGAGTTTGAATTTAAATTTGACTTTATCAAAACAATCAGGCTTTCTATTATGAGAGGAGTAATGTTATTGGCCCTGATGTGGCATCTGGACATCAGAAATATCTCAATGGCAGTTGTACTAATGAGCTCTCCTACTTGGTACATTGACAGCATGAATTTAAGCATACTACTTGATTGGCAATTAGGTCTCATTGTCTTACTGTTGAAAAAGCTAAATGTAACCATCAGTTCTATTCTGATGGATTTTTTTCATTGCACTTCTTATCTCTGAAATTCTCTTCTGGTTTATTGCCACATCTTCAAAAAATTAAAATACCATCTTTTGTCTTTGTTGAAACTGTGCATTTATTGTCCTTTTCTCCTCACCAAAATCTTTTCATTATCTTTCACATGCAGTATTTTTATATAAATTTACATTTCTTTATTATTTTATGCATTTTTATAGCTTTGCACAATGTATCATTTTTGCAAACTATGTTATCCTTTAGGTGAGTATAAGCTTCAGTCTAGGGCCCCTCAAGCTTTTATAAAGCAATGATTTTAATTTTCTAGGTGTTATGACTTCTAAGTATTTTCATAAACTGAAATGATATCAATATAAAAAACTCATATTTATTTGACTTTGCAGGATGCAAAACAAGGAAAAGAAAGATTTGAGAACATTTAGCTTATCACACCAAATTACTTGAGTTGTACAATAACAATATAATTTTTCAAATTACAATTTTATTTTCTACTATATGTGATCACATATAAAACCTTCCTCCAAATTAATAGAATATAAATGGAGTTAGTCTAGATTACAACTACTACTGGTAGTCCATGACATCTGGATAAATAGCTTATACCTCATTCTCACATATAAAACATGGGAGATAGTGTTTTTCCAGTCATTTGGAGGGTGAACTTTTATGTATCATCAAATATAATATTATTACTTCTCAGTTTTTCTTCTGTTAAAGTCTTATTTAAAAAATTTATAAATTTTACAGACATTTTTCACAAATCTGGTATTGTTCCAAACTAAGCTTTGTAAATCCTGTTAATACAGATTATGTTGGATATCTTTGATCTGACACCACTGGGTCCTGTGGGATGATGAATTTATGATTTTGTTTGATTTGTTACAGGCAGGGATGGATTATCCTTTAGGCAAGTAGAAGCTGCAGCTTAGGGCCCAGGGCCAGGTTATCCTTTAGCCAAGTAGAAGATGCAGCCTAGGGTTGGATTATACTTAAAGGCAAGTAGAATCGGCAGCCTAGGGCCCAGAACCAGATTATCCTTTAGGCAAGTAGAATCTGCAGTCTAGGGCCCAGGACCAGACTATCCTTTAAGCAAGTAGAATCTGCAGCCTAGGGCCCAGGACCGGATTATCCTTTAAGCAAGTAGAATCTACAGCCTAGGGCCCAGGGCTGGATTATCCATTAGGCAAGTAGAATCTGCAGCCTAGGGCCCAGGGCTGGATTATCCTTTAGGCAAGTAGAAGCTGCAGCTTAGGGCCTAGGGCCAGATTTTGATTTAGGTGAGTAGAAGCTGCAGCCCATGACTAGATTATCCTTTAAACAAGTAGAATCTGCAGCCTAGGGCCAGATTATCTTTTAGGCAATTATAAGCTGCAGCTTAGGGCCTAGGTTTGGATTATCCTTAAAGCTTAGGGCTAGATTATCCTTTAGGCATGTAGAAGCTGCAGCCTAGGGCCGGATTATCCTTAAAGTCAAGTATAGGCTGCAGCCTGTGGCCAAGGGTTGGATTATCCTTTAAGGCAAGTAGAAGCTGCAGCTTAGGGCCCCTCAAGCTTTTATTTAAACCAGTCATTTTAATTTTCTAGATGTTGAAACTTCTAAATAGTTTAAAAAACTGAAATGATATCAAGATGAAAAACTCATATTCATTTTATAAAGATGAAAAAAAAAAACCGTTTTTTTTTTTTTTTTTTTTTTTTTTTACTACAGTTGTACTTGCATTAACTTGTAAAATAGTGGTATTTCTTAATGTTTTCTTTGCCAATTATTTGGGGTAAAACATTTCATTTTCAGACAATTTTTTAAAATTTGTTTTTAATACAGTAACTAAGAAACTCAGGCATCTTGAAGTACCAGAGAAGTGGTAAACACCCCTGCCAGACATATGAGTTGACAATTGGACTTGTTTTTAGCTCAAAAAAGCATAAAAATAATCAAGGTTGATGTATAGCTAGTATTTGAACATTACATTTTGGATGTGTTTGTCCATATCTGAAAAAGACACTTTGGTAAAAATGTATATATATGTCTACACCAAGAAAGGGGTTAAACATTATTTTACTGACAAACAAAAGATAGCTATTTTAATTTATTCAAAGAATTAGTGATACAATTACTTCAAGCTAAATAACTGTTGCTAAAATATGTCAAAAGTAAAAAATATTCAAGATGAGTGTAGGCAAGTTAGAGGTTGGCTCTGTCTGAGGAATGGGAGCATAATTTCATTAGCTTAGAGGTCCCAAAAGGTCATAATCTGGCACTGAGGTTTCATTTTTTTTGGTTCTTTTACAAAATTAATTTGAGCCTCACATATAAAAAGTTTTAATCATCAAATTTTATTTAAGCCTTTTTGATTTACCATCTGACTACATTATAGCAGTTATTTTTATTTAATGAATATGTGTTAGTAATTTACTTCTATTAATAAATATTTTTGCAAAACATGCCACTCAAAAGAAAGCATAATAAACAAATCTAGATTATTGAATTATTTTTTTTATTTACTCTTTAATTATTTTATATAATTTTATATTTTGTTTTTATTATATAAATTTTTATACTTGTCAATTATTGCCTGAAAATTTTGGTTATTGCCAAGATGAGGAATTATCATTAATATGCACTGACTTATTGAAATGAGTCCTTATCTTGGTTGCTACAGTTTCAGACATTTCTAAAATGACTAATCGTGTTTATTATACTGTGATTTATTGAAGCTCTTCTTTTTTGTCCAGGTTGCTATGGTGACAGAATTGAGCTTATACGAGTAATTACCTGATTTATGTAAACTATTTACATATGTTTGTTGTAGTTGCAGTGTTTTGCCTGTTGAAGCGTCTAGCCATTTTCCATGTGTTTGCTATATTCAGTAACATTGTTAGTTTTTAAAACTGAACCTTTCATGTTAGCCATAGTTGTAGGCTGTTACCAAAGGGTAATGCTGTTCATGCCAAAGGTAGGTAACTCCTTTATGGCTTATTGTTTTATTAATTTGTCTTTTGATAACCTAACCTAATAAAAGAAAAATCAAATTATACACAATATATTACAGAAAAAAATATTTGTAGAATATTCTTTTGTCAATGTAATTGTGGCATTCTGTGTTGTCTCTGGGTCCCCATGCTACTGCATAAAATGGTATCAAAGAAAAAGACTATTTCTTTTTCTTATTCGTTTTATTAAGAGAGTGGTGGCATCTTGCATTCTAAGCGGCAGTAGGAGGAATGATGTCACAGTAATGCAAGTCATATGTTGGCTCGACATCCCTCCATGGGTGGTCTTAGTTAGTGACTAACTTGGATATAGAAGGTGTATCATCACTTTAGAATTGTTGTGGTCCTCTATTGAATTCACACTGTTTTGGACTTATATTCAAAACCCAGTCAAAGGCAATTCATCATCTTAGAATACCACGCCCATGAGACACTCTAGCCAATCGCTGACCATTCTAGCCCTGGTGTTCACATTCTGTAACACAGTGAGTTAAGCTTAATGTTTTTCTTGGCTTCATAATTTGTCTAATAAGCAAAAGTTCTTTTTTCTTTCCAATTTGAACCTCAGATTTTATTATCTTTTGTCCAATCAGTGACTGAATTTTGACCAAACAGGACTCTCTCTACATTTATCTTGCAACACACCTACAGTTCAGTTAAGTCCCATGCCTGATACACGCTTAAGTGATCATGACTCTTTTGATTTATGATGAACTAGCTAAAAGATTTTTCTGCAGGCTATAGGACTCGATCTATAGCCAAGGGTAGAAGAGAGGGATTCCTACCTTTCCCAAGGGTATTTGCATGTAAGTGAATGTAACAAATTTGAACAGGAATACAAATTTGGCAACTTCCAATTTCTTATTCCAAGACTTAACCATTAACACTGCAACACAAACACTGCACTTGTCTAGCACTTTCTCTTATTATTTTCAGAGTTTTCCTTCTCAATTGATGATGACAACATCAGATTTGTAATAAAAAACAAACAAACTAGTGTAAAATTGATATTAAATAATTTCTGGAAGCATTCTGACCAGTAACTACTTTTGTAGAAGTTTTAACCACGAAAACTCTCCACCTTTTCAGATTCTGAATGACAGTCCATCCAATAAAATCTTTTATTCTATTTTATACGCATTCACGAATGTAACTAAATGCCTGAAATTGTCTAAGTTTGTTCACTGGCCAATCATTTCTCTTTCAAAATTTTGTGGTATCAAAAAGGTATCACTTTTAACATCTGGCATGATATCAACAAAAAACGTCACTTTTAACATCTGGCATATCAACAAAAGACGTCACTTCTAACATCTGGCATGATCTCAGAAAAATACGTCACTTCTAAAATCTGGCATGATATCAGCAAAAGATGTCACTTTTAATATCTGGTGTGATATCAGCAAAAGATGTTACTTTTAACATCTGGCATGATATCAGCAGATGATGTCACTTTTAACATCTGGCATGATATCAGCAAAAGACGACACTTTTAATATCTGGTGTGATATCAGCAAAAGATGTTACTTTTAACATCTGGCATGATATCAGCAAATGATGTCAGTTTTAACATCTGGCATGATATCAGCAAAAGACGACACTTTTAACATCTGGTATGAGAGGAATTCCATGAAATAAGATAATTCCTGAATTCCTCATAAATCAATTTTCCTTAATAAATGCCAAATGTTTCCTTATAAGGAAATGATTAATATTACCATTACCCTTATTATTACCCTATTTACAGCATCTCCCTCAAGCTATGGGTTAAATAGTAGGTTGAACTGGGTTCTATAGCTTTTGAAGGCAGCCAGTCTAAGAGAAAGCAAACTCCGAATTCCAATCTTTGGACAAGGCTATTGGAAACTACTCCACTATGTTTCCCAAGAGTGCATGGTAATTTGCAAATATTCACAAAAAGAAAGCTGCTGAGACTTATTGATTATATATGGGTTTCATTGTAACATATTGTTACAATAACAATTGTAACATATTTCTCAGCACTTTTAGCTTATGTTCATTTTGACCCATTTTGTAAAAAAAATGCCCATTGTGTTTTTTCTTTTGCAAAAAGGCCTCACAGCCGTCATCTGCTTATCATAATAACAACTGTAAGTGCATTTGTTTGTGAGTCAATTCAGATAAGGGACTTTAAGCTTTCCAATCAGTTCACAGGTGAGAGAGCATCTTGTCAATCAAATTTTGTTTGCTTGATCTGCAAAGCTAAACATTCACGACAAACTTCCGACATATTTAAGATTAAGATAAAGTCAGGCAGAGGTGAAAGCTAATTCACTTCTATGACAGATGCAGATTGATGTAGGTGTAATAGGAATCACCTTTTCTTTTCTCTTTGTTGCCTCTTTTGCATCAAATCAATACTTAAATATCATAACTTGTAAGTGAAGACAGGAAAAGAATTCTTGTCATCTTTTCTGACTGACATGTGCATCTAATAAGATGAAAGGAGAATAAAAAGAAAAGCAATTTAACAAAACATAATAAATCGTGAGGAATGCTATTTTCGTTGGTAAGATGATCAATAGATTGTAATGCTTGCACCGGAGAAGAAAAACCTGCCCTGATATTGAAATGAAAAGTAATAAAACGCATGTACATTGATAGAGCACTGCAAGACATAGAAATAGTTCTTTTATTGGAATGGAACAAAGGAGAAGGATGATGCCAATAACCAATTATAGCTCTGTCTTTGAACACCAAAGATTGTCAGTGACATCAATATTTTTAAGGTAAAATTAAGTATAAAAAGAAATTGATATTTTCCTTCATGAGGTAATATTTCCAGGTGGGTTGATACCCGGAACATGGGTGTGTATTTATAGAAAAGCGTATTCTAAGATAGTAATGCTTGTTAACTGGATGCTTAAGAAAAGAAAAATAACTTTTTCTTTTTTCCAGAAAATGTAAAGCACCATACATACTTTCACATAAAATTTAATCCTCTGTATCATGAACACTATCACAAGTCCCATAATCTCTTAGGATCATAGGGGCAGTAGAGACGGGTGTGTCTTGGCCAAGATAGCCTGACAGAGTAAAGTCCTCTCCAGGCTGGTTTGAATTCAGAGTTTCCCTTCTCCTTGACTTGTTACCAAATAAGTCAAAAAAAGGAACAAATTTGCAAAATCTAATGATATTGTTATTTTTTCACCAAACCTCTCTCTCTCCAAACACCCCAACACCATAACAGACCCACCATCATGCTTAACTGTTGGAATCACACATTCATCATTCAATGTTTCTCCTGGCTTTTTTTTCTCACATACATTCAACTCTTACTACAAAACAATTCAAATTTGGACTCATCTCTCCCCAATACATATTGTTACATATACACTCTTCTCTACATAGAGTTTTATAAAAAATATTAGGTTGGTGCAAAAATAATGACGTTTTTGACGTTATTTTTAACGTAAAAAAACGTCATTATTTTTGCACCAACCTAATATTTGATTACTTTCCATATTTTTCTGTTTGTCACTGATTACAGCCTGAAAATGTTTTTTTGTAGACCTTGATAAGGCTTCTTCTGCATCCCTTGAATGCTATTTTTTTACCATTCTTCTAAGCAAAATTCTAAATTCTTTAGATTTGATGGATTCTGTGGATCAATAATAATTTATAATCCGAAACACAAATGTTCAATTGGATTTTGGTCAAACAATTAATCTGATTCTTCTTAAACTATTTTGAAATGGTATTTCTAAGTATACTTCAGGCTGCTGACGTGGAATATGAAGAAGCATAGAGTAAAATATTCTTTGAAAAAATGAACAAAAGCAGTTTCCCCTCAATTCTGATGAGTTTTCTGAAACCGACTCCGCTAAGGTAACTCCAAAAAATGATCTCGTCTTCTTTGGAATGGTATTTATTAGAATTTGTGCTCTGCATTTTTTTTTTCTAAATTTAATGTTTCTGTATATGTTCTGATCCTTCTAAGTATGTGCCTGTTAGCTTTCTACTATTAGGTTGGTGCAAAAATAATGACGTAATAATATCGTTTTTTGACGTTAAAAAATACGTCAAAAAACGACATTATTACGTCATTATTTTTGCACCAACCTAATATATAGCGGGAGCACCAGACCATATATAGTAGCAATATTCAAAGCATGTATGAATGGTAGACTTATGAAAGATATATTCTGGAGAGAAAAAATATTTAAGACAATTAAATGTGTCTAAAAATATGAGTGAAATCTATTATACATTAAGTATTGATAGTGAAACAAATGGATAGACAGACTTATTGCTTACTGCTCTTGTGGAAATAGAATGCAGCCTTTAGTTTCTAAATTTTCTGTCCTGATCCTTCTATGTGCCTGTTAGCTTTCTACTACTTTTTGGTAAATTACTAGCAGCCCTAATCAACTTTCACCTTCCAGGGTTTTCTTTCAGATAAGAAATATGGCTTTTGCTTCTTTAGGTCAACAGCTGATGTGTTAATGGTTATTACTGAAAGAGTCTGACAAGCTTTAGATAAGAATCCTGAAGCTCACGCTGTTGCTTTTGATATATCAAAGGTGTTTGACAGGGTTTGCCATGCTGGTCTTTTCACAAGATAAAAGATTATGGTATTTCTTAATAAATCATGAAATATCTGTCTATATCTCTGAGATGAAGTATTATGATTATTTACATTATTCCAACGTTATCCTCATCTTCATTGCCATATTCACAATGTTTTGGCAATTGTACGCTCTGGCCTTCTTCAGGTGATTGGAATTTATCTACTGGATAAAGATGTGGATAAAGATATTGGTTAGATCCAATGACTAGTTCCAAAGAGTTGGGAGTTCATTACCAGGCTACAGCAGTGGCAAACCAAAAAACTTAGAGAGTTGAGTTAAAGAGAAATAATGGAGATGCCCAGAAGAGGCATGGTATGTGGAACTTGCACAATCTACCTCCGTGGATGAAATAAAGGGTTTGGTTCGAAATTCCAATCACCTGAAGAAGGCTGTAGTGTACAACAGCCAAAACGTTGTGAATATAACAATGAAGATGAGGATAACAGTCTGAATAATGTCAATCATATAAAAAATCATGAAATGAAAGTTGTCCTGAATGGCCACTCTTCAAAGTCTTTTTACATTAATGCAGATATTGCCCAAGGTACTATCCTTGGACCTATGTTATTCCTAATTTTCATGAAAGATATTCCTGATATCATCAGTTCTCAACTCAGTATCTATGCTCAAGACAACTATTTAAGCTTTTCTTAATAGTAAGTCTGATCAGTTCAATACTGTCAAATTGGCAGGTGATCTCAAAGTGATGTACAACTTGTTGTTAACTGAGGCAAGAAATGGCTTGTTAATGTAATGAAACTGCTCCCTTTTAATTCTCTGAAGAATATTTTTTGGCTTCCATCAGTAGGGCTGATGCTAACCGCCAGGAGACTGACTCATTGCACCTTCTTGTGCTAATGTTTTGTGCGGACATAAAGCGGAAAGATTATATTGAATCCATTGCTAGGTCTATTGCTATGAAATTTGATTCTCTGTGACATGTTAAACTATTTTTCTCACACAAATCTATCTTACATATTTACAAGTCTACCATTTGTCCATAGTTTGAATACTGCTGCCAGATTTGGGCCAGTGATTCTGCTATGTATTTCGAAATTCTTGATAAAATCCAAAGAATCCGCAGTGTTACTGGTCATGACCTAGCATCTCAGTTTCAATCAATGTCACACCCATGTAACGTGGCTTCCCTGGGATTTTTCTTTACATACTTTCGTGGTAACTGTTCAGCTGAAATTTAAATGCAATTTCAGTTGTTTTCTTCTGTTTTCTTAATTCCTGTTCTTTTATACTATTTACATTATTTGGATTATTGTCCTCATCTTTTTCGCCATATTTATTACAACATTTCGGCCATTGTAGACTCTAGCCTTCATCAGGTGCTTAGAATGTTGAACTGAACCCTTTATTTTACTGTTCTAATTCCATGTGTGATGTTTAATGGATGTCAGTTGTCAGTTATCTCCTGTTAATTCCCCTCTCCAAGTTCTCCACTGCCTTAAACAGGTATTGAACGCACCCTCCTTTATCCACTGTGCCATGTGTCCTCAAGGACACATGGCACAGTGGATAAAGGCGTTAGCTAGATCCATTGACAGGACCCAAAGAGTGTGAGTTCAATACCTGGTTAATGCAGTGGAGAACTTGGAGAGGGGAATTAACATGAGATAACTGACATCCATTAAACATGGCATGTGGAACTAGAACAGTCTACCCCAGTGAGCGAAATAAAGGGTTCAGTTCAACATTCCAACCACCTGATGAAGGCTGGCGTGTACAACGGTTGAAACGTTGTAATAAATATGGTGACAAAGATGAGTTCAATAGTCCAAATAATGTAAATAGTGTACATAATACCTCATCTCAGAAATATAGACAGATACTGAAAGACCAAAACATTGTAATAAATATGGTGACAAAGATGAGTTCAATAGTCCGAATAATTTAAACAGTGTACATAATACCTCATCTCAGAGATATAGACAGATCCTGTTCTTTTATTGTTCTCTCTTCTTTATTATTTTCTTTTTCTCATATTCTCTCAGTCTGTAATTTCTTGCAACTTAGTGGCTTTATTGTCTTTCTTAGGGTGAAATGAGTAAAAAAAAATTGTTTCAAATGTGCATAGATCAGTTAAAACAAATGAAGAAAATCAGAAAATTGAATATAGAATATGCTGTGCTAGGGTTAGTTTTGTATAACAGATTACAACAGACAGATTTTAACCAAACAACTCGAATAATGTTCTTAAATATTCTTGTCAAAATTAAATGCCACACAGGGTGCAAACATATTCAGGGAACTATCAGGTGTATATAACCACTTTCTCAGTTCAATGACTGAAAATGCCTTCATGCAAATGAAGCATGTAGGGTCTTTGTGATGAGAATCCTTCTTTGAAACTTATGGACTGGTGCCAAAGAATCAGAAACAAAGAAATTCACCAAATAAAAAAATGCCTCATCAGGACTTCCAACAGCAGCAACAACAAAATGTGTAACTCAAAGAAAAAATAATGACATAAACAAGATGTTGATGTTCTACACTACTTGAAACAAAAGGTTTGAAAGGAAACCTCCATCAATACTGGAAAGAGCAATAACAGCTACTTGACTTGAGAAACCTATTTTTCTGAAAAATTGTTTTAAGTGAAATATTTCATAAGTTTCAAACAAAACTAGCACTGAATATATTGCAGTTAGGTGTTTGAGCAGAATAATTATTTTAAGCAAACCATCAATGAAAATTTGTGTCCATCTTCATCAGCCTTGTGATTTGAATGAATGGAAGATTTGGCACAAAGAGTGATCGAAAATACAAACAGAAAAGTGTTCAAAGACAACAACTATTTACAGGAAGCAAATGGAAGCTGTGAACAAAGGCAAAATTTTGGGTTCTCTTTGATTCTATTTTGTGCGTGTAATGATAATAATAACACATTGATGTGTAGGTCGACTGCAGTCAAGATGATATCATCATTGTGAACTCCATGAAGATAGATATATTTAAATATTGATAATATTAGTGGTTAATATACACTAACCACTAATATTATATATATATATATATATATATTGATAATATTAGTGGTTAATATACACATACATATATATACATATATCTAAAATGTATATGTATACATGTATATGTATATATGTTGAAAATTAAAAGCTTTTTGCTTAAAATACTATATGATCAATTATGCTGAAAAATATGTACCTCTGAAGATTTAGATATTATTATTAATATTATTAATTATTATATATATTGTTAATAAGTACATAAGTTTTTGTTCAGAAATTGGTCTGACAGCTTAATTACAAAATGAAATAAACAAGTCGCAAGTCCAAACTTGAAGATTGGGGAGTAGAAAGAAATGTCAAAATCCCAAATTGCAGGTTCAATGTCAAAAATCCCAATACACATAAGCAGTCAGAAATCCAACACACAAAGTAGCAGTCACTCGGAAGTCCATGGATGAGGTAGAAAAATAAACTACCTCTCAATTCAAGAACAGCAAATGCTTTTATTGATGGACCATTTTTTTTCATTGGTTGATGGTTAGAGAGGACAATGTTACCCTATCCAAGATGCATTTATGGCAACACTTGCGACTGACTTGTTTCTATTTGGGTTATTTTGTCTTCAGCATATCGTACAGAACAAATATGCTCTTTTGCTCAGTAAGTGACTTGCTCTTTTGCCACAGTTTCTTTTTCTTTTTTTAAATTAATTTTACCCCAAGCAAGGCAGTAAAGCCACTAAGACATAAAAGATTACTGGGTGTAAAAGAAGTAGGAACAGAAACATTACTAATGAACAGGAAGAGAAAAGAGTAATCAGAAGGACAGTAAATGAATTTTTGTCCCAGAAACCAATATCAGAAAAGGTAAGTAAAATTCAAGCATTTAAATACGTGTGTAGTGTTGAGGACACCTCTTAGTGCTGATATTTACTAAGTTTATAAGTCACAAGAATGGGACATTATGATACTCATTACTCAGTCACGATGGTCTGGTAAACTAGATCCTCATCCATTTACTTGCAGACTTTTTAAATTTAACATCCAAATTTCTTTTCACTAAAGAAAGCTGATGAATTTCTTTCAGATTTCTTTCTTCTACATCGGTCTATATTTCTGAGATGAAATATTGTAACTATTTACATTATTTACATTTTTCAAACTGTTGTCTTCATCTTTATTGTAATATTCATGATGTTTCAGCCATTTTATGCTCTGGCTTTCTTCAAGATATTTCTGAGATGACGTATTGTAACAATTTACATTATTTACATTCTTTGGACTGTTCTCCTTATCTTTATTGTCATATCCACAATGTTTTGGCTGTTGTATGCTTTGGCGTTCTTTAGGTAATATATGCTGGAATTCCGGACTGAACCCTATATTTAGTCTTCTGGGGTAGATTGCTCTAATTCCACATGCCATGCCTTTTCTAGATATCTTAGTTTTAGTTAATTCCCTTTAGTAACTCAACTCTCCAAGTTTTTGTTCACCTTTACTGTGGCCAGGTATTGAACTCACAGCTCACTTCATCCAATCCTTTTAGCCACTTAGCCATGTGTCTTTAGATAAATTCCAATATATATCACCTGAAGAAGCCTGGAACCTACAATACGAAAATGACAAAGATGATGACAACAGTCCAAACAAATGTAAATTGTGCAAATTTTATTATTTCTATTCATTCAAAAGGAAATATCATTGAAAGATGAAAATAAAATAAAATATTTAAAAAAAAATAAAATAATAAATAAAAATTAAATAGAATTAAAATTAAATAAACAAAGTAAATTAGAATTGAAATTAAAAGTTACTGCTAAAAAATATTTCATCAGAATAGAATAATTTTATTAAAAATAAAATAAAAATTTCAAATATAAAATAAAAAGATAAATATAAAAAAGTAAATTAAATAAAAAATTTTTCCTTCTAGGAATTTACAACATGAACTTGGCAAAATAAAACTCATTCTTGCCAAGAAAATTAACTGAAATCCAATGCAAGTCTTTGATAGCACTGGTTAGAAAGTGGGTTAGTTACTGGAAAATGGAAACTTGAAATCTGAAACATTTCTTTTAAGGAAAAAAATAAATAAAGGGAAGAATTGTAAGAACAAAATCAAGGAGACAGGAAGTCAAGTTCGTATCCTTCAACTATAGCTTTGTATCATTTTACTGTGACACATAAAATGACATGTGTGCTGTCAGTTTGACAGACGATTTCTTCCCAGATAAAGGAGCTATTTTTTATCAATCAGCCTTGGCAGTAAGAAATTGCATATGTGAGATTTTCCTATGATGTTTCCTTGCAAAAATCCATCACTTTCATTTTTTTCTCAAAAAATCTTCACAATAAATATAATTTAGTGGCAGCACTGAAGATTGATTGCGACAAAAGATTTAAAAAAAAATGATTTATATGAAGTAAATGCATGTTTTAAATTATATTTCTCCCGTGTTAATTAGTATAAATATAGATTCTATATATATAATAAATATAAGAAAAATGATACTCGGATATTAATACCTTTCTGTGACTTAAAGTTTTTGCTAGATAGGTAGGTATGCCCAGTGGCCACATCCTACTGGTTCATACAAACCGATTCTTAAAGTTATAAAAGCTTAGCGAACCAGTTGTTGAATTATCTGAAAATAATCTTATATATTAATAGCCGATATATAATAGCTAAAAGTATAATACCATATTATTGCTGTAAGTTCTGTAGAGGCTAAAAGAGATTTTTCTGTGATGAACATAATTTATTCTGATAAAAGAAATCATTGTAAAGTTAAAAATATGGCAAATCTTTCGGTCATGAATTTGATACGTCTTCCATTGGATCTTTGGGACTGCAGCAATTCAGTTTCGAATATAGATAAGAAACCATAACACAGCTGATGACATGGGAGTTAAAAAGTATCAGACTTCTGAACAGAATTTCAGTCTGGAAATATCTTAATAAATAAAGGTTTTCTATTATTAAAAGGATTTAACTCTTTAATACTATAAAGTGATTTGTTTCCATTCTCAGATTGAAAAGAAAATAAGCAGAATAGGTTCCTAAAGATTACCTGCCTTTATAGAAGCAGTTCCTGGAAATCTGGGATGCCATTATTGGTTACACAGATGTCTCATAATCTTCAGGTGGCATGAAACACAAGACACTCAATTATGTGTGTGTGTGTGTGTGTGTGTGTGTGTATGTATATATATATATATATATATTGAAGTGTTGTTATTATTCTTTCATGTTCTTGTTTGGCAATTGAGCACTATAGAGAAGGAAAATTTTCAGCAGTGGCTGCTGCTGCTATTAACACATCTCTCTTCAGTTATGAACTGAGCACTCTAGCAGCTGACTTGGTGTTTGTACACATCACACATATGTAATAAGTTAAAAAATTCCCTTTCTCTGCCATGCACCAATAGCTTGGGGTAGAGTCTCTGACTGATGCCAAATTTGTTGAGTTTAAATCCAGTCTTGAAGCAACTGGATGCCTAGTGCACTCTGATGACCTGATGATACAATGAATGTGGATAAGTAAATATATATATACATGTCAAACATTCAAAAGGTTGAATAATATTGACAAGTTCTATGGATCCAATTAATAACATTTCCAAATTTTTCAATTATTTTTTTTAAGTAAAATAAAATTATTATTTTCCCAAAGTTCTTATTTATTTTTATTTAATTTAGTTTTCTGCCTGTAGTACATTCGAATATTGCTACATTTGTTTTGTATGACTTGAACAATTTGAAATTGATTCCAGCTTGAGAATTAACATGAGAATTAATCAAAAACAGTTACATAAACATACACAAAACACAATCCTTGAAAACAATTTCAATTTATGGTGTCTATATGGCTTACTTATATTTTTTGAAGCCTAAAATATAAACCATGTACTTTAATTAAAAGATCTGTTTTCATTTCACTGATTTTTCATATTACTAATACTACTCCTAATGATAATAATATTACTACTTGTTTACTAATGACTATAGAACGTCAGTCTTGTGATGAAAAGCTACTAAAATTAAGATGAAAGAAATACAAGCCATAAATAAATAATGAAATTTAGCTAAATGATAAATGATAAATAATAAAATGTCTTTGTCATAAAATTGTAAGAAATTTTGAATTGACATATTTTATCTGAATTTTCATTGTTGACTTTTTAAGGTCAACAAGACTCTTTTTTTCCCAAACTATTCTGCAGCCACTAAATTCTCCCTCCTACATATTCCACTTATTGTTTTATACATCATCTGACAGATTACAATCATCCTTTTTTTTCACTTGATACAAAAAGGTGTGAACTGTTATCTGATAAATAGAGAAATATTTGTCAGACAGACATCCGGGTAAAAAATATTCTTCTGCCCTGCTTGAAAAAATGAAAATAGCAAAACAAAACCAAAAAAAAAAAAGAAAGAACAAAGAAAGAACAAAGAAAGAAAGAAAAGTGATTGCCCCTTTTTGGAGGGTTCAAATGATTGTCATCAAAACAATACAGTATTTACACTTTCTTTCCTTTTCTTTGGCCTCCTCAATCCAAACTGTGATTTTTCCCTGAAAATGCAGCAATTTCCTCCCTCTCAAAAATGGTCTGAAAGCCCAAATAGGGAATCACTTGAGCTGCTAATATGGTAAGAGCCTGATCTTTTGATTGGTAGGTGACACATAGTTTAAATTTTTGACCAACAACATGGGAAGATTATTGACAGGAAATTTCCAATCTGCAATGAATATATCACACCTCTTAACTGAAGGCAGAGGCATTTGGTGATGGGATAAGTTCCTTTATCGGACACCATTTGTCATTCTTGTCAAATTGATATTACGTTGCAGATTTGGTTGAATTACACCATCGAACGTACACTTCCTTTTTAATCTCCTGATCAGAAAATCTATTACGTCAAAAATCATTTTCTCTTTTGTTTTCCTTCCCTTTATATTTTTTCTCATTATTTTTCACTTCTTTTTTTTCTTTGATAAGAAATAGCAAGTTTGATAAAACAAAAGGCAAATGATTTTCATCATTGTTTTAGGGGGTCATTAGGGGGTCAAGAAAATCAATGTGGTGGTACTGGGAACAAAGTGACAACCAGAGTATATATCATTTTTGTTTTCCTTTAGTTAATGAAGCTATTCTCTTCAATTTCTTGCTGTAACCCCTCATCTACATTTCATAATCTGTCTGGTGGTAGGAGGGTTAGAATGGAATCTGAAAAAAATGCCTGCTTCTTTGAAAGTGAGCAAATCTAAGACATGCAAGATTGAATGAAATGTTCAGCACATTCTGTCATAATCGGATCCCAAATATGATTAGTTGATTATGACCAATCTTGTCCCCTTGTTGGCCAATAAATAGCATTTAAATGGCTTTTTAGAGAGCAAAAAGAGATAGACAATTGAAACACATTTTCTGATTCCAGTTGCTTAATAATCTTTGGTCGTTTATTTATATTTGTTTGATGACTTGACACTATGTCTGCCCAATGCATTTTTACATGATACAGTAACGAACAATAAAAGGAGAACACAGGTAATACTAAACATCTAATTATGACCTACAAAATATTCAGTTCTATACCAGCAGAATAAATCAATGCTTACAACACTTGCTACCCATTTACAAAAAGGCATTTCAGTTAAAGTGACTTTGGGTTGCAATGATAAATTAACACAATATTGTTAATAGATTCATTGTAGTTCAATAATTATTAAGTTAGAACCACATAATAAATTTTGGCTGAACACTGATCAGATGACTTCCTGCACTTTATGTACTAAATGGAGATTATTCATTTATATTCCTTGGAAAAGGCATGAATCTACCTCACCCTGTATCATCTATATGTATTAAATAGAGGTGTGAGCAAGTTAACAACATTGAACACAGAATAAATAAACCAAGTTCAAATTCTGATTGAGGCTGTTTATATTCATTTATGTTCCTTGGAAAAGGCATGAATCTACCTCACCCTGTATCCTATATATGTATTAAATGGAGGCATGAGGTAACGTAATATTTATCAGTATAGGAAACAGAATCTGCAAACCAATTTTAAATTTTGTCTGAGACTGTTTACATTCACTTAGAATTAACTGTCTTGGGAAAGGCATGAATCTATCACTCCCTTTTGGAGGTCTTGGAGGAGTTACTCTAATTGAAGTAGGAACAAAATTGAAAATAATTTTGAATGCAAAACAACAATTCTCATCCAGATTTCCATATATAATCTAAAAATGATGAAGACCTGAGAATATATTGGCTGAATTGTAGTGTACCAAAAATAAATAATTAAGGAGGATTTATCTAGCGAATCCTTGATTAATGATAGCTATATCTTGAGTTAGATAAATAGCTCATATATATATATATATATATATATATATATATATAGTCTTAAGGTGTGCTATATTTATGGGATAAAGTGCTCAATATTGGAGATAGAGCGTATTTAAATATAAAAGTGAACATTGAAGTCAACACTTAAAGACTTATTAAATATTAATATATGTGTGTGCATGGGCAGGGTGCTATGGGTAAATTGTTGCCATTTTATATTTTTAATTTCATGCATGTGCATTGTTTGTTTTGATTTTGTCAACTGCACAGTATAGTAGGGTCAGTTGGGCACCGTCAGTGAGAAAAAGAGAACATGACACAATTCACTCCACCAGGAATTTGGAAACGGCATGCTGTACTAGTTGGCATTTGTGTCAGAAGCTCTAGTATGAACACTTCAATGTGTTTAGGTGTCAAGCTGAGGACAGTGCAGAGGATTCATAAAGAGTTGGATAAATCTAATGGTGATTGGGACGGTTTTTTGAGCAATCACTAGTGATGGTGATGCTTCCATTCATCTTCTCACAGTGCCTCAGACTAAACACAGAGGCCTACATCAAGTACCTTGAGTAGGTAGTGCTGCCCTGGACCAAGAGCATGGCAGCTAGAAGACCCAATGTCTGGCAACAGGTCTCTGCACCATGCAACACAAGCAGGAGAACCCAGTCATGGCTGTCAGATAATTTCTGCAACAACATCATCCTTTACATCTGGCAACTTAACTCTCCAGACTAAAACACCCTTGATTATTATATGTGGGTTACAGTTGAACGAGAGACCAACAAAACTTCATTTAATACCAACGATGAACTGATGGCAATGGCAGGATTCAGCAACTTAAACAAGGGAGATCATCCAGAAGAGATACAAGAGATTCCAAAGTTTTCTGGAGGCCTTAGTTGAAGCCAATGGTGATTTTATTGAATAAATTGATGTTAGTAATGAGAAAGGAATTGATGTTGCATTTAAATTTTTGAAGACAGTAGGTGAGATGGATGCAAGAAACTTGAAGAGAGTTCAACAGGCAAGAAAAGAAAGTATTAAAATAGAACATACATTTGCTAACTCAACAGTAAAACAATGAGACCTAATTGCCAATCTAGTAGTACACTTAAATTCCTGCAGTCAATGACCCAAGGAAGAGAGCTCATCAGAACAATTGCCATGAAAATATTTATAGAAAAAGACAGAGGGAAGCCACATCACAACAGTGGGAAAATGACTGATTTATTTTAATTTTATCTACATTAACAAGACAGAATGAATGCTGGCTTTTTTACTTTAATTCATCCTGAGCAAGGTGATAATGCCACTAAGACACAAAGGGTTACTGAGAATCAGAAGAATTTAGAAAGAACCAGAAAACCCAATCTTAAAAATAAAACAAGGGATAAACCTTTAATTCTATTCAAAAGACTGGAAGGAGGATGAACTAGTTGACAGGCAAACTTATCTACTCCTATTGAAGGAAAAAAGTAAATAAAATTTCAGAGTTTAAGTGGAGATGTTAGAAGTACAGATTTTAAGTAAAATTTAGAAGGAACTGGAAATGTAATCCTAAACAAACATCAATGGATAAACCTCTAATTCTGTTCAAAAAACCAGGGAGGAGTGTGAACTGGATGATAGGCATACTTACTGAGGAAAAATAATATAAAAGAAGAAAATAAGTAGCAACTAAAATAACCAATATGAGTAACGCAATTGAAGATAAGAGGAAAGAAATACTAGATAAATATTATTAATGGTTAACAAGGCATCATCTCAAATCTAAAAAAATTCAAGATGATATAATTACTCATATAAATAAGATTTAAAATTTAAATTTAATGAAGTATCAAGTCAGAAGTTAATAATGGTTGACAATACTTCATTTAATAATGATAATGATGATTAGTTTTGTTAGAAAAGGGATTGTATTTCCCATCTTTTAGAAAAAGTCTTGATATATTAACAAAATTGATGAATTTTACAATACATGAAAGAAAAATCAATTTTTTTGTTTATTGTATTTTCTCAGACTAGACAAATTTTAATTAAGATACTTTTACTGTTTCATTCTGGGAATTAGAATTTACTAGTTTCCATTTATATATTTATTTGTTTTAAGGTTTATATATCACACACAGCTACTTAAATTTATCAACTGTTCGTGTTGAAATGTCATAGAAGCATTGTGGGGAACATGGGGTGATGGATGCAAGGCATTTCCTGATATTTATAGTAATTTCCACTTGGGTACATGGGATATGCTACAAGAGCCCAACATATCCCAGATCAATGAATAGTACCTCTCCCTATATATACAATTGCTTCTTTTTTTTTTTTTATCTATGGTAGACCATAAAAGATACCTAAAACTATGGATATTAAAAAGCTTCATCTGCAAGGGATATTTTGTATGAACCACCATCTTACTAAAAGCATTCATAGCATCTTGTCCTATGGACACGTTAGTGTCCTTTTAAGTGACTATGTTCCAAATTACAAGCATTTACCTTGAACCACAGAGAATATTTAGTCCAGTGTATATGTTATTGTCCTCCTTTTCTTTTTCTATATGATATGCTGACAAAAATAAGTTTAAGGCTGATGGTTAATGTTTTATTCATTTCAGAATATGTTTCTAATAAAATAATATAAATTAGTTTTATTTTGTACACTTCATGCAGAATTCATTTCTCTTTTTAATGATTTAAAAATTGTAGATTTTCCTACAACTTGAAAAATCTTAATGCTGGATTAATTTAAATTATCCAGATTTGCCAGCAAAATAAGTTTAAGACAATATCAGTATTATGCAAATTATTTGCTAAATGGGTGGTCACATGACTGGTCATTAATGCATTATATAGTGTAATAACTGAGCATTTATATACAATTAATTCGCTATGGGAAAGCGTCATAGTCTTAGACCAATGACTACATCAGAAATAGTGTTACTTCATCAACAAAACGTTTCCTTTATGAACATAAGCAAGCAATTAAAGTGCAGCAAAATGGCTTGTGTTCAGGCTTGGAAGCTTTACCAGGATACTGGACAATATAAGGATAGGCAAAGATTGGTAGCCCCAAGAAAAACAATAGTGCAACTGGATAGACTAATTCATAGGCTTTCTGAAGCTAACCGAATGCTGATAGCCATGGACATTTGCAGCCAATTATCTGCTGAAACTTCCTTTAGTTTATGCTGCAAACTATCTGAAGCCATCTAAGAGAATTTGGATTATTTGTGCGCATTGCTAGAAAAAAGCCAATTATTTTAGAGAGGAATCAACTCAAACGGCTGAATTTCACAAAATGTCACACTGAATGGACGGCCGATGACTAGTGTAGTGTTCTTTGGAGTGACGAGTCAAACTCTTTTGCATCTTTGGATCAGATGAAAAAACCTTTGTCAGATGCCACACAACTGAGGAATTCCATCCTAAATGTATCAAAAAGATGATGCAAGTGGGGAGGTGGCGGTGAAATGGTGTGGGGCGCATTCAGTAGTTTTGGTATTGGTCCATTTGTTAAAGTTGATGGAAAACTCAACAATGTAGGCTATATGCAGCTTGTTAAGAAACATGTTCTGCCATATTTGACTGATCAAATGCCACCTGGAGCTATTTATCAACAATATAATAGCCCCATTCACAAAGCCAAAAAAGTAATGCAATTTTTTGATCACCATAATATGCATGCCATTGAGTGGCATCTACAGAGTCTGGATCTTAATCCAATTGAAAATTTATGGAATTATATTTCTTAGAGTTCACACTAAAAAACTGACAAATGTTGCTCAATTATACGATTATAGTAAGCAAATATGGCAGAGCATTCCAAATGATTTTTGTGTTCAGTTATCAAGCTCGATGCCTTAAGCAATATGAAGCTGTAATTAATAAAGGTTATGGCACTAATTATTGATAAAAATTTTGTTTTATTTTAGCTCATTTTTTCTATAACTTTATGCTTTAAATATAATTGACACCCATGAAGTCTTAAACTTATTTTGCTATCAATCTTTTCCTATCCTTTTATTGTCCAGTATCCTGGCAAAGCTTCCAAGCCTGAACACAAACTGTTTTGTTACACTTTAATTGCTCACTTATGCTCATAAAAGAACTGTTTTGTTGATTAATTAACAATACTAAGACTATGATGCTTTCCCATAGTGAATTAATTATATATCAATGCTCAGTTATTACACTATATAATGCATTAATGACCAGTCATGTGACCACCCATTTAGCAAATAATTTGCATAATACTGATATTGTCTTAAACTTATTTTGCTAACAAATTTAGGTAATTTAAATTAATCCAGCATTAAGATTTTTCAAGTTGTAGAAAAATCTACAATTTTTAAATAATTCAAAAGAGAAATAATGTGCATAATTATGTAGAAAAATGAATAGCAAGAGAAAAAAAAATATCTATCTATCTATCTATCTATCTTGGTCAGTTCTATCTATCTATCTATCTGAGTCTTTTCATATCTTGGTGCAAAAATAATATCGTTTTTGACGTTAAAAAATACGTCAAAAAACGATATTATTTTTGCACCAACCTAATATCTCAGTCTGTTTTATATATCTATCTTAGTCTGTTCCATCTATCTATCTATCTATCTATCTATCTCAGTCTTTTCATATATATCTATCTTAATCCTGGCAAACTTATTTTGCTGGCAAATCTGAATAATTTAAATTAATCCAGCATTAAGATTTTTCAAGTTGTAGAAAAATCTACAATTTTTAAATAATTCAAAAGAGAAATAATGTGCATAATTATGTAGAAAAATGAATAGCAAGAGAAAAAAAAATATCTATCTATCTATCTATCTTGGTCAGTTCTATCTATCTATCTGAGTCTTTTCATATCTTGGTGCAAAAATAATATCGTTTTTGACGTTAAAAAATACGTCAAAAAACGATATTATTTTTGCACCAACCTAATATCTCAGTCTGTTTTATATATCTATCTTAGTCTGTTCCATCTATCTATCTATCTATCTATCTATCTATCTCAGTCTTTTCATATATATCTATCTTAATCCTGGCAAACTTATTTTGCTGGCAAATCTGAATAATTTAAATTAATCCAGCATTAAGATTTTTCAAGTTGTAGAAAAATCTACAATTTTTAAATCATTCAAAAGAGAAATAAATTCTACATAAAGCATACAAAATAAAACTAATTTATATTTTGTTTTTATTAGAAACATATTCTGAAATGAATAAAACTTTAAGCATTGGTTTTAAACTTATTTTTGCCAGTGTATGTCCCTTTATGGCATAGGTGATCATTGTTCTTCATAATTTACTGTTCTTTTTAACTCTTCATAAATTTGGTCTTTTTTGTTATTCTCTTCTAAACCTGACTCTACCATTTATTTACCTGAGCTTACTCGGTAAATTATGTATTGTTTTTCTCTAGCCATCTTGACTTCCGTTCTTCTGGTGATGATCAAATTTTCAGTCTGTGCCCTAGAAATTTCTCTTCCTGATATTAAGTATAAGTGTCCTTTTTGTTTCCATTGTTGGTATTCTCAGCATCCTTCTGTAGAACTATATTTCTGTTGCCACAAGTCTTTCCTTCTTCTGTGAGGAGAACATCCAGCATTTACTGCCATATATAAACTGTCCTCTTTTCTTTATATCTAACAATATTTTTCTGTTTCTTAATAATTTTAGTGTCACACTTTTCATTCTTTGTTAAAGATATGTAAGTTGTTGTAATTGTATATTTTTGGTAAAATTTTCAATTTGTAATTTGTATGTTGGGCTGTCTCTCTTGCTAACAACCATGCATTCTATGTTCTTGCAATTGGTGCTTAGTCCTTTCTTCTTGCTTTCCTTCACTACCTTCTGTAGGAGCAGCTGTAATTTTCTTTCTTTATCTGCTATCAACACTGTGTCATTTGCATATTTTACATTGTTAAGATTGTGACTGCCAATAATGAATCCTGCTAGCATATCTAATTCTCTTAGAATTGCCTCATTGTATAGGTTGAATAATTCTGGTAAGAAGATGTTTTCTTGTTTTATGCCCTTTCTATTTTTATTTATATGCAGGTGGTTTGCTGCCAGTATAGGGTCTATGACACATGTTCAAAAACTTTTGAGTTCAAAATTCTTCATGAAAAAACAGCAACAAAAATTTTTTTTTTCCTTTTAATTTTCCATCCAATTTTGTTTCCAAAAACTCCTGACTATCAGTTTGTCTCCAAAGAAAGATATTCCTTGTCAACACTCACCAGCCCAATATTTGAGTCATGCTTATAAAGCACAGTCTGCATGGTAGAGATTTTGGAGGCTGATCATAGATTTCCGTCTTGTGAGTATCAAATTTTCAAGGTCACTTTCTTCATTACGTGCCCTAGAAATTTCAACTCTTTCTGATGTTAAGTATATGGGTCTTTTTTGTTTTCATTTTCTCTAAAACTTTGACATTGCTCACATGTTGGATCCACAGTATTTCTAAAATCCTTCAGTAGTACTATGTTTCTGTTGCTTCAAGTCTTTTTGTCATCTGTGAGGAGACTGTCCAGCATTCATTGCCATAGAGGAGGGATGATATTATGTAACACTTCAGTAGTCTTTTCTTTGACATATAGGAAAAGATGTTCCAAGTTCACCAAAGGATGCCTGATATTGTGTTACAAAAATAACACTTAGAATTAGAATCAGAAAAAAAATCACTTGAAGGGAGGAAAGAGGACTTGGAGAATTTGACACTCACAGTCAGTACCCTAAGTAATAAGTTTATGTAAATGGTTGCCAAACTGATACTGGGATGGAGAGTAAGGAAACAAATATTATTTAGGGATAGAAAACTGTGGAGAGCCATGATCAACCACATCCTGAAGAAGAAGAACATGAGTTCCAAAATAGATGGATTGGTTTTCTTTTTTACCTACATCTACACCAATGACAAAATTTTAATTCATAAATTAAGTACAGCAAGAGAGTAAGAAAAACAAATAATATTGTTATGAAATTGATCTACACACAATGGTAGTTGATGTCACAAATGACACCCTTCCCCAGTCTATCTCAAGTTCTGCCAATATAGTGGTATGGTTATGTTAATTAGTATTAGTCTAAGCAACCCCACTACAAATATTAAAGTAGATCTATTATAAGAATAAAACATATTTGTGTAAGTGTTCTGAAAGCAAAGGTAAAGTTTGTCGCAGATTAATTCCACAATGTTGAGAACAAATCACTGTAAGTTCAGACTCGAATATCGGGGGTAGAAAGAAATGCCGAAAAACTCGATTCGCAGATCCTATCTCACAAATCCCAATACATGTAACCAGTCAAAAAAATAACTCACTCTCTGATGAATGGCGTAGCCAAAATACATCAATTTTTCCCTCCCGATTTGACAACACCAACTGCTTTTATCGGCCAAGCATTTTTTTAATTCGGCAACAACTGGGAGAGAATGCCAAATTTTTGCATATCAAAATACTTTTATAGAGACTCCTGCAACTGACTTGTTTTTTTTAAATCTAAATCTGTCTTCAGTATGTCATGCAGAATATGTGCCTTTTTTTCTTTTTGGTGAGTAATTTTCTTTTCCATCATAGGATACATGTGATGAGCTGTCGTTTGGTTTGATGAGGTAAGTCACCGTTTTCTTTGCTATAATTTGAAATGTGCATTTGTTCTAAACTGTAGATTTTAATACACTGGCATATGTGTTTCTTTTTCTTTCTTAAGTTATGAACTTTGATCCTTTCAATTAAATGAACCCATCACATTTTCTCTTTGGTATGTCCTAATTGGCAATATCACTTCTCTTGTGGTTTGGAACCAATAAACTTATGAATTGTTTATTTTTGTGGTTGACCACAGATAACGCTTAATTGCAGAAAACCAAATTACAGGAATGGGTGTATAAAGAGTTACTGCTTGTAGCATAAACATGATATAAATCTTGAACAAGAAAGGTAATATTAAAAAGAAAAGTAAGTAAGTATAAATGTCTGATTTTTTGTAGCCTTTCATCAATGTCCTATGTATGATTAATTTGAGTACCGGAGCATAAAATCTTTATCAATGGCTTTTCTGGCCAGATTCATTTGTATTGCATCACTTGAACATGAAATAATTGCTTGCTTTTTGAAATTTCAAGATGAAGTACTTGCTGGCTGTTATTCCATATAGTTTTTTTTTTGTTTATAGCCAATTTGACCTTTGGTGATAATGTTTCCAAAATTGATGAAAAGATGAGGATCTTTATGCACATCTTCTCTCACAAGAATTTACCATAATCATTTAAAAATACTTTACCATTTTTCTATAAAACCATTTAGATAAAGCAAGGGTTTTATTGCTAATTATTGTGCTACTCCCTTTTGTTCTGACTTTATTTCAGTTTTCATTCTTCTAATAGAAGTTGAAATAATCTTAGTTATTTTAGGATTCGGAAATTAAATATTTTAATTTTCCATTTTTTTTTCCTCTTGTTTTAATTATTTTCATCTTGGTAAGGCAGTTCTCTTACATGGTCTTTCTGCATTACCCTTTTACCAGCACTGTTCTCATTGCTACTATCCTACCATGTGGTAATTCCTTACCCTTTTTACCAGAACTGTTCTCATTGCTAATATTCTACCATGTGGTAATTCATTACCCTTTTTACCAGAACTGTTCTCATTGCTACTATTCTACCATGTGGTAATTTATTACCCTTTTTACCAGAACTGTTCTCATTGCTACTATTCTACCATGTGGTAATTCCTTACCCTTTTTACCAGAACTGTTCTCATTGCTACTATTCTACCATGTGGTAATTCTTTACCCTTTTTACTAGAACTGTTCTCATTGCTACTATTCTACCATGTGGTAATTCCTTACCCTTTTTACCAGAACTGTTCTCATTGCTACTATTCTACCATGTGGTAATTCTTTACCCTTTTTACCAGAACTGTTCTCATTGCTAATATTCTACCATGTGGTAATTCCTTACCCTTTTTACCAGAACTGTTCTCATTGCTACTATTCTACCATGTAGTAATTCCTTATCATTTTGTTCAGTAATGTTGTCATGAAAAGCAAGTTTCTTATGTTTTGTTGCAAATTTATGATATATATTACTTTTTGATCAGTAATATTTCTGCCATTATCGTTTTGTGCCATTTTATTCCATGCTGTATTGTTGACTCTGTAGAAGTAATTGAAGTGGTGATGAGTATAAATATTAATGTCTGTGTTTGTGACATTCTTTAATATTCCATGTTCAACTGATCTGAATATTGAAGCAGTTTCTTTTCCTCTTGTTTTAATTATTTTCATTTTTGGTAAAAGACACAGTGGGTTTTATTCTTAATCTATCTGCCATGTGGCAACCACCTTTTTCTATTTGTTTTGACAAAGTTCTCTTGAAAAATGCAAGTTTCCCATGAAACAATGGCAAAGTAATTTTTAGCCAGGTTGTGGAGACTACACTCAGTGGAAACATGGCTATCAATACTAAAGTGAGCACGATATGATATCCCTGGACATTGACAACATAGCAGGGACAAACTATCCCCATAGATTAAATAAAGGGCTCAGTTTGATATCCCCCAAAACTTACCCAGATTGATATATACCTGAAAAGGGATACAATGCAAAAAGTTGAGATGTTGTGATAACAACAAAGATGAGAATATTAGTCTGAATGTAAATAATGATAACTCTTCATCCCAGAAATTCAAACAGAAGGTGATCAGGTGATAACAAAGATGAGGATATTAGTTTGAATGTAAATAATGATAACTCTTCATCCCAGAAATTCAAACAGAAGGTGATCAGGTGATAACAACAAAGATGAGGATATTAGTCTGAGCATAAATAATGATAACTCCTCATCCCAGAAATTCAGACTGAAATTGCTTACTACAAATTTATGATAAATATTGGTTCTTTGCCTGTAATCTTTCTGTCGCTGTCTTTTGCTTCCACTTTATTCCATGCTGTATTGTTGACTCCACAGAATTAAGAATAGTAGTTTTCAGTATAAATATTAATGTCTGTGTTTGTGTTGTCCTTTTATTAATGCCCTGTGTGCAATTGATCTGAGTATTGAAGCTTGAAGATTTTTACCAATGTCTTTCAGGCAAGATTGATTTATATTGCATCACACAAACATAAACTGATTCTCCTTCATATCATCCTGTCTTCTCATGTGATGATGCCAACTTGGTAAGAAGTCCAAAGAAAGAAAGACAGAGAGAGAAAGAGAGGAATGGAGAAAGGGAGAGAAAGCCCCGTGAAAAATGTGTCATATTATTGTGTTCATAAATCAATAATGAAGAAAGAAATCAATAATGAATTCTAAAAAAAGAATGATAATATAATACAGGAAAAATTGCACTTTGCCTAAAATTATATTTTGCTTTATTATATTATGAGTGTAGTATCTGTCAGAAAAGAACTGATTATTTATATATTGGCACTTCTCTCTTGAATCAGAATATCTGTGCACTCTAACTAGGATCAAAGTGACTCCACATCCATTGACTTAGTATCAGAGTGTAGTATCCGTATCTGGCTTAGGATCAAAGTGTCACTCACTCCCAGACACTTCTGCCTATGATTAGCACTTTTTATGTGAACTTCAGACTGGGATCAAAGTGTAGTATCTGCCCTGGACAATAAACTACATGTCATCTCACAACTGAGTTTCTGTCTTCGATCAGAGCATGACTCAGTAGTGTTTCTGTCTTCGATCACAACATGACTCAGTAGTATTTCTGTCTTCGATCAGAGCATGACTCAGTAGTGTTTCTGTCTTCGATCAGAGCATGACTCAGTAGTGTTTCTGTCTTCGATCACAACATGACTCAGTAGTGTTTCTGTCTTCGATCACAACATGACTCAGTAGTGTTTCTGTCTTCGATCAGAGCATGACTCAGTAGTGTTTCTGTCTTCGATCACAACATGACTCAGTAGTGTTTCTGTCTTCGATCAGAGCATGACTCAGTAGTGTTTCTGTCTTCGATCACAACATGACTCAGTAGTGTTTCTGTCTTCGATCACAACATGACTCAGTAGTGTTTCTGTCTTCGATCACAACATGACTCAGTAGTGTTTCTGTCTTCGATCAGAGCATGACTCAGTAGTGTTTCTGTCTTCGATCACAACATGACTCAGTAGTGTTTCTGTCTTCGATCACAACATGACTCAGTAGTGTTTCTGTCTTCGATCACAACATGACTCAGTAGTGTTTCTGTCTTCGATCACAACATGACTCAGTAGTGTTTCTGTCTTCGATCACAACATGACTCAGTAGTGTTTCTGTCTTCGATCAGAGCATGACTCAGTAGTGTTTCTGTCCTTGATCACAACATGACTCAGTAGTGTTTCTGTCTTCGATCAGAGCAAGACTCAGTAGTGTCTCTGTCCTCGATCACAACATGATTCAGTAGTGTTTCTGTCTTTGATCAGAGCATGACTCAGTAGTGATTCTGTCTTCGATCAGAGCATGACTCAGTAGTGTTTCTGTCCTCGATCAGAACATGACTCAGTAGTGTTTCTGTCTTCGATCAGAACATGACTCAGTAGTGTTTCTGTCTTTGATCAGAGCATGACACAGTAGTGTTTCTGTCCTCGATCACAACATGACTCAGTAGTGTTTCTGTTTTCGATCAGAGCATGACTCAGTAGTGTTTCTGTTTTCGATCAGAGCATGACTCAGTAGTGTTTCTGTTTTCGATCAGAGCATGACTCAGTAGTGTTTCTGTCCTCAATCACAACATGACTCAGTAGTGTTTCTGTCTTCGATCAGAGCATGACTCAGTAGTGTTTCTGTCCTCGATCACAACATGACTCAGTAGTGTTTCTGTCTTCGATCAGAGCCTGACTCAGTAGTGTTTCTGTCTTCGATCAGAGCATGACTCAGTAGTGTTTCTGTCTTCGATCAGAGCATGACTCAGTAGTGTTTCTGTCTTCGATCAGAGCATGACTCAGTAGTGTTTCTGTCTTCGATCACAACATGACTCAGTGGTGTTTCTGTCCTCGATCACAACATGACTCAGTAGTGTTTCTGTCCTCGATCACAACATGACTCAGTAGTGTTTCTGTCCTCGATCACAGCATGACTCAGTAGTGTTTCTGTCTTCGATCAGAGCATGACTCAGTAGTGTTTCTGTCCTCGATCACAACATGACTCAGTAGTGTTTCTGTCTTCGATCAGAGCATGACTCAGTAGTGTTTCTGTCTTCGATCAGAGCATGACTCAGTAGTGTTTCTGTCTTCGATCAGAGCATGACTCAGTAGTGTTTCTGTCTTCGATCAGAGCATGACTCAGTAGTGTTTCTGTCCTCGATCACAACATGACTCAGTAGTGTTTCTGTCTTCGATCACAACATGACTCAGTAGTGTTTCTGTCTTCGATCAGAGCATGACTCAGTAGTGTTTCTGTCTTCGATCAGAGCATGACTCAGTAGTGTTTCTGTCTTCGATCACAACATGACTCAGTAGTGTTTCTGTCTTCGATCACAACATGACTCAGTAGTGTTTCTGTCTTCGATCACAACATGACTCAGTTGTGTTTCTGTCTTCGATCACAACATGACTCAGTAGTTTTTCTGTCTTTGATCAGAGCATGACTCAGTAGTGTTTCTGTCTTCGATCACAACATGACTCAGTAGTGTTTCTGTCTTCGATCAGAGCATGATTCAGTAGTGTTTCTGTCTTCGATCAGAGCATGACTCAGTAGTGTTTCTGTCTTCGATCAGAGCATGACTCAGTAGTGTTTCTGTCTTCGATCAGAGCATGACTCAGTAGTGTTTCTGTCTTTGATCATAGCATGACTCAGTAGTGTTTCTGTCCTCGATCACAACATGACTCAGTAGTGTTTCTGTCTTTGATCAGAGCATGACTCAGTAGTGTTTCTGATTTTGGTGCCACAAGACCAACTTCACAAGATATTATGTCTTCCAAACTTCTAGTTACTTTTTTCCCCCAGCTTTCATTGGCATGAGACATATTACAAAGACCTGAATTTTGACCAGTTGCAGAGTGGCTCATATGCCAAACTTTCCCACTACTAACAGGAAATTACTGGTGATGACAAACTTGTCCACGTGTGATCTGAGGCCTCTTTTGCGTCTGTATTGACATGCATTTTCTACACTCCTCCCTCATCTCCTGACCACAGATATGACAGCATAGAACAGGTCTCATTTCATCAAGTGCTTCTCTAAAGGTCGATTGGTTTGTGTTCCTCCACCTTTTCCTCATGTGATTCTTTCTTGGTGAGATCATCTGCCATATTGACACTTTTGATGATTTCATCCTCACTCTTGGACATATCATTTCACTACTTGAAGATTGTGAACTCGGGGAAGGATGAAGTTTGCTGACATGGTCGGGCATTCTGTTCACCAAGACTGATTGCAGACTAACAAGTCAAGTATTTTGTCCCTTTCTAAAAGATGTTGTACACTGGTTGTTTACCCACACAAGGTCTCCCTCCTTATACACATCGTGGCCTAACTCAAATCATTGGAGGCACTGAATCAATCCCATTAAGCTGAACCTTGTATATGTAGACTTGATTTGCCAGTGGAGTCAGTGGTAAGGTGCCATCTTTGAGGGTTACATTGTACCAGTAGGTAGCCTCTTGAATACTGCACTTCATCCTAGATACAATCCAATTGATACTTCTGTGACATTGCTCCATTATTCCATTTACTGTCGGGACATGCATGCATTAGAATTGCAAATACATGTACTATCCATGGGCAAATGTCTGGAACTACTACAGGATGTGGTGTCATTGTCTGTGAGTAACTCAATGTGGTGGTGCCCTCTCATAGAACTCAAACTCCATAATGCTCAATGATTTTTGGTGGTGTAACAGCTGCCACACAGAAAAATGAGACGTCTCACAATCTGTTAATGCCAAGTAATGACTACCATGGTAGTGAATGATATCTATGCCAAGTTAATGGTAAGTACTCTTCACTCCCAGTCTGCCCTTTTTTCAATGGACTGGTGCAGGATCTATTGTTTTGCACTCCTACCAAGGCCTTTGTCACTAAAAAACAATTCTTTTCACAAATTATGTGGTACATCATACACCTGGATGCCCACTGCGTTGTATTTCTATTTTATGACTGGGGCTCATGGTGTCAAGGGAAGTAGCACACACCTGCTGGACAGGTTCAGCCCCCTTTTAGGCCATATCAGTTTACCTTTGGGGTACACAGGTAATCTTGTTTGTCACGTACCAGCATTATGTCAACAGACATATTCTTAGACCAGTTCCTTCATTGTGCTTAAACTTCTTCACACCAGCATCTTGCTTGCATCTTTAGTATCTACATCTTTAGCATCTTTAGTATGTACCTTAGCTTTGAATGTGAGGGTGTCAACAACCTGTAGCACACATATAAGGAGTTATTTTTCATGTGTAGACTTTTTGCCTGCTGCTGGAGAGCCAAAGTGAGGCCTTTGATTGCATCATCCAGTTCAAACAAGTTGATATGTTGGGCATCATTTGTTGGCCGAAGCCAGTATGCAGTCTCTAATGTTGCTCCATCATTTTCCAGCACTAGGAAGCTTGGTGTGTTTGTGTATGCTAGCAAGCTTGCACCAACCCACATGTTGATTTCAGATCCATTTACATGCTAGTTGCCTCAGGCAGGATCTTCCGGTCTCACTCTATTTCTTTCACCATCTGCTTCAGTGGGGATGTCATCAACTTGGTCATCCCGTTGTGACTGTGTTTGCCTGTTGTTTGATGAAACTGGTCATCACCCACAGCCATCTACATATGAGGAGATGTTTCACCAGCTCCCTGCATAGTGAGAAGACATTCTGCCAAGTCATAACATCAGGGATATTTGAGATTGTTACACTCACCCCAAACTTCTAGTCCAAATATTCAGATATTTTAAGCCTTTGCACATCAGCCCATATTGGGCCAATTTTGCCCTGACATGTTGCACAGACATGATGCTCTCATTGATACACACATCGTAAATGTAAACTGATGTCACTCTCCAAACTGACTCATCCTGTGACCACATGGTTTCAAGAATGGACTTCATGACTAGAGACACCACATTGAATCTGAATTCCAACTGCACTAGGCAAAACCATTTGCCCTTCATCATCATGGTTTGATATGGCCACAGTGACTCACGTATATGTATTTGAAGATATGCTTTTTGCAAGTCAAGTATAGACACATTTGCTCCTTGTTGGCATCACTCTCACAGTTTGGCCTAACAAATGTCCACATTTGTAGTAAACACATCAATGTGTTAAGCTTGTGATAGTCAATCACTGCGTTCACTTTTTTCTTTGATGTGCTGCACAATGGTTATTAAAGACACTAAGCCTTTGGGTGACCTCAATTACTTTTCAGGGTATGATATTAGCCAAACATTTGTGATCCATGTCTGAATTCTTGTTTTAAGGAATCCCTAACTTCCTTTGAAACAGGGTAATCTGACACCCTTTTTCGTAAATGAACGGACACCGTACTTGAATTTTGCAGTCTAGGTCCTTTTCTGGTGGTTGAATTCCACAGAAAAGTAAGGTTGGTAAATTGTCTGTCGCATATGTTGGGGTTTCTTTGCTACAGACTCGTATGGTTCCAGTCTGTGTGATATGGATGCCACCTAATGTAGTTATTGCATCTATTCCTGCAATTAAGTCAAAACCTAGAGGTTTGTCATGCACCACAAGGACATCAACCTTGGCCGAGTTGACATTGTCTGTGCAGATATTAATAGTCCCAATACCACAGCATTTCCATTTTCTGCTACTGATCATCTCCACATTTACATGCTTTCCAGTCCAAAACTGGCATCTCTCTGCACTAATCATCAACCAAGAGCAGCCAAAGTCAATGAAAGCAGAACACTATTCCCTGTCAACCAATGTGTTTACAGACAGTGCTGCATTTATATCTGGGTGGGGAATGAGACTAGTAGATGTCTTTTCCCCTGATTCATTTCCTTAGACAGTTCCGTGATATATGGCCCAGTTTGTCACAGCGATAACACTCTGGCTCCCACTTTGTCCTGTTTGTTGACGTAAACAATATCTAGCCAAGTCATTAACATCTTCACATCTCTGTGGCAGATGATATTTGCTCTGTATATCATTAGCAGAAGCCAAGTATGTACCCAGTTTCTCAGGCTTAGTGGCTGTGCCACAATCAATTCTGTTGCTGGTGTATTATCCTTCAGTATGGCTCTATCCCAGTCTAATAGCTGGTTCACATCCAGTGCATCCATTCAAGAGGAAGCATGAAGCAGTTTCCTGACAAGCTCAGGCAATCCTGCTACAAATGCATATACAAGTCCATGGTCAGACACCCCTCAGTTGACAGTCTGCAGAGGTCTGCAAAGTAGATTCATTTGAATTTAAGCGCCAAGCTACAAATTGGTCATATGCTATGCCTGATATAGCCTACATCTTTTTTTGCTGAGTTGTTGGAACACAGCAAATGCACTTCCTGTCAATTGGTTTCGTTTTGTTTGTTTTATGGCATATCAACACCTCAATGGGTTATTTAATGCTGACAAGATTTTTATTGCTGGTAATATTTTGTTTTGTCAAAAATCTATTTCTGGTAATATTTTTCCTTCAAAAATGTACTGCTTGTAATATTTATTTTTTAAAAACGTTGTTGGTAATATTTTTTCAAAAATGTATTGCTGATAATAGTTTTTTTTTCTTCAAAAATTTATTGCTGGTAATAATTATTTTACAAAGTATTTCTGGCATTAAAACCTATCTTTACACTTCCATAGTGTTTTTAGCCCAGTTTAGGAATTAACTATTTGCCCATAGCTGGGACCCTAACAGGTGTTACCACTCTGGGTCAGGGTTGACTTGGGAACATCAGCAATTAAGAGGTGGTTCCATGCTCCTCAAAACCTCCTGATAAGAGGCCTTACTTCTGGATGTAGTTTATCGTCATACCCAGGACGATCCTGTCAATTGAAGTAACAGATAACTAGCAATGTTCTTCAGGCTGCACATATCGCACACTAGTTCAGCCATTTCAATGATAGTGAGACCCCAGTTTGAACCATCAAATTTAGGGATTAGATTCAGGTAAAACTTGCTGTCAGCTATGAGTGCAGAAAAAGCTTGTTGCAATGTAAGCAAAGTGTTCAGATTCAGGGGAAACACCTAACCGATTACTCTCTCAAAAACTATGGCAATGATAGGGATAGACAGGGGAAAGAGATGAAAGGTAACAAAAAATAACTCTGCCTTAGAAACCACAGCAACTTGAGGTACAAAATACACGCACAATCGACTTCACACAATACCATGTCTAGCCAACTGTTGACTGCTATTTTTCCCCCAGCTTTTATTGGCATGAGATATCTTACAAAGGCCTGGAGTCTGACCAATTATAGAATGGCTTGTATGAAAACACAACAAATTGTTCCACTGCTAATGTGAAAAAGCCAAATGTAACTCGTGTTGACAAACATATCCATATGCAATCCAAGGACTCTTTTACATCTGTATTGATGCACATTTGCAGTAATCTGTTCATATCTGTCTATTGATCTAAAACTGTTCATCTCTGTTTAATTCCATTTCTATCTAAGTCTGTTTATGTCTCTCTATACTCGTCTGTTTAAACCCATTTATATCGTTTTTAATCATTTCATCCCAAGCAAGTGGATAAAGGCTCTAAGATCTATCTATCAATATGCATTTATCATTCTGTTCATATCAATCTATATATCTATCTCAGTCTGTTCCTATCAATATTAATCAGTTCGTATCTATCTCACTGAGTCTGTTCATACCTATCTAACTCAGTTTGTTCATATCTCTCTATCTCAGTGTGTTCATATCTATCTGTCTACCTAAGTCTCTTCATACCTATCTATCTATCCTAGTCCATTCATATCTATCTATCTGAGTCTGTTCATATCTAGCTCTCTCAGTTTGTTCATATCTATTTCAGTGTCTTCATATCTATCTAGTTCAACATGTTCATATCTACCTATCTATCTAATTCAACATGTTCATATCTATCTATCTAGTTCAACATGTTCATATCTATCTAGTTCAACATGTTCATATCTATCTATCTATCTAGTTCAACATGTTCATATCTATCTATCTATCTAGTTCAACATGTTCATATCTATCTATCTATCTAGTTCAACATGTTCATATCTATCTATCTATCTAGTTCAACATGTTCATATGTATCTATCTATATATATATTTCAGTCTGTTCATATCTCTCTATCTCAGTGTGTTCATATCTGTTTGTATTTCTCAGCCTATTAATATCTACCTGTGTTCGTTCATATCTATCTGTCTATCTATCTCAGTCTGTTCATATCTATCTGTCTTTCTCAGCCTGTTCATATAGATCTGTCTTTCTCAGTTCGTTCATATCTATATATCTATCTCACTCTGTTCATATCTATCTTTCTACTTCAGTCTATATATTTTCATTTTTTCTTGCTTTTTATCAGAAAATTATAACCAACCTATTCACTGGTTATCCAATTTAACAATAGTCATTCAGAACAAAGAAATAGCTTCTGAAGACAAACCTTGAAATCATATTGTTTGACTTGCAGAATTATGTGGCAAATCCATATAATTTGGGTTATTTTGTCTTCCATGATATTCAGCTGGTTTCAAACTTTATTCTATACATTAATGTCTCTTCTCAAAGTTGCTGGCTTCGTATTTATTCTGATACTGTGTTTCCCGAAATTGAATTGCATGTACAACAATCTCTGATCCAAATGAGACTCTATGCTGATCGTCTCAAATCAAACATTATCAACAAAGAATCAAATTTTAAATAGTAAATGCCATAAGTTCAGCTCTGATATTTCGTCATATTCTGTAATATGATTAAATCATGAAAACTTTGATGTCGGCTCTTATGTTCTGTCTCCAGAGTCGTTCAATGCCCTCTGAGAATTAATGACGAAACAACTGTCTATGATTTTAAAGTTTTGACTTTTGTTTTTAATCCGCAGGCCCTCAGATGTCTGCCGCCATATACAAACTCAAAGTACCACTCCTCAGTAGAAGAGTTTATTTCGTTATATCTTTGCAAGTTTCTATCTTTTCAACACCCTTGACTTCAGTTCTTCCCATTGTTTTCTCTTGTTTATTGCTCATCCTTTTGTCTTTTTCTATCAGGCTTTTCAGAATTTAATCATACAAAAGGCCAAGATGTTTGTTCCCGAGGATTTCTGGCCTAGAGCCATGCGCCACCTGTTGGTGGATGTGTGCATCAATCAAAGAAAGATAAATCATTAATAAATCAGAAATCAATATGCTCGTCCTTTGATGGCAAAAGCGCGCGCACACAGTCAGACCCGCAAGAAATGAATTTGAAAAAAACAACAAGACAATAGACACTTATAAATGAAAAACGAAACAATAAATAAATGAAAATAAATAAAGAGAAAAAGGAATGAGAAGTGAATGAAATACAAATGAAAATGTATGCTGATGTGGTGGGGAGTAAAGAAACAAAACTGAACTGCTTGAAAAAGAAAGATATATTCTCAAAGCAACATATTCATAGATAGATGGAGAGGTTGGCTGAAACTGTTTATGTGCACTTAGTACTAATGACCTTGCTAAAGACATGAATCCATCTCTCCCTATATTCAATTTATGAATTAAAAGTAGGTGTTAAGTTCAATTTCTAGTCAAGGCTGCTTATATTCACTTAGTATTAATGCCCTAGGAAAGGCCTGAATCCACCTCTCCCTGCATTCTATATATGTAGTAAATGGATGTGAGAGTGAGTGTAACAGTTATCAATATGGAAAACAGAATCAGGAAACCAAGTTAAAATTCTGGTTGAGACGGTTTATATTCACTTAGCATTAATACCCTTGGAAAGGCATGAGTCTACTTCTCCCTGAATTCTATATATATGTACGAAATGGATGTGTCAAGTAGGATAACAGTTATCAATATGGAAAACAGAATCAGCAAACCAAGTTCAAATTCTGGTTGAGGCTGTTTATATTCACTTAGCATTAATACCCTTGGAAAGGCATGAGTTTACCTCTCCCTGCATTCTATATATATACTAAATAGATGTGTGAAGTAATTAAACAGTTATCGGCATGGGAAACAGAATCAGCAAACCAAATTTAAATTCTGGTTGAGTTTATATTCCCTTAACATTAATGCCCTTTGAAAGGCATGATTCCACTTCTCCCTGTATTCTATATATGTACTAAATGGATAAATCTATATATGTAATAAATGGAGGTGTGGGGTATAACAAGCATCAGCATTGAAAACAAAATCAGCAAACCATTCAAAATCTGGTTGCAGCTGCTTATGTTCACCTATTATTACTGCTCTTGGGAAAGGCATGAATCCACTTCTCCCTGCATTATATATATGTATTTAAATGGAGGTGTGAGGTAGTGTGACTGTTATCATCAGAAAAAAAAAAAGCATCAGCAAACTAAATTCAAATTCTGGCTGAAGTTGTTTATGTTCATTTAGTATTACTGCTTTTGGGAAAGGCATGAATCCATTTCTCCTTAAACTCTAATCTCTTGCCTGATATCTTGTCATGAATGCCATTTAATTAAATGCATGGTTTGGTTTGTTTTGTTTTATGGCACATCAACCTCAATGGGTCATTTAATGCTGGCAATCTTTTTTTTTTTTTTGGTAATATTTTTGTTTTGTTAAAAATTTATTTCTGTTAATATGTTCTTCCTCAAAAATGTATAGATGGTAATACTATTTTTCCAAAACATACAGCTGATAATATTATTTTTCCAAAAAGGTATAACTGGTAATATTATTTTTCCAAAACGTATAGCTGATAATAATATTTCGTCAAAAATGTATAGCTGGTAATATTATTTTTTAAAAACGTTTAGCCGGCAACACTATTCTTTCAAAAAAAAAGTATAGCTGGTAATATTTTTTCAAAAACGTACAGGTAGCAACATTATGTTTTCAAAAACGTATTATCAGAGGCCTTGCTGTTGGACGTAGTTTATCGTCATACCCAGCACATTCATGTAGTTTATCATCATACCCAGGACGTGGATGTAGTCTGAGTGTTCACTATTTACCCATATCTGGGACCCTAACAGGTGCTACCACCCCGTTTCAGGGTGTACCTGGGAACACCAGCAATTAAGAGGTGGTTCCACGCTCATCAAAACCTCCCGAACGAAGGCCTTGCTGTTGGACGTAGTTTATTGTCTTACCCAGGATGTGGATGCAGTTTATCGTCATACCCAGGATGGAATTAAATGCATGAAAAATGTCAGTCTTCCTTAATATTTGTTAATAGCTGTAATAAAAAAAAAAAACCCTGAAAGGTGCTGACACACATCATCAAGAATTTGCTGTCTATAAAAAGGAGGTTAAAGGATCTACATGAGTTACTGAATGTTTCTCAAATTACACACACTGGAAATTTTTATTTGTAAATAACAGTTAAGTCCAGATAACTATAAAATTCAGTGATTGATTTTACATTGTATCATTATTATGAACAGGACCACAAACTTCTAAAATGATAAAACTTCAATATTATTCAATGGATAAGTTTGTCTCCTTGATGATTTTCTAATAAATGCTCATATACAGAAATAATTTCCAGAAAAAAAAGTCCATGATTTTTACAAAGGGACCATTCTACTTAACTAGTACCTAATTTTAAATAATCATCACCAGCAAAATATTTGTCTTTCTAATTGTTAACATCTGAGCTTAATTGCATTGAATAAGATGAATCCAAACCTTGTGAGTAATTAAAAAATTAAGTGTTAATATGAAAATTATTGATTGAAATATAAATCATCTGGTTGTCTAATAAAATCAAATATTCAAGAGGATGACTGGACACTTTACAAGCATAAAAACAAGCAATAATTTATGAAATTTGAAATATTTATATCTTAACAACTGTTGATATTTTTGTCAATATAATTTTCTTTAATGAATTAATACCCAATATAAAATCTGGCATTAATTGGAAAGGTTAAAATAATAATCCAGCATTAATTTTCAGTTTCTAAAAAAATTTGTTATTAATTATATAATTATAAAAAATTATATCAAATATTGGTTTCTACCTGTAACACACGATAGTTGCTGTTCTGATAATGGAAAACATGACACACCATGGTACTGTCCTTGGCCTCAATGTTCATTGGTGCCAACAGCATTTTAGATAATCACTCTCCAGTGGAGTTATCCTTTGATGTTGAAATCTATTGTGATTTTTTACATTATTCGGACTGTTATCCTCATCATCATTGACATATTTACAACGTTTTGGTTGTTGTACACTCCTGCCTTCTTTGGGTGATTGAAATTTCGAACTGAACCCTTTATTTTGTCCACTGGGGTAGATTATTCTAGTTCCACGTAACATGCCTCTTCAGATGTCTCAGTTATTTTTCTTTAACTCAATTCTCCAAGTTGTAGACTGGTATTGAAGTCACTGGATCTAACCAACATCTTTATCCACTGGGCCATGTGTCCTTGAGGATATCTCTGTATGAATTTCTGGGACATATAAAGCTCAGCAACCGTTTTTTACCAGTGCTCATTATTGTAGTTATTACATTATTATTATTGCATATTTTTTGCCAGAGCTTATATTGAAAAAGGCCAAACTGCATAACGGCCAAAACATTGTAAATATGGCAATGAAGATGAGGATAAGAGTCCGAATATTGTAATTAATCATAATAACTCATCTCAGAGATATAGAGGCTGAAACATTGTGAATATGGCAATGAAGATGAGGCTAACAGTCCGAATAATGTAATTAATCATAATACCTCATCTCAGAGATATAGACAGATATTGTGATTTTGTTTTACAGATAAAATATCTGCACCCCCATGTATAACCATCTTTGAATTCGGATTTTTCCTTTTCTCAGATTGACTGCTGACCATAGCTAGAGAGCCCAGTTTACTCTACTATTTAATGCATAGCTGGAGTAAAAAAGATGTTTCAATTTTTTAATATAGCTTCAAGAATTTTTAGTTTGTAGTTAGTTTAGTATTTTCACGAATAAGTATAGATGTATTTTCAACAAGAATTTTCCTAAATTATGAATGACAAACATGATGTTTGCACATATGTCTCCATGATAAAAATTAAAAATTGTACAGTACATAACCTTAGCATTTTTCACTTCACATGTAAAAATTTAATTTTTAGATGAATACAAAAATATTTTGTCTTAGAAAAAACAAGACCTTGATGATAACATTGTTGTAATGTCGAAATTATTTGAAATAAAATGAATATGCATTAGCATGATAATTTTCCTTCTTTTTTTAATAAGGATATTAAGAAACTTTTTTGTAATTATGAGAGGATCCTATTAAAAATAAGTCGACAAAACTTGTCCAAATTATTTAATGAGACATGTCTTAATGAAAACATGCTGCCAAAATATACACTATATATATATATATTATATATATATATATATATATATATATGTATGTTTACTTTGGCAGTGAGAAGTCATTCAAAAGTGTTTTATTAAATTTAACTAAGTTAGTCATAGAGCCATAACAAATTTTAAAAGAATCTGTTCAAATGTTTTCTTATTCTTTTACACTCAGTAACAACTTGTGTCTTAGTGACTTTATTGCCTTGCTTGGGATGGAAAAATGTTTATAATGGTTTTAGTTCTAATACTTTCAGGTAGTATAATGGATATTAGTGAGGAAAGACATAAATCCATCTATTCTCCCCTCATCTATGGATTAAATAGCAAAAAAGACTGGGTCCTGTAGCAATGGGTGGCAACCAGTCTAACAGAAGAAAAAATCTGATTTAAAAACCATTAGAAAACCAATCCACTCTCTTCCCCAATTCACAGGAAATAAAGAAAAAGTAATCAGTGGATGGTCGTAATTACTTCTATCCTGGAGGGACATGACCAAAATAATGTTTTACACACACACACACACACACACACACACACGTGTATTTGCATTATAGCAAAATGAATCTATGTCTTGTGGCATTCTAAAACTCTCTGAAATTGTCTAATCGTTGGAAATACCAAAGTGTGCCAGACATTAAGTTCAAATATTTTCTCTTAAAGTGCTTTTCCAGCATGAAACATAAAATTCTTTCACAGACAAACCACAAGAAGGATCCTAAACAAATGAAAAAAAAATGGAACTGATAAAAAGATAAAAACAAAAACAAAAAAAATTCCATTTTTCTCTGAGTATTTTTGAAAGTGGAACCACCTGCCATCTTTGAGAACTTATTCTTGATTTCTATGTGGTGGACACTTTGGATGTTTCCTTTCTGTCAATTTTGAGTTGGCATTGTCTTGCTATGACAGGAATTTCTAAAAATATTGCTTTTTTGCATAAATTAAAACACTTATGCCCACACAAAAGTCAAGACATACACGTCTGTATGTCTTCAAATTAAATCTTGCAGTAGGATATTTAAATTGGCATTTAAAGTAGTTAATGGAGAATGTTTTACCCAAGTGATCAATCACAATAACTCCATTTTCTATACCAATGTAAAAACTAGACCCACCCAGCTTATAAAGCTCACCCTAGGAAATTGAACATAGAATAGGCTGCACAAGGGGAGTTTGTCCCAATATTACAAGTTTCTACAGAACCAAAACATTAACCAAAATATTTGAGTTATGTTCTTAAATAGTCTCATCAGATGAAGTCTTTAATATGGCCATTATGCATTATACCAAACATATATTCAGAAACATCTCAACTGTCAGCCTTTTTTTTTCAGATCAATCAGTAAAAATGACTTAAAGCAAATGGGGCCTATTGTTCTTAGTAAGGACCATCTTTCTTTGCACCTCATCAAATGGTGCCATCAAATCACAAAGAACTGTACCAAATAACAGAAACCACATCACTTGAGGACTTTTCACAACTGAACTGGACAGCACATGTAGCTTGAAGAGAAAATACTAATATAATTAAGATGTTGACATTCCACACTAATTCAAACAAAAGGTTAGGAAGGAAACTTCAATCAATACTAAAAAGGAAATAAATAAAGAAGCTGGATGAATATTTTCAAAGTGAACTGTTTCTATAATTTATTCTTAGTATTTTAAATCAGATATATATATGTGTGTACAATAGTTAATGAGCACGAAAACAGCAAGACAAATTCAAATTCTAGTCAATCACATTCCCTTTCATGCAAATCCCTTTGGAAAAGGGTATGAATCTAACTTTTATCTATTATGCTGTGTTTTAAATATTAAGGCAGACTGGTCTGTTTAGCCCTGATTTGCAACTAGCCTTGGAGAAGGAAAACTCTGAATTCAAAACCTGAGGAGAACTCTTTGGGATCTTTTGGTACATTGTGCACCAGTTCTCTGTATTTACTTCTGAAATGTGTGGTTAGTTCTGTACAAATCAAAACATATATTTGGGATAGTTTGACTGTTCAGTTCTAGGAGCTGAACTGCTGAACCCTCATACATTGAAGACAAGAGAATTTATCATATATATATATATATATATATATATATATATATATATATATATATGTAAACAATATTGTTCTTGATATATAAAAATATATGTTGCTATCTCATACTGTCAACATGGAAAAACACCAAACTATTAAAGAATACAAAAAAAAATCTTAACATCGGCCAACTCATTTAGAAATGGGAATAATTTCTTACTGAAATGAATTGATAAAAAAATGATCACACAATGCAAACACAAAATACTCAGAACATCACATCACATTTTTAAAACATACACATGCGATTTCTTAAAAGCATCTGCCGAAGAAATAGAAGTGTTGGAAAAACTAACGACTAAAAAAAGCCAGAACTGCTGGAATGGAACACCCCAAAAAGGACATTGTAATGAATCTGGAAATGGCTCAACTACACAAAATGATAAAAGCAAATGAATGAGAATCAAAATGATAACGTATGCAGCAACAGCAAAACTGAAAGGCCAAAAAATCTAATAGAAAAAGCTTTCCAATATAGAATGAGAATCCTTAACTTTCAGTTTAAAATTTCCTACTGGAATCTGCAAAGGAGACATAGTAGACGCATGGTAGTAAAATGACTTTGAATTCACCAAAGATTTCATACAAAGCATAATCACTGCTACTATAGAAACCAACAAGAAAAATACATTACGACATAAGACACGTAAATGCACTAAAGAACCTAGCAAGAATTAAGAAAATCCACATCACTTCATCTGATAAAGGGGAGGGTGGGAGATTGTGATCATGAACAAGAATACATAAACATACAGAAAAATTAACTCACTGCTCAACAATACTGATATATCAAGGCTGAATGTTTGATGCATGCAATGAATGCTTTACAGTTTTTCCAGGATAAATAATTTTTGTGTCATATAAAATTAATTCTTGATGATTTTCACTATCCTCTTTGTACTTTTATTTCTTTTGGATTTTCCTGTTTCTTCATTTCTTAGGATAAATGTTATAAATGATATTATTTAAGGGTGTGTAAGTAGAGAAAACATTTGTTGTTTATCAAGAAAAGACTCAAGTAAAAGTAATGAATTTGCTAGCCTTTTTAGTAGGGAGCATGAGAGACAGAACATAATAGTGAGTGGGTGAAAGAGAGACAGTCACCAAAAAGCAGAAATTCTTTTGCTTGGATTAGAAAAGGCTGTAGTTTAGCCTTCCCTGTTTTATTATTCCTTTCAAGCTGGGTACCTAAAAAAAAAGAGAATAATAAAGTTGGTCACAGAGAAAATTCACCAAAAGCAGAAATTCTTCTGCTTGCTTTCCAGTTGTACTAAGCCAGCAGGCACTCTCTGAAGAGATAAGGTTTTTACTGTGTGTTACTGAAATCAAATACTTGCCTATTCAAAGGACTTATAGTCAGACTGCTTTAAATGAAAAATATGCATTATTTGGTTATAAAAAGTAAATAGGGAACATCTGACGACTTTAGTGTCACATCAAAAGTTCTTTTTCGTACTGACTTTTAGAAAGTTTTAATCCATGGAAAGTATTCTTGACCCCTTCTTAAGACCTGGATTCAGTCATGTGACCATTACCCAGAAAGTTTTTGACCAGTTTATATAGGGGGGAAAATAAGTATTTCATCCACTGTTGATTTTCTGACTTTGCCACCTTAAAAAAATACGAACGGTCTATAATTTTCAGTGAGAGATAGAATATTAAAAAAAATTCTAGAAAATCACATTAAATGAATTTGTGTACATGGAATAAAAAGGAGCAACCAGCAAAGTCTATTTTTTGTGATTAAAAGGTAAGGTTTCGTCCTTCTCAATGCCTTAAGATTTAATTTTAAATGTTCAAAATTATGTTTTAGTTATGTAAAAAAAATTCTTGATAATATTGTATAAATTTTGTTAAAGGACATTTAAAAAAATTTACTGCAATACCAAATTTTAAAATTAAATTAAAAGTATTTAAATTCAAATTTCATGTGATAGTGTTGGTTTTAATTCAAAGAAGAAAGGTTGAACTTTATCGTAAAAGAAAATTTGGGTAATTAAAACAATATTAATTTACTTTATGTCAAAATTACAAATTTTCACTTTTCCAGTCATCAATCAACACCATTTTCTGATACCTGTTGTCAAGCGATAAGAAACTTATGTAAACATTTTTAAAAATGAAAATAGAAGTGTCTATGTCTTGTTAAAACAAATTGTTAATTTGATGATTGTGAACAAGATTGAACCAAAATTACTTACTTTTTTTTTAATTTTTCTGTTACAGTGATGATGCTCTACTTATATATCATCGTGATACTGATTTACCTGACCTAGTAGATCAACTAAACAAAATCGAACACACAATGGAATTTACATACGAAAATTGTGCAACAGACAAATATGAAATTAGTGAGATAGATAGATAGATATGAATGGTCTGAGATAGATAGGTATGAACAGTCTGAGAT
>OZ010595.1:92877616-92962616 GCA_963932145.1 Acanthosepion lycidas
TAATAAAAAGAAATTCTTTTCTTTTGTAAATGAGTTGGAATTTGAATACAAAGAAAGGGAGAAATATTCACATTTATTTTCAGGAATAGAACTAAATTCACAAGAAGGAACCAAAATTAAAAGAAAAATCTATCCATGCTAATAGGAAATGAATTTCAGAATGTTTTATTTCCAGTAAAAAAATATCTATTCATTTTTTTTCTTATTTTGTTGTATCGAAACTATTAAATTCTTTTGCTATTTAACCACCACTTCTATGAGGCCACTGGCAGCTTATGTGTAGGTATATAATAAAGATGTTTAAAATATAACTGAATCATACAGAGTCTTTATATGGTTAATTCAAATATGCTTTGGAGGAAAGGTCTCCAAAAAGGAAAACACTTTTTATACACTTTGATATATAATTATAATAATATTAATAAATAATGTTCATAAAATTAACCTAGGAGAAAAAGTAAAAAATGAAAATAATTTTTATACACCTTTATAATAATATACCTTTATTATAATAATATTTATTATAATAATAATACACCTTTATTATAATAATATTAGTAATATGGTAGAACTGTTGATTGTTTTTAAATGAAAGAAACTACAAGAATTTCTACAGAGGGTAGTGAAGGAAAGCAAGAAGAAAGGACTAAACTTCAATTGCCCAATGCATGGTCGTTAGCAAAACAAACAGCCCAACATGCAAATTACAAACTAGAGATAGTAACCTTAAACAAATACAATTTAAATATTAAACAGGTCAGAGTGCAAAACCAAAATCTGAAGGTGCAATGGGATAGTGAAAGATGCCTTTCAAAACCAAAGAAACAAAAAGCATCATTAGAAACAAAGAAACGAATACTGAACTGTTATGTAATATCATTGAATGCTTGGCAATTTTCTAAAAGCAACAGAAATGTGGTTCTACAGGAGGATATTGAGAATATCATGGACTGAACATGTGAGCTACAACATTTTAGAGAAAATGGAAGCAAAAAAGACATTTATAATTGACATTGGGAAGATATCATTGAAATTTCTTATACATATAATGAGGAAAGTGAGCTTGGAAAATTTGATACTCACAGGACAAGATTGAAGGAGAGACAGAGGAAAACAATGTATAACTCCTGCCTCTTGAGCTTCAGTAAATAAAGGGCAGAACAGGGTTTAGGAGAGATAACAAATAGACAAAATTTATTAAGAGCTACAAAGGACATGTGATTGTGGAGAGCCATGATCACCAACATCTTGAAAAGACATGGCATAGAGAGGAAGAACAACAAAAATACTTTGGATCCACACTTATATACAGTAATAATATAATATAGTGTAATCATAGATTCTGTTGATGGAATAAGATGCAGAGTCTTCTTTTATTATGACTCTCCACAGCTTCCTGTCCTTTATAATTCTACACAACATTTGACTCTTTACCATTCCTATTTGTTATTATTCTACCATCTGTTGGCATAAATTAATTTGATTGTTTCTTTGCTGTTTATCTATACATCTTCTTCCTTCAGTATTTTCTGTGAGTGTTAAATATTCCAAGCCCTCTATCCTCATAATGTATCCCAGATAGTTCAACTTTCTTTGATTTTAAGTGTAAGTGTCTTTCTAGTTTCTATTTTCTTCAGATCTTCTTCATTGTTCTGTTCACTGTATTCTCAACATCTGCTTGTAAAACCACATCTTTGTCATTTTTTCATCTGTAAGGAAAATTTCCAGCATATGGCAGACTAGATATGACATTGGAGTTCAACATGTTTTTCTTTGTTTTTGAAGTAAAGCTCTGTAAAAATGACCAGTTGAAATGAATATATTGTCATCATTCCGTGTTTTCTTGGACATAAATTTTTATCCTTGTTATTTTGTTTATCTCAAGATTTTACCCAATGTGTTCTTTGACTCTCCACAAGGGTATATAGTTTATCTGGTAATGCAATCATTTGCTGAATTTTGTTAATTTAAGAATGTTTCATAGTAAAAGAGATTTTGATTCATACTGATAAAATGAAGACAAAAGTCGGTGTGAAATATTCTGAGTAAAAATAACAAACAACAAATCTGCCTATTCCTTGTCTCTAGATGGCCAACACTCATTTTTTGCCGTTTCTTGGCTCAAGGGAACAAGATTAACTATGAAGATTTAAATGTTTCTCACAGAAGTTAAAAATGAAATAAGAACATTTTGAGGTGAAACATTCATCAACAGAATAAAAAATGTGGAAGGATAAAGATGTTAGTCATTCATTATTCTTAAAGTTGTTAAAGTATATACACTAATTCATCTTAGTTTCGGCTAAACATGACGTGTTCCTTTCAACTACATTCAAAAGACATATTTTTGTTTAATATACACAATATAAAAGGATTTAATATTTTTAAAGTTACAGAACACATGCATATTGGTATTTACTCATCTAAGTATGACACAAAGACAAAAGGAGATAGGAAGATTGTGTTGGGCCAAATTGTCAACTCTGAAGAGTTTGCCCTTATTGAAAATCAACATTTGAAATCCTCTGGGCTTGAACACTGGCTTTTGGCATTTGTACACTCTTTTTTTTTTGTATAATCTCTCTCTCTACTAGTTCTTTCTTTCTTTGTTTTCTTTTCTCTCTCTCTTTCCTTCTTTTTTCTCCCCTCCTCCTTTCTCTCCTTTCTCTTTTCTTTCTCTCCTCCATTTTTCCCCTCTGTTATCTTCCTCATTCCTTGTTTCCTAACGCCCTTCCTTTTTCCTCTTTTTACTTTCTCCCTATTTAAATATTTATCTATCCTTGTTTTCTCACCCTCATTCTCTCTTTCCTTCTGCTCTTTGTTCGTATTCTCTTTTTTCCTCTTCCTGTTTTCCCTCACTTTAACACTTTCCTTCTTCTTTCTCTCTTTTTCATTCACCATGTCATTTTTTTTCTCTTGCTCACTCTTTCTCTCCTTATTCTCTCTCTTTTTTTTCTCTCTCCCTTCTTGTTTATCTATTTTCTTGTTCTTTCTGTTCCTGTTTTATCTTTCTTCTGTTTTTCTTCACTTGATTTCTCTCTCTTTCCTTGGTCACTCTTTTTTCTCTCTTTCTTTGTGTTCTCTCTTTTCACATTCTCTCTTGCTCTACTTGTTCACCTCGACTCTCATTCTTTTTTACTTGCTTTCTCTATCCATGTAGTTCCTCTCTCTCTCTATTTTTCTTTCTTTCTTCTTTCATTCACTGTTTTCTTTCTACCTCCCTACTTTTTTCTACTTTGCTCTCTTCTTGCGTTTTTTCTCTCTCTCCTTTTTTTCTTATTTCCTTTTGCTCTTCTTGTTCTCTCCCGCTTTCATTTTTTATTTCTTCTTTCTCTCTGTTTTCTCTCTTCCTCTCCTTGTTTTACTCTTTCATTGTCCTTTCTCTCTCTTTTTTCTTGATTTCACTCTTATTACTCTCACCTTCTCCTTGTGATTTTCCTCACTGTTCTTTCTGTTCTCTTTCTTTCCCTCACTCTCTTTCAGTCTTGATCTTACTCTCCTTAGATTTCACAAGAAGTTTTATATTTTATAGCTTAGTCTGGCAAAAGGCCATGATGTATCAGCACTTAATGATAATTAAATTTGCTAAAACAATAATTGTATGAGAATAGCTTGGTAGCCATTGATCCACAGTGAGACACCTTCTTTATTTTTTAAGCTTTTCTCTTTCATTTCTTTATTTCATTTTCTTTTACAGATATAAAAATTATACCTCAATTTTAATTATTTATTGATTTTATTTATTTATTTTTATTCATTTTCTTCACCTTTGTAAATCATTTCTTTTTTCATACAAACACACACACACACACATATATTTTCCTTCTTTTTTATTTTTTGTGTTTTCTTGTCCCCCCACAACCCTCATTGAACTCTGAAGTATCTTCCTTACATTCCCTTATATACCCCAACCACACCCACAAAATGATCTAAAAAAAGAAAAACCATCTAAAAAGAAAAAAGACAACAAAACCTAATCCCTATCCCCCCTTCAAGATAAAAAGCTTATCTGTTCCCCAGTCGTGCATCTACTTTGACCCATCAAGAACACTTTTCATGCTTCTTTTTTGGCTTATGCTTAGGAAAGGGAGAAACCTTGAGTATAAAATACAGGTTTTTATCTCAACTTTCCCTTTAAATAGACAATCTTGTTAACTTGCCAGTACCATCTGCGTTGTCTGCCAATTTCTCAAGCACATGTAATCTCTCGTCATTTGCTTTGGTAGCATCATGATGACTGTTTATGTTGTGAATTCATAAACGAGTTGTAAACAACAAGTAAAGTAGTTTTATATTCAGACAAGCAAACAGAAAACACTTTTGCTTTTAAGGCCTTTTCAGAAAAGTTTTCACCAATAGATTGATACGTGTGTTTTGGATGAAAGCAGCAATGGAAATAGGTGATGTGATTTAAGGTTAAGTGTCAGGTGTATTGCTTTATAAATACAGAAAGGCCCTCCCCAATAGGAAGTTTGGTGTAACATAATCACACAACCTACCAATTTAAGGCTAAGTGTCAGGTGTTTTGCTTTATAAATACAGAAAGGCCCTCACTAACAGGAATTTTGGTGCAACATAATTACAAAACCTAACAATTTAAGGTGAAGTGTCAGACGTTCTTTATAAATGCATTGAGGTGGCCTGCATTATAACTGTGATAATCCCATGAGCACTGGTTGAGCCAGGGGAAAAAGAAATATGATTCTGAATGTTAATTACAAAACAGACAGGCCCTCCCCAGTAGGAACAATGATGCAATACAATCTTACAACTCGCCATTTTCTTTTGACTGAGCTTGTGTCAAAATATGTTTTTAGGCCTGTTAAAGTATGTTCTATATTTACCATTGGGACCAAAATTCAGTGTTCAACCGCAGATAAAAGCCAGTGTTATGAAGTATGATTTCCTTTGTATTTTATCAGTCCAGGAGTAGTCATTTATTTTGCATACCAAGAGCTACTCTACCCTTACTGCATTTATACAGTCTATGTCTTCTTTCTTTTATGTGTCGTGTCCCTTCAGGACATAGGCGATTATGGCTCTCCTCTTCCCCATATCCTTTGTAGCTCTCAACATATCTTGTCCTTTTGCTACCTCTCCCAAGCCCTGTTCTGCCATCCACTTGCTTAAGACCATTAGGTATGTCATGTATTGCTTTCCCTTGTCTCTATTTCCCTCTATCTAGCTTGTGAGTATCAGATTCTCCAAGCCTTCCTTTCTCATTGCTTGTCCTAGAAATTTCAACTGCCTCTTTCTGATGTTAATTATAACCTTCCTCTTTGCTTGCATCCTCTCCAAAACCTAATCGTCGCTCACATGTTCAGTCCATGGTATCCTCAGCATCCTTCTGTGGAACCAAATCCACCATTACCTCAAGGCTCTTCTTCATCTTTGAGGAGCCCGTCCAACTACCAAGGTTTTGGAATGCATCTTTGGCCATCTCAATACGTCTTCAAATCTCAGTGTTGCACTTACTGTCCCCTGTCAAAACACTTCCCAGATATTTAAATTTCCGCACCTGCTTGATTTTAGTTTCCCCGACCTGTAAATTGCATTTTCAGGCTCATCTTTTTGCTGATGACCATGAATTCTCTCTTTTTTTAGTTTATGTTTAGTGTCTTCTTCTCACTCTCTCCTTGATACCTTCAATAGAAGATGTTGTAATTACCTTTCCATGTCTGCTATCAGCACTGTGTCATCTGTGTATCTTATCTTGTTAAGATTGCTGTTGCTCTGCTAATTAGGCAGTCACTTATATATCACTACAGCCAGAATGATAAATTGATTTTCAAGGCAAACAGGCTCTTGTCACTTAGTCTTTTGTCAGATTATGTAAATATCAAGAACTGGTGGTGTTTAATTTTGACATCTTGAGAACTAGTCTTGATGCTACTTGACAGAGAAGACTTTACTCCACAGGCATAAAACAAAGACTCTTGCAAAGGGTCACTCAGTCAGTAATGAAATACCATTGAATGAATAGGTTTGGTTTGGTTTGATTTGTTTTATGGCATATCGACCTCAATGGGTTATTTAAGTTTTTTCCTGGTAATATTTTGTTTTGTCAAAAATCTATTTCTGGTAATATTTTTTTTCCTCAAAAATGTATAGCTCGTAATATTATTTTCAAAAACGTATTGCTGGTAATATTTTTTTTTCAAAAAAATATATTGCTGGTAATAGTTTTTGTCTTCAAAAATTTATTGCTGGTAATAATTTTTACAAAGTATTTCTGGTATTAAAACCTATTTTTACACTTTTATAATGATTTTTACCTGAGTTTCGGGGTTAACTATTTGCCCATAGCTGGGACCCTAACATGTGCTACCACACTGGGTCAGGGTGGACCTGAGAACACCAGCAAATAAGACGTGGTTCCACGCTCCTCAAAACCTCCTGATCAGAGGCCTTGCTGTTGGATGTAGTTTATCGTCTTACCCAGAATGGATTGAATGAATGCGCTTAAGTACATTATTAATGCTACATTTACAATTACAATGACTGCATTTAGTCAAGCTGTGTGTTTTATGCAACACGAATAAAGTTTCTTAATTTTTGTTATTATTTTTTATTTTTATCTATTATTATTATTATTTGATGTTTTATTACTGACATTATTTACATTATTCAGACTGTTGTCCTCATCTTCACTGCCATATTCACAATGTTTCAACTATTGTACACTCCAGCCTTTATGCCTATGTCTCTCTATATATCTGTCTATATCTCTGAGATGAGGTATTATGATTACTTACCTTATTTACATTATTCAGACTGTTATCATCTTCATTGACATATTCATGTTTCAACCATTGTACACTCCAGCCTTTATATTGATGTCTCTCTATATATCTGTCTATATCTCTAAGATGAGGTATTATGATTACTTACATTATCTACATTATTTGGACTGTTATCCTCATCTTCATTGACATATTCATGTTTTGGTCATTGTACACTCTGGCCTTCTTTATATTTTCATCTTTTATTGCTAATTTTATTTTTTATATTTTCATTTCTTTTTTTAATTTTATCATCTTTTTGCTTTTTATTGTTTTAATTTTTTTCAGTTCCCATCAAAGACCTGAATATTTTGACTGTGTTTAAGTACAATATTGGTCATTTCCTGCACATCATTGGGATCCATCTTTCTCCATGTATTTTTAAAAGATCCTAATCTGAATTTGCTATTTCACTGTCTTGTTCTTTTCTTACTTTTCTGGTACTTTCCAGTGATTTACATTGATTCTTAGCATTTTACGATGTACTGTAAAATTTCTTCAATTTCTTCCTTGTTGCTCTATTCTTGCGATGTATATAGTATTATAATAGATTTAGTAACCAACTTCCCTTTCAGTTTAACTAAAAGAATTCTGTCAGACAATTGACAATATACCAGAACACATTTCTTCGTGCATTGATTTTGTTTGAGTCCTACTCCTCTTTCATTTTTTTGTCCTGCCTGTGTATATGATTCTGTATTTATTAAATCCCAATTATTTTCCCACCTAGACTGTTAATATTTAATCTGTTTGTTTCCTGCTTGCTATTTTCTAGCTTGACAATATGTGACATATTGGAGGCAAGAGTTATGGAGAGAAACAGTGAGAGACCGAATTGTGTAAATGGGTGGCAGATCAAGGAGATGGTAGCATAGTAAAAATGCAAACATTACTAATAACTAAAAATGACAGAAAATTGTGAAGAGCCATATTTGCCTGCGTACTGAAGGGACACATAAACTAAAAGAAGAAGGTCCAATATTGAATTTTTATCCTTCTCATCTTATAGAATTTATAGATTGTATGTAGGGACATAAAAATAGAGAGAGTGAGAAAGCAAGTGAAAGAGAGAGAGAGTAAGAGAGAGAAACCCTCTCCATCATTGTAGCTGGCAGTCATCTTTAGTGGTTAGAGTTGAGTAGACCAACCTGTCCCACTCTCTGGTGAATGGGTAGAAAGAACCTAAAACCTTTCTTCTCTTGTGTTTATATTCAGGTCAGTGGTTGAAGAGTGAGGTGAGTGCAAGTAGGATTGTCCTTTGTTTCTGTACTGGGTCTTTGATCATTTGTTTTACTTATCCATGTATCTGGTTTCAGAAACAAAGTTAGTTGATTGAATTATCCTTTAGAATGCTAGTGTTAATGTTAATGGGGTGTTAAAGAGATGATGTGTAAGTGATACTTTTCAGATGGATTTCAGAAATACTTTCATTTTATTTTATTTAGTAAACTTAGTCTACTACTATGGACTAAATCACGATTTACCACTTGGAAGTGAAACATTAGATTACTTCAATGTAAAACTTTTACAATAACATATCTCATCTGTAATACCAAGGAGGTTAAATAGGAGGTTTTATATTAAGCGTATGGTGGCAAAAACAAGAAGAAATAACAAAGGTTTAAGAAATAAATAATTGTATTAACAAAAAATACAACAGGAAAGCGGAAGGTGTGGGAAAAGCTGATGCGTGTTTGATGGAATTTTTAGTTCAGTCATGGGTTTTGGAGCATTCACATCTGGCCAGTGGTGGAAATTTGTGTAACATGAATCAGAAGAAGATCTGGTTTTAAAAAGATTATAACATGACATTTGAAAGAGAAAACAATTTACTCTCAAATGAAATCAACTTGTAATACATAAATTTGGGATATGTCAATTTAACCTCACTAACATCACATATGCAGATTTTTCAAGAACTCAGCCAGAACTCTATGGAAATTTCTTAAGGGGTTAATGCTATGAAAATAATTATTTTTAATTTTTTTAATTTTTGATGGTCTTCAAGGATAACACACTGACTGTATCTCTTTAGCAGACACCCTTATTATATATAATGAACATTTTTTTGTTTTTTTTCTAATGTTCACCCAATACAAGGCCCAAGAGCCACTCAAAATTGAGAGTTACTGCATGTTGTATTAGTGTAAGAAAGGACAAGATGTGAAGTTCTTGGGGCTATGTTGGAAAGGTAACTGCTAACTCTAGCCTTGAAGAGGTCAAGATTGGATTAGTGAATAACATTTCAGGGTTCAGTCAAAGAAATTAAAAACATAGCATGGAAGTAGACTTTGGAAGGATCCAGGAACCTAATCCTAAACAAGGGATAAACTTCAACTCCTGTTCAAAAGACCAGGGAGGAGTGTGAACTGGACAATAGGTGAACGGATATACTTTTATTGGGGAAGGAAACAAGGGATAAACCTCTAAGCCTGTTCAAAATACTTGAGAGGAGTTTGAACAGGATAATAGATGAACCTATCTATTAGGTTGGTGCAAAAATAATGTCGTTTTCTCACATATGTTACTATGTGAGAAAACGACATTATTTTTGCACCAACCTAATACTATTGCGAGAGGAAAGAAACAAATAATAATAATAATAACAACAACAATAATTAGTTCAGTGTGAGATTTTATAAGTATAGTGTGGAAACAGACCTTAGAATGAACTGGAAACCCAATCCTAAATCAGAAACAAGAGGTAAACATCTACTCCTGTTTAAAAAACTGGGGAAGAGTGTGAACCGGACGAGAGGTGAACATATCTACTCCTATTAGGAGGGGAAAAAGTAATTAGTGAATAAAATTATTTCATGAATAGAGTAACAGGCTTTTGGAGAAATTGTGAAAAAAACAAACATTACTAAGAGCTACAAAGGCTAGGATATTGTGGAGAACCATGATCACTCATAATACATAGAAAAGAACAAAATACCAACAGTAATCAAATAAATCTGCTGCACTCTATTCAAACATGAGATGGGTGGATACGTGTAGGGAGCCCTGTGGGGATATTTATGTCTGTGGGATGTTTCGTTTAGAGTCAAAGTGCACTCTCCATGTCTCAATATAAGTAATTTGGTGTCACAGAAATTGTTTCAAATATCACCCCACAGTTCATGCAAGGAAAGAAAGTGAGTAGGGATCGGGTGAAGGTTTAACTCTACATATGTTTGGAGACAACACGTCTTCAAGTCAACATGCAAAACCTGATCTGGGGTTGGCACACAAAATACTAACAACATTGATTGCCCGAATTCTTTAAACTCATGCTGGGAAGTCTACATTAAATACCCCCATCTTTAACAAGTCTATTAATAAAGAACTTTTTTGGTGGAGGGGTTCTCTTTATTTGCATAAAGAATGAGAGAAAAAATATGACCCAGATTTCGTATCCATTTTGATTTTATTATTTACACTCAAAAGAATATATCACATCACATAAAGGCATTGTGCCAATCATTTAATTGTCGATATATAATGCTTATTAAAAACTTTGATTGGCTAAAATAAGTATGGCTAGAAACGAAGTTATATAATATTCATTGTATAATTTATCATCTGTGAAAACATGAGTGTTTGAGTCCTCTATAATTCGGTCATAAATTTAGCTTTGGTACATTAATCTTAACTCATAAAGCAGTTTAGGGGCAGTAGCTAGACTTTATGAATTTAAATGCTTGCAAAGTTTGTTCTTCAAAAATTTAAGTTGAAATGTTTATATGTAACTGTAAGTTATACGCTAACAATTTCTTCTCTTGCACTTGTGGACCTCACTTCTGCCTTTTTGCTTTCCGGTGAACTTTGACCTTCAAAAATTTAAATTAAATCTCAATCATTACCTTATGTCATCTTATTAGGTTGGTGCAAAAATAATGTCGTTTTTTGACGTTAAAAATACGTCAAAAAACGACATTATTACGTCATTATTTTTGCACCAACCTAATAATTCCTGTTCTTTTATTGTTCTCTCTCCCTGATAGGTGTTTTTTTTTTTTATCACTTCCTGATAGGTGTTTTTTGTCTCATATTCTCTAACACTCAGTAGCCCCTTTCATCTTAGTGGCTTTATTGCCTTACATGGGGTGAAATGATTATAAAAAATGCTGAAGTAGTAGATTTACACAAATTGACAGGAACCAAGCCAATAATTGAAATACTGATTTTCAAATTATGCAAACTCTCTTGAATTCAAACATTCCTTCTCCTTCAGCTTAAACTTATGGCATGCCATTTTCCAATTTGAAAATATGTCAGGTAAAGAAAAATAATAAGAACAATAGTATATTGACAATGGAAATGAGAAGAATGAACAATGATGTTTACTAGCCATTGTCAAAAAAGTGACAAAAACAAAGGAAGTATTAAAGAAAAGCTAAATTAAAAACTCAAGTCAAATCTGACAAGAAAATGAAATCCAGAGCAGAGATTTTGAGAGAAAAGCAAACAAAATTGTGGTTAAAAATATGTTTTTTGTATGATGAATTTATCCTCACAAATAATGAAAAGAAGCCGCTGGATAAGACATAAAACACAAACCTTATAAAATCAGACGTGACATGGGCAAAACTCGTGGTATTAGTTCAATTACAATGGATTCAGTCACGGCTTAAGCAAACATCATTGACCTGTTCATGTTTTGTGCTCATTCATAGAATAGCATTTAAGATAAACTTAAATTAGTCTGGCACAAGGCTATAAATATACAATACTCAAGAAAGATTTTACTTTATGACATGATTTAGGCAGGAAGGAAGACCCCTAACCCCTGCATCAATATAGGAATGAGTGATACCAGCTACTGGACTTGGGAAAGTTATTTTCCTGAAAAATATTTAATAAATTCCAATCCTAAGTCATACTGGCAGCTTGATCAATCAACGCTGAATGTTTCCTTATAAGGAAAAAGCTCATTATCTTCACCATTATAGTATACACACACATTATATATATATATATATATATATATATATATATATATATATATATATATATATATATATATATATATCAAAATGGACATTGAGGGTAATACCCAGTGGTGACAGTCTGTTTCATGAAACATACACCCTATACCTTATATTGAGTATATAGCATACCTTAAAATTATATTTTTATCATACATATATACATATAAATAATCATCTGATGAACACTTAAGGAGTTAAACTACCAGTCACCATAGAATGTTGATTTTTATTTCCATAGTGCTTATACGTATTTGCAAACACTCTATCCCTGATACTGAGCATTCCTCCCCAATAAATATAGCAACTCTTATTACATATACACACACACCAATATATATATATATATATATATATATATATATATATTGTTATAGAGAGAGAAGAGGAAGAAAATAGATAAATAAAAAGATATGTACATTGGTAGTCTACAGGTACTAAATGCAAAGGAATTAAACATAAGCCTTACTGAAAGTTTTAGATCAAAATTTTGTAATGACTGTTACAAGCTACATATATGTTTGTGTGTGTGTGCCCATAATTGCAGGAAGTAGAAAGACTTCTTTGTAGTATGGAATTTCATGTAGTGTGGAATGTTGAGTGTCTTCTAAATATGCAAGTTTTACTCTGCATGACCACTTCAGACCAGACATTCATTTGTTTATTTAAATTAACAGAAAGAAATATGCAAATTAAGAAATATACAAAAATTAAGATAATTATTAGGTTGAATGAAAAGACAAATAAAACTTAATTCTCATGCAGCCAAAAGAAGATACAGTTTTTAAGTACGACTTAACATTTGTATGAAGTGCCAGGAATATTGGCTTTCTATTCAAATGGAATGAAATATTAAGATGGTCGCCATTTTTGTTTACTTAACAGCAGACAGTTTTTTCCCCCCTCTTGATTTATCTGATGTTTCTTTCCACATATTTTCCAGCCCCACAGTTTTTTGATGAGTGCATTGCCTTAAAGTTTATTTCATTTGATTAGTTTCTGTCTGAATCTCTGAAACATGGAATTATCATTATTCTGTACTGATTTAAATGGTGTCCACATCATTTTGTTAGTTATAGATATGTTTCAGTTTTTGTACCCTTAGGTCTTCTTCAGGATTTCTTGCATCTAATTTTGGAGTTTTGAACAAAACACTTTATTCATTTAATAAGAATTAGTTATTTTGCCCTTTCATAAAATTGTCCTGACAGTACCACTGACACAAAATATTTTGGTACCTCTTCCATTCAACAATAAAGCGACCCCAATCTGAACCATCACTTTCTGGATGCTCTTCTATTGTGGCCTTCTTCCTGACCAAGCTATGCTTTGTAAATATTTGACACTGAAATTCAACATATCTTTTTCAATGCATTTATCAAAAATCTCTAAGATAATTCTTCATCTGTAACTGGCTTCAAGTCTTATAATCGTGAGTACAAATATGAAGATTTTGATAATTTTCAGGCTTTATTTGAAACTGGGCACAAACTGACTGATGGTGTTTGCAGGATTTTGGAAATCAAGCAATATTTTGAAGAACATTTTTTTGCTTTCCATCTGCGTGGCTGATGCTAACCACCAGGGGATTAAGTAACTCATTGCTCTTTCTCTGCTTAACATTTTCCACTGATATGAATTGGAATGATTATATCAAGTCAATTTCTAAGTCTGCTGCTAAGAAAGTTGGTTCACTGAGTCATGCTAGACAATTCTTTACACAGAATCTATCTTGCAGCTTTATCAGAAGAATCTGCAATATTATTTGTTCTGATCTGGCATCTCAGCTTCAGTCACTTTCCTATGGTTGTAACATAGCTTCCCTGTTTTCTGTAAGTTGTTCATGGTGATTGTTCTGATGAGCTTTCCTATTTGGTACTTTAACTTCATGAATTTAAGTGAAGTACTATTGTGTTTTATCAGCTCAGTATGAGAACTCAGAGAACCGAGTTTGAATTCCAGTCAAGTTCATTACATTCACTTATGCACTTGGGAAAGTAATGAATGTATCTCTTCTCCCCCAAACTATGGGTTCAATAGCAGGACAGAATGGGTCCTATATGCAGTCTACTGCAGAAAAAATTGGCAAGCCACTGTGGGAAAATCTTCTGCCTAGTCAGTTATAAATGGAAAGATACATGATCACCCTACATATCACATTTGACATAGGTAGTTAGGCAGGTCTCATTATTTTACTGATGAAATTGATAGATTTAACTGTAATTTCTTTTTTGATAGTTTCTTCCCTGATGGAAACTCTTTTCTGGCTACCGGCCTTCCCTGTCAACTAAAATTTAAAAAAATTTAAATATAATGTTTATCATCATTATTTTATGCCTTTTTGAATTCCATTCTTTTATTGTTCTTTCTTCTTAACATTTTCTGTTTCTTTTACCCTTAGCATCTTAGTAGCTTTATTGCCTTACTTAGAGTGAAATGATTAAAAAGGTGTGAATGACCATCAGTTTCATAAAATACAATGCACGCAAGATCAGCACTTGTAAACTTTCAGAAGAGAACCTTTTTCGACATACCATCTGTAGAACATCAACTTCCAAAACGAACAATTGGCTAAAAAAATGAAAATATTTTGGATTTGTCCCAATAACTATTTAAGTGAACACACTTGTTCCTGATATGGGTTAAGTTTTTATTTATATAAAGTACATACATATTTATATATAAATATTCATAAACCTATATTAAGTTACTAACACTCCTAAGTAGTCAACAGCTGTGAAAAGAAATAAGAAAGAATGAAAAATTGGGAGTAGAATTTGGGATAAGAACTTTGATTGGTTGTCTATAACTTCAAAGGTCAAGTGGTGCAGTCATTTCTCTACACTCACTTGGCAGGGAAAATTGGTTCAAGCCTTGTTTAGAATATTCTTATTGTTCCAGCTTGCATGCTGAAGAATATAGTGTGACATGTTAAAGGAGTGAAAATTTAACCCTGTAAAAATATTCAGCTCATTCACGAAGAAAAAACAAAGAAAAAGAAAAAAGCAGATTAAGTGAAAATACAAAATTTAATAATCAAGAAATTGTTGAAGGAATTTTAAGAACAATTACTTTCTATTTTTTCTTAGTCAAGTTTATTTTCTTAAAGACAGTTCTAATATGGCAGGAAATAGAGGAAGAATTTTAAAGATGTCTCTGACTACTACAACTCAGACTTTTACATGGCCTGCTACTCAGACTAGCTACTCGATGTGTGGCAGTAGTATTAAACACAAGAATACATGTGAACATTTAAATGTGTGTTACTTGAAGAGTATACAATTTGTAATAACTTAATAATTATACATGCTTAAAAGATGAAACTTTTCAGATTAATCATTTGATATATGTTTTAGATGCTGTATAAATTCTTTCACCATAAATTATAAGTTAATTTTTACTTTAAGTGGTTATCCACTCAGAAGGAATATCATATTCTATGTGAAATTAATTAATAGAATTAACAGAATATGTCCTAATAATGAGTTCACTATAAAATTCACTGTAAATTTATTCATTTTACAAAATTTTAATTTATATAGACTTTAAACTTTTCTTCACAAACACAATGTCAAGTTTTAATGAAAACAATAATTGGCAATGTATCGAAAATATTTAATCATAAAATATCAGAAAATCTTCTCTGATCAATTTAAGAAGTTTTCAAAATTGCAAGTAAAAGTTTACCATCTGATGATGAACCTGTGAAGAATGAATTTGATTCAATGTGGAAGTTTATAAGCACAAAACAGAAATTATCCTAGATTCGAAAAAGACACATAATGAGGAAGGATAGTTTAGAGAACTTAACACTAACAAGATTCACTAAGAGAAATGGAAGAAGAGGAAAGTAATGAGAAATTGCAGCAAATGGGTGTCAGAAAAAATAATAGAAAGACAAAGAGAGATCGTAAATGGGGAAACTTTGCTGACGCCAACAGAAGAAAGGAAGTAGTGGAGAACCATGATTGCGACAAATGAGCACAAACACTGGGTTTAATATGTCTCAAAAGAAACAAACTGTCCAAGTTTGAATCTTAAATAATCAACAGATTGATATGAAAAGAATTAGATAGTACTGGGTGGGATAGATAGATAGAGAGAGAGATAGATGTGAAGATATATATAGAGAGAGAGATAGATGCGAAGAGAGAGAGAGAGAGATAGATGTGAAGAGAGAGAGAGAGAGATAGATGTGAAAGAGAGAGAGAGAGAGATAGATGTGAAGATAGAGAGAGAGAGAGAGATAGATGTGAAGATAGAGAGAGAGAGAGAGAGATAGATGTGAAGATAGAGAGAGAGAGAGAGAGATAGATGTGAAGATAGAGAGAGAGAGAGAGAGATAGATGTGAAGATAGAGAGAGAGAGAGAGAGATAGATGTGAAGATAGAGAGAGAGAGAGAGAGATAGATGTAAATAGAATTAGATAAATAGATAGTACTGGCTGGGATAGATAGATAGAGAGTGAGATGTGAAGACAGAGAGAGAGTGAGATGTAAAGACAGAGAGAGAGTGAGATGTAAAGACAGAGAGAGAGTGAGATAGATGTAAATAGAATTAGATAAATAGATAGATGTGAAGATAGAGAGAGAGATAGATGTGAAGATAGAGAGAGAGATAGATGTGAAGATAGAGAGAGAGATAGATGTGAAGATAGAGAGAGAGATAGATGTGAAGATAGAGAGAGAGATAGATGTGAAGATAGAGAGAGAGATAGATGTGAAGATAGAGAGAGAGATAGATGTGAAGATAGAGAGAGAGATAGATGTGAAGATAGAGAGAGAGATAGATGTGAAGATAGAGAGAGAGATAGATGTGAAGATAGAGAGAGAGATAGATGTGAATAGAATTAGATAAATAGATAGTACTGGCTGGGATAGATAGAGAGAGAGAGATGTGAAGATAGAGAGTGAGAGATAGATGTGAAGATAGATGTGAAGATAGAGAGTGAGAGAGAGAGAGAGAGATGTGAAGATAGAGAGAGAGATAGTTTTAAATAGAATTAGATAAATAGATAGTACTGGCTGGGATAGATAGAGAGTGAGATGTGAAGATAGAGAGAGAGATATAGATGTAAATAGAATTAGATAAATAGATAGATGTGAAAATAGAGAGAGAGAGATAGATGTGAAGATAGAGAGAGAGAGAGATAGATGTGAAGATAGAGAGAGAGAGATAGATGTGAATAGAATTAGATAAATAGATAGTACTGGCTGTGATAGATAGAGAGTGAGATAGATGTGAAGATAGAGAGAGAGATAGATGTGAAGATAGAGAGAGAGATAGATGTGAAGATAGAGAGAGAGATAGATGTGAAGATAGAGAGAGAGATAGATAGATGTAAATAGAATTAGATAGATAGTACTGGCTGGGATAGATAGATAGATAGATAGAAGAGGCTTGGATAGATAGATGTGAATAGAATTGGATAGATAGATAAAGAGATAATACTGGATGGCGATAGATATGAATAGAGATAGAAAGATAGAAGAGTTTGGGATAGAAGTGAATAGAGATAGATAGATAGATAGATAGATAGATAGATAGATAGATAGATAGATAGATAGATAGATGAGTTTGGGATAGATGTGAACTAAATTAGATTTATACATAGATAGAGACTGAGACAGACAAGTTGATTGATGAAAAGATAGACAGATGGAAATATAGATAGTGAGATATGAACAGAGCTAGACAGATATGAACAAAATCTGAAAACAAAAATAAAAAAGATATGAACACATTGGTACAGCCAGTCAGAGAGAGAGAGAGAGAGAGAGAGTGTGTGTGTGTGTGATGGATATCCAAGCATTATTTCATCTACATGCTACTGTGAAAACAACAGCTGTGCCACCAATAAAGCCTTCATCAGATGATGACCCTGGGGTCAGGCATACTCATGGAGCCAAAGCCTCATTATCATTAACCCAGGACACCCCCAGAACTACCACGAGATTTGGTTGGTTTTCCATTGCAATGTAGGAATGTCAGATGAATATAGAGCTTCACTATTTATTTTTTATACTAGAAACTTTAGTCAGTCTATGGTAGCCAAGTCATTAATATATATATATATATATATATATATATATATATATATATATAGATTTCAAACTAGTCACAACACATTACTGTGCATCTAGACATATGGTTCTGTTGTTAATATTTTGGTCTCTCACTTGGTATGACATCATAGAACAGCATCATGAACTTATGACCTGCTTCTTCTATTCCACGGCTGTAATTGTCGTATAGCAATCTTCTATGTCAACATAACAGAATATCAAATTTGATGGTGAATATCTTTGTTTAAATGTCTATATAATCACTCTGAAGATGGCTCACGTGAGTCAAAAGATTAGAACAAGGAACAGTTTAATAAAAATATCCAAATGTTGGACAATTTCTGTCTTTATTTTCACATAAAATTAAAGTAACCATATGAAGTATAGAACAGCTCATGATCAAACATAGTAGACATTTTTTGTCTGTTATATTTAACAATATATGTTATATATATATATATATATATATATATATATATATATATATATATATATCTTATTTGCTATAAGCAATATATTTATTGTATACACATGTTTAAGTAGTCATCCTTGTTATGATTTTAAACAGTTAAATTAATGTCTACGGCTCAGAGATCAAAAATCTTATTAAAGAAATGTGCAAAAGTATTTAAATCTCTAGATATTTAGTAGATATAGCTTTTGTAAAAATAAGTAATGAGTAAGTAATAATAAAAATATGTTTGTGTATATTTATTTTTAAAAATAAGTAATAAGTAAGTAATAATAAAAATGTTTGTGTATATTTATTTTTAAAAATAAGTAATAAGTAAGTAATAATAAAGATATGTTTGTGTAAATATGTTGATGGACTCTTTTGTCAATTTCAGCATATGAGGATCTGACAGTCTTATTCAGTTTTCATGTTTGTACCATAAGTGACTCTTCAATCCTGCATACAATCCACATATTGTGCAAAAGCGAGTATCTTGGGACATAGCAAGAGGAATATTTGCTGATACTTTCTGCTGTTGTTTTTTGTCTCTTAGCCAATCAATACAACTGATTTCAAAATTTCTTACACAACTCTGCCACAAATATCTCCATCTAAATTATCTATGGCAACTTGCTTGAAATTAGTATGAAGCACATTGACAACTGAGAGGTTACTTTTTAGCTTGTCTTTCTACCTGAGCCACGGCTGTCCAACATTATATTCACTTTAAACGTTATTTCTATCCAGGACAACCCATTCAAAGTTAGTATGTGGCACATTGACAGCCAAGAGTTTACAATTGAGCTTGTTTTCATACCTGAGCCACAGCTGTCCAAAAAGCCTTTGTTCACTGTGAAAATGACTATACATTACAGGACATAAGGTATTTTGTCATAACTCATCCTTGCAACAACACACATGCATATATATATATATATATATATATATATATTATATATATATATATACTTTATTTTAGGATATTACATCAAAAACAAGTAAAAAAAATGCTACACTATTGCAGTCATGTTTTGATGTGAATCAACTCATCTCATCAGGTAAGTGATGAGTCATGCTTAGCCAATGTGTTTTGTTCTCTGAGCGGCTATATCAAGTAAAATGTAAGGATTTGTTTTGTTGCACATGTTTATATACAAGAGCAACAATGTCATTGGTTTATCAAGGCTTTCACATTTGAGAACATTCATGAATATTCATCCAGTGCTTCAAAGGTTAATCAAAACATACGGAGGGCACAAAGTTATTATCATCATTATTATTATTATTATGATTATTATTATTGTTATTATTATTATTGTTATTATTATTATTATTATTATTATTATTATTATTATTATTATTATTTTCATTGTTTTCCTTTTGTTTTGGGTAGTATGGGTTTCCCCCCACCCAAACACAACCAGATTGATTGATTTTTTTTGATGGCTTATCAACCCTTTTTGTGTATAACATATCCATAACATATTTTGGATTGTAAAGATATTATTTTTGCAAATGAATATTGTATTAACAAATTTTTAAGAATAACAATGATTTTTTTTTCTGATATAGGTCCAACTGCTGGGGGAAGGGAGATTCATACTCTTCTCAAGAGTTTTTGCACATAAGTGAATGTAACAAAACTGACTAAAATTTGAACTTGGCTTTATCTGACTTCTCATTCAACATTGCTATACATTACACCAGCTGCACATCCCAATCTCAACTAGAGACTTCAAGAGACAATAGGCATTTTATATCAGAAGATGGTGCCATGCAATCAGAGAGATAAATATAATGTCACTGTGTGGAAAGAAATCTACTATTAAAAAAACTTTTTTGCCTTAAATATGTTGCATATCCTGTTGGCAAACCCACATAAAAACAACTAGAAGAAAAATCTTAACGGGCATTATTATAAGACTGGTTCAGGAAATAAAGGGTCTTCAAAAGCAACAAAAAAAAAAATGTTCTCTGTGGTTCATGCTATGGGAGGATTATCATCTATCACGTGTGTCTCTGTCTATGGGCAAAGTGTGACTCATTTGTGGCCTCTGTCTGTGGACACAGCTGAGGAATATATAACTTTCAGAGGCCTGGACCTGGGGAACAGCTTTCTTGAGATTGCACCCACTCATTGCACTAGAGAGGGGGATCAGTGCTCACCACCAAGGCCAGTGCAACCAATGGTTGCAGGGACTGGGGATTTTTTAAGTGGAAAGGCTGGGGTAAACATCATGCCTTCCATGGTCAAGATGAGGAGGATCAATGCGTAGAAGCTGACAGTAGCAGTTTTAGCTAGCCAGCCATTATCATCATCTCCAGTAGGTCTACAACTCCTACCGCTCCAGCATATCTTTAGTAGGCCTCCAGTTCCTGTCTCTGCAGCTATCTTTAGTAGGCCTCCAGCTCCTCCACTCCAGCCATCTTTAGTAGTCCTCCAGATCCTTCCACTCCAGCCATCTTTAGTAGTCCTCCAGCTCCTGCTGCTCCAGTTAGCCCCAACAGGCTTCTCACTCCAGCCATCTTTGCCAGCAGAAATGATATGCAATAAACTGTCCTCCTTAGGACAATGCTCTCCTGTAACTACGAATCTGTCCTTTTCAGAACAATGCCCTCTATTTTTTACCTAGTGTTCTGTAGAGTTATTTTTGTTTATGTATTTTTTCTTGAACAAACATAAACTTGGCAAAATATTTTAATGCTCAAGTCTTCATTTGGTTTGTTATCTGTCATCATTCAATATCTATTGGCCAATATGCCATTCATAACAATGTCAACATCCAGAATTACCCTGGTTAACTGATTTTTGGTGAAATACAATCCTTGTTATTGTTATATATATAAATATTCAAGATATATATATATATATATATATATATATATTCATAGAATGCACAGACATACACAGTATCAAGACTGAATATACAGATAAAAACTAACATTTTCTATAAAAATCAAATTAAATGCTCATTAACTATAAGCAGGATGAATGTTCCCTTAGAAATATTATAAAGAAATATGCAACTCCTGGAAACAAAAGCAAGAAAATTAAATTATCTACTAGAAAAATTTAAATCTTCTAAGCTCATCATCAACAATAATAACTCACCAGCAAGATCTAAATTACTGTGTTCCTGATCAAACCAAATTCATAGATAATTATATAGGATATATTACAACATGCCTAACAAGAAGACTCACGTTACATCTCACTGACCATAGCTAAATTAGGTTTCATTTAAATACATTACCAAACTCTATCCATAACATACAAATTCACAATAGAAATATAATAGGTTAATCCATATGTGAAAAAGACTAAAAATAATGGAAGCATTATTAATACAAAAGAAAAAGCTAACACTCAGTGACCTCAACTATGAACACTGCCACAATCTACTGATCATGTTTAGAAAATAAAACATTCCTATAACATTATTAGAAAAACACAAGAAAAATTAAGCTGAAAAGGGAAAGGAGATGATATTTTGTTGACACACATGTTAGCAACCCGCATGTGTGAACTGCTTGTCTCAGAGCAAAAATGTTACATGTTTGTGTGTGTAGAGGAGAAAAGTGGAGTTGATTCTTGTTTGGTTTAGAAAGAGTGAATTAATGATAATTTTAATTGTTATAATTTTTTTTTGACACTATAATTTTTATTTATTTATTCTTTTATGGGCACAACAATACATATAAATAATAAGAATAATTTTTTTCCATGTAGTGAATGGGAAAAGAGAAAATGTTACCTCACATCTGGAATATTAAAAGAGGTGTATACTATAATAAACAAGACTTGAAACTATCATGTGAAATTTAAAAAGTAGAAAAATTTCTTTTGTGCAGCTTATTATGGACAAGGAAAGACAACGTGACAAAATTATAGAAATTATTGGCTTTAAAAAAGATTTACAATTCAATTTTCCAGATCATAAAAAAAAAATTGAGAAGGATACAAAAACTGCAAAAAGCAAGAAAATATTCTTAAAAAAAAGCTGCCCTGACTTAATAGAGAGATGAAAACACTTGTTGAGACAGCTTTGGCAACATATATGAGTCACTGGGGCCTTTAATGATAATTTTGAAATGACTTTTGTTATTTTTATGCCTTCCTTCAGTTTTCTTTTTGTGGTCAGCAGTAGCATGATCGGTTTTTAGTTTTTCATTTTGTTGTTGTAGAAGTTGTCAGCATAGTCCTTAAGAATGTTGAAACCTTTCAGCCTTCAGCTCTCCAAGCAGTAACTAGAGACTTTTACTTGTAAATGCCACCAACCGTTCCATTCTTTGCAGCCAGTTAGCGGCTTTCACATCTAAAATCTAGGTCCCACTCTGCTGTTCATATGCTGACACGTTTTCTTAAATATACTTGAAAGATGTTCATATGTTACTCAACTCAAATTAACTAATGATGAAAAAAGTATTTATTTTTCAATCTAATCTACTTCCATGTTAATGCACTTAGTTCAATGCTTCATATTATTATTAGGTCGGTGCAAAAATAATGACGTAATAATGCAGTTTTTTGACGTTAAAAATACGTCAAAAAACGACATTATTACGTCATTATTTTTGCACCAACCTAATATTTGGATCAAATTTACAATCATAATTGTGTGAGTTACAGACTTATTAATTGAGTTTTGTACAAATAAATTCAGAGGTCACTTCACAATCAGATATTTGTTCTTGTTCAGTAAAGTCCTCTTTAGAATCAACACATTATTTAGGTAAGGGATCTTTGCTTTGAAGAAATTTCCTTTGAGGGAGCATTCTAATTTGGGGATAGATGCCAGGCATAGAATCATGAGAGAAATTGTATACATTTCACATAAGTCAGTAAAGCATGAAAATAACCAGTTAGTCATTGCCCAGACTTGTTTTATCAGCAAAATGTTTAATGAAACTCTTCCAGGTTACAAGCGGATGATTCACAGGTGGTCAGTAAATAGAAATAAATAGTGAATTGATTCTGGCAGATTTTATTGTCAGAGAAAAAACATTTTAAACTTTATAAATAGTTCTTAATTCATATAATCATTTTTTTTTAATATGGAAAGGAAAATAAATCTGAAGTCTCCTTCAAATGCTATTTTAATTGATTCATTTTATATGGCTTAAAACCAACAGCGTTAATCCACTGCGAATTAAGATGTCTTCAGGCATTTTAATTTGTGGAAGAATTTAGAGAATTTTACACATGTCATGTTAAAATTACAAAAACATTTTTCAAGATTTATGCAGCAGAAAGGAAATGAAGAGAAGAAGTCTATGGAAAAGTCAAAGACTGCAGAAGTAAAAGAAGGAAAATAAAAAAGATTGTAGAAAGAAAAAGAGAAAAAAATTGACAGAAAAGAGTAAGTGGTTGGAGAAAGAAAAGAAGAAGCATTAAAAAGAAGAAAGAGAATAAGAAAGAAAATAAGGAGGAGAGAGAGAGAGGAAATAATAGAAAATATGGATTAAAGATGAGAAAATGGGGAGTTGAAATAATTGTAGGAGAAAAAGTAGACATGAATAGGATAAGAAATTGTTTAAAGAAGAGAAAAAAGGTTGAAGAAGAAAAGAGGGAAAGTGGGGAGGAAAAAACAGTGTACAAGAAATGAAGATGAAAAAAGAAATTTTATTAGGTTGGTGCAAAAATAATGTCGTTTTCTCACATAGTAACATATGTGAGAAAACGACATTATTTTTGCACCAACCTAATAGAAAGAAAAGAAGGAGGGGGCAATTGAAAAGCAGAAGTAGTAGTAGAAAGAAAAGTAATTGTAAGATGAAAAAAGAAGATGAGTAGGAAGAGAATGTGCTATGCAAGAAGGCAAAGGAAGCTGATGTGGATGTGGTAAGGAAGAAGGCAAAATAAGATGAGGGACATGTGTTATGTAAGAAGTCAAACAAAGAAAGAGCCATTAAACTAAACAAAATAAGAGAAAGAATTAAAAATTACAATTTTATGTACCATTAAGTAACTGATAAATAATATAAATGTTTCAAAATAATGAAATACTTTAATAAATTCAGAATATCTTATTTAATTTCGAATATGCTCAGATCATATACTTTTTATCTTAAAATAGATGTAGAAGTTTTCTGAAGATTCAGTTTGACTTTTTTAAACTAGTATGAACAAAACATGTAATTACTCCCTGACATTACAAAGTATGTGAAATAATATTTGAAGAAGTAATTTTGCTAAATATAATTACTTAATTCATCTTCGTCAAATTGCATCTTCATTTTCAGATAGGTAAATAGACTATCACTAATATGAGAAAATATTCATTGAAAATTCTCCTCTTTCATTTTCTTTTTTTCCATTACTAATTAAATAAGCAAATGTCTTATAATATTTTGATTCCGTTTTGATAAAACATTCATCATATTTGGTTATGTGAAAACTATTTTGGTTTATTAAGTAAAATATGAAACAATATTTTGTTATTTTCAGTATTAACTTTAGTTTTCAAATCTATTTAATGACCTACAATCTGTTAAGTGGAACACCTCCAAATTGAAAGAGCCCTTGTTTAATCATCTGATGCTAACCTTCAGGAGAGTTGGGCTGACATGAAGTGGGATAGATTAAATTGACTCAATTGCTAGGTTTGCTGCTAGGAAACTTGGTTTACCATTTCATTTGAGACAATTTTTCTTTCCAGAATCTACCTTACACCATTATAAGTTCATCATTCATTCATACATTTGATATTGCTGCCACATCTGCTCTAGTGCTTCTGACATATATTTAGAAATTCTTGATGAAATACAAAGTAGCATCTGCAATATTATTGGTTCTGACCTGGCATCTTGGTTTCACTCACTTTCCTATTGCCATAATGCAGCTTTCCTGTGTCTTTTTTTAAATATTTTCCTTTAATTGTTCTGATGAGCTTTCCTTTTTCATGTCTTTACAATTTTATGTGCTATACTAGAACAGCAAGTTCTATGTTAACAATTTCTTCTCTCATAGTTCTTGCTTGCAGAAGTCTCTTTCAGTCACTTGCTTTGCAGTCAATTTTGATCTTCAAAAATTTAAATACAATATCAATCATTATCTACTGTCTTCATGATTTCTATATTTTTATTGTTCTCTTTCCTTAATAAAGCCGTCCTGGGTATGACGATAAACTACATCCATGTCCAGGATAAGACAAAAAGGTTTCTGTTTGCAAGGTTTTGAGGAGCATGGAACCACTTCTTAATTGCTGGTGTTCCCAGGTCCACCCTTGCTCAGGATGGTGGATCCTGTTAGGGTCCCAGCTATAGTCAAATAGTTAACCACCAAACTGGTGTCAAATAAACTATTTTAGTATAAAAATAGCCTTTAATACCAGAAATACTTTTTTGTAAGAAAAATGCCAGTAATACATTTTTATCAGCAATACATTTTTGAAAAAAATATTAACAGCAATAAAAAATTTAGGGATTAAATAACCCATTGAGGTAGATATGGTATAAAACAAACCAAACCAAACCAAACCATAATAAAGTTTTCCTTTTCTCATATTCTTTCACACTCAGTTAATCCTTACATTGTAGTGGCTTTATTGCCTTGCTTGGAGTGAAATGATTAAAGAAATAAAATCTCTTTTGCTATCTTTCAGCCTGTTTCATAATTTAATTCTTCTATAACTTTTTTAGCAATGAATTCTGTCAAAGAAACAAAATGAACAACAGTATAATGTCTGCTGAATATAGCAGCATTATTCTCATGGAAGATGATACCATTTCCCTTAGGAAACCTAATAGGAATTTTTATCAGCAGACATAACCATAATAACATGTTGATGGCAGATTCTGGGGAAAAACTGTAAAATCCATTAAACAAGCAAGAAGAAAGGATTAACCCTTAACTGTATATTTGTTAGCAAAAAAGACAGCTTAATCAGTAAGTTACATATTGGGGACATCAAAAAGATGCATAAATTCAACTATTTCATTTGTATAGTAATGAAAGATAAGACAAGGATAAAAAACTGAAGTCAGATAATGCATTGATACTTGTATTCTCTGGAGACCATCTGATTACTGACAATTTTGATAAAGATCATTATCTTAGCTGCTGCTGATTGGTTATTAATAGTCATATTTTCATTGGTTAAAAAACATGAGTTTCTGAAATTGATACAGAAGCTGTGATCCAAGAATAAAAAAAGATAACACTACACATTTCATATTTCAAAATGTTGTTTCTGTTAGATATTCTTGAGCAATTTGATGAAGAAGAGTTTTATTTACAAGACGATAGACTTTCACTCCATTTTCATAGTGTCAGGTCTTATGATAAGTATTTAAACAGCCTTGTGGGTGATAAATTATTTTTCTCCCTACAACTCTTTTCACTACAGATGAAATGTTACTATCCTCTTGTTACTCTGTTGCTATCTCCATGGCAAATATTCAAATGAGCAACATTCATTAGTTGCAACAGTCTAGATCTTCTAAGCTAGGACCCACCACGGCACATATACAAGGTCAAAACATCCTTATATACCATTAGTAAGGATGAAGTTCCACTCAGTCAGCTTCTTCCGAAGAACTACTGCAATGTGGAACAAACTTTTGAGAGGTTGCTTCTTCAGACATTACAATCTTAGCCTCTTCAAATCAAGGGTCAAGTGTTATCTATCCTACATATCCTCATAATATGCACTTATTTTCCCTCTTGCACCCTTACAACAACCTCATTCAATAAAACTAACTTGAGTGGCTCTTGGGACTTCTATTGAGTGAGCAATAGTGTTGAATTAAAGCTGAAATGGTTTAATTTCTTCTGATGTGGATAACTTTCAAACAATGTTTATGAAAAGCCTGGATATATATATCAATGATAGAAATTTGAGGGTGGGATTTGAATAATCATTTATAATTCATCGAGTCTACAAGAATCCTAAGCAGAATGCAGAAAGTACTGGACAGCCATTTCGATCTCTTTTTTTGGACACATCGGCAGTGTGCATCCACAATAGAGAATTGAACCTGGACCATTACAATACAAGCCACTGTCATCATAAGACTGGATCAATAGGCGTTGGTGACAAAGAAGAAACTGACTTGACTCGATATAGTGCCACTATTCATTAAATTCTGTAGTGATACTCATCCAAGTATATGTAACCCAATGGATTGTGCCCCAAGAGCCACAGCTTGGGGAAAGAAGAAGCTCTTGGGGCACAATCTGTTGTAACAGTCTGGGTTTGATTCTTGGTAGTGGATGCACACTGCTGATGAGTCCCAAAATAAGATGAAATGGCTGTCCAGTGCTTTCTTCATTCTGTTGAAGATTCTTCTAGACTCAATTACTATACATATATAAGAAATGTAGTCTTAAGATGTGCTATATTTATGGGATAAAGTGCTCAATATCAGAGATAGAGTATAGAGTATAAAAGTGAACATAGAAGTCACACTTAGAGATGATAGTCTGTTTAATGCTAGATGCAATTCACTTTTATATATATATATATATATATATATATATATATATTATATATGTATATATAAATTAAAAGAAACAGTAAGATATATAATCTGGTGTTCTAATAGATATTTTTATTTTTACAAAATAGTGCTCAATGTAAATTTATAGAGCATTAATATTATAAATTAATTGATTTAAAATATGTTTTTTTTCGCCAACCATATTTTAAATCAGTTAATTTATAATATATATATATATATATATATATATATATATATATATATATATATATATATATATACATACAGATGATAAAATATAGTTTTAAGGGATGTTATATTTATGGATTAAATTGCTCAATATCAGGGACAGAGAATATGTAAATATAGAAGCAGACATTGAAGTCACCACTCCTGGGGCAACAGTCTGTTCCAGGCTTGTTATACAGGGTGGTCTGTAAGTCTTGTCACCCATACATAATTTTCTATTCCATTTCAGATGGCTGACAGGGTTAAGTTTAACAGGATTAGATGGTGACAAGACTTTCGAACCATCTTGTATATACCCACTCAGAGAATTTAAGAGAGTCACTGGAGATATTAACAGATTGGTATTTTATTATTAACTACACATCTTGATTTTGGTTGATTAAGCTTTTACAAAAAAAAGAAAATAATAACAAAATGTTTTTAATCAAATACTTCATGTCTGTGGTAAGAAAATAAGCATACCCCATCTCCCCTCTCACTTGTAACCATCCACTATAATAAAATAGTCATTTTCAGCACTAAAGCTGAATTAGTCAAATAAAGATTCATAAGCTTCTACTTAGAGTTGTTGTTATATTACAATGACTAATGCAAACCATCCTGTAAACATAGCATTAATAATTTTTTTTTTCTTTGCCTCTTTGTAAAAGCATACTTAGATAAAATATTTAATTCAAAATTGGAAACACATGAAAATTAAACATTTAATCTAGCCTTTACTCTCAGCATTTTTAACAATTAAAATCTAATGAAACATTATCTTATGATCTGAGTACAAATTGTGCACTAATTGAATTGTTTCTGTTAACTATACTGACTCTTATGGTTCTACCTAGGATTGAACTCACCATCTTTGGCTAACAAATTTCTGAAGATATTAGACTCTCGCTCTTCAGTTTAATGAACCTGTTCTAAGCAGTGGCAGAAACAGGCTTGTTTCCCTTCCTGATCAATTGGATTTCATCTTTAGGCATTATTTAAGTCTACTGAAATTTCTCCTCAGGGTGAAATATTCTGCTGATTGGTGAAGTATGTCACTCAGTTTATTATTGTCCTTGTGCCCTATTGTACTCATGCAATAAATTTTTGAAATATTCTACTGTTTGGTGAAGTGCTGTCACTCAGTTTATTGAGCAAAATCCTATTTTAACAGAGTTTCATTTCCTCAAAATATTTTGGGTTTAAATTCTTCTCATCCTCAAGAGAAAACATCAGAAATTCTGAAAAATGTAATTTTTATCCAACACTTTTTATGTGGCTTGGCCTTTTGTAAATATCATTGTACCCACTTCAGTTGTGGTGATTTCAGTGATCAAGTAAATCCAAAATTTGAGTTCATTCTGCTATCGCTTCTTCTGATTCTTTAGGACATGTTTTTATTTTATTATTAATTATACAAATGCAAATGGATGTGCCTTTTATAGATTATGCAAAAGGTACGGTACATAGATTTATTTGAACTATTAGATTTATTGGGAAAAGATACTGGGAGCAAACCACTTGCATCCAGATAGACAATGAATTCAATGACTACACAAAAATAGAAAGGGGTGTGAGAAAAGGATGTGTCTTCTTCTCAGATTTATTCAGCCTATATTGTGACACTATCCTAAGGGAACTGGAAACCCTACCAGGATTTATTATTAGTGTTATATTCCATGCTAATAGGAATATATACTTGAAAAACAAGATGGATAAAATAAGGTTTATTAAAAAAAACATTAAATAAGAATAAAGGTAACAGTTATGCACAAGGTCGTCACAAGTGAATCCAGTAGTGAATGCTACTATTGGAAGGTCGGTAGTTCTTGTGTAAGTCTGAGTTGTACTCAACAATTCCCAGCTAGTCTCCATAGTCTGTTGCCTTACAGATACTTATAGGTTGTTACTGCCTATAGTGTAGTCACTCATGGGGGTGACAGGTTACTCCATTACATCAATTGGTAGGCTTAATCTTAGCAATATAAAATATACAGATGACTGTGTTGATGGTTGACTTAGAAAAAAACTAAAACAATCTCCTAGACAGGGTAGTAGAAGAAAGCAATAAAAAAAGAACTAATAGTCAACAGTAAGAAGACAAAAATTCCAGTCATCAGCAACAGAAAAAGCCCAAGATACAAGTTAAAAATTTGAGATGTCAGCAGGTGCAGAAATTTAAACAGTTTGGAAGTGTTTTAATAGAAGATGGAAAATACAACATAAAAATCTAAACACACATTGTGCATTCAGATCATCTGTGTTACATATTAAGACACAATCTTGTTATTCCTAAAGCTAAGGAAGGTGCTGAGAAATGGAAGAATTTTCATTAGAAACAAAGAAAAGAGTGCTGGATGGCACTATGTGGCATCTATCCTCTTATATGGCACATTATGGAATTCTTTCCACACAGATGAAGAGAAAACGAGGGAGGCTGCAGAAATGTGGTTCAATTGAAGGATACTGAAAGTTCCCTGGACAGAGCGAGTCAGCAGTAAATGAAGACTTAAAGAAAATGGCAACAGAAGGAATACTTCTACACAGAATCAGGAAAAGGCAGTTGAAATTCCTTGGACACATAATGAGAAAGGAGGGCTTAGAAAACTTAACATTTGTGGAGCATATTAAGGGTAAGAGAAATAAGAAAAGGCTGCAAGCCACTTACCTGATGAGCTTGTGTAAATGGATAAGAAGCCACACAAGATGGACAATTCTGGTGAGCCATGATCACTAAAGTCCTGAAGAAGAAGAATTAATAGCAGAGATATATGTGGTTTAAAAGGTAATAATAATAATAATAATAAGAAGAAGAAGAAGAAGAAGGCAACAACGATGATGACTACTACTACTACTAGGTAAGAAAACAAAAATATCAGAAAGGAGGTCAAGCTATGGAAGATTTGTGTAGGTTAACAGATATGGATGACTTGTTTATCCTATAAAAACATCCATTGCAACCATATATTTAGTATAGGATAATAGTTAATGTGTTACATTGCTCCTCACTAGGTGTCTCACAGTTGTGCAAAACTAAGCTAAGCTTTGTATAATAAGGATACCTCAGCTTTGGGCAATAGTCAATGAATAAGACTCAAAGACCATTACTTGTGGGTTCAATTCCACTAATTGCATTATAGTGGATTTGTGGAGGTTATCTTATGACAATATCAATTACCTCATATCTTGCTATATTTGGTTTACGTGTATGTTTGCCTTGTGCAATTATTAAAAGAAAATGCACGGTGTCTGATCAATACTTAATAAATCTTTATATAACACAATAGAAGGATAAGTTGAATGTTGAAGTTTCAAGAGTTTATGTTTAAAAGAATGAGGAGGAGGCTTTCTCTTCCTCTACCCCAGACAAGACTCTGCCCTTTGGCATAGCCTCATCTGGGTTCCTCTCTGCCCAAAGGCAGAGAGTTGAACCATATAGCTGAAAAGATTTCAACTAGACTATATAGTCCATTGACTAACAGATACTTACAGGTAGTTACTACCTATAGTGTAGTTACACATGGGGGTAACAGGTTATTCCATTACATAATAAAGTAAATTAAAAAATAGTTCAGAAAAAAAAAAAAAAATAGTCAGTGAATAAGACTCAAAGATCATTACTTGTGGGTTCAATCTCCACTAATTGCAATATGGTGGATTCGTGGAGATTATCTTATGACATTATCCATTACCATGATATATTGCTATATTTGGTTTAGGTGTCTATTGGCATTGTGTAATGGTTAAAAGAAAATACTGTGTTGATAAATATAAAATAAATCATTATATCACATAGTATAATAATACAGAAGGATAAGGTGTAAAGTTGAAGTCCCAAGAATTTGAGTGTAAAAGTCCCGGTGCATATAAGAGATAGTGAGAGGGAAAGAAAGAGTCCAGGTGAAAATGAAGATATATGTATCTGTATGTATATGTACCAAATGCTGTAGTTGCTGTTTGACAATGTTAGTGAAGGAAATTATGTCTGTTTTCAAACACATCAGCGGGCTACACAAAAAGGTGGTGAACGAAAGAGTGTATGCTATGTTTTTAAATGTAACAGATGGCTAGCTGATCAAAGTCACTAACTAGTCATACAAATGTCATATTTGCTTTCTGGGTATGTTATGGTGACAGTAGCATGGACAAAATTTATTTATCAATTCTCGTGTTGGTTGATTTTCTATCTGGTTATATACACATCTAGTGATCTGCTTCAATTCTCATTGATTTGCAGTCTTTTATCCTGATAATGAAAGCATTCTGACTGGTTGGTCCAACTATGGCTTTGTGACCAACCAATTCTTAATAGACATCTATTTTCAGAGATCATGAAATTTTGGTCTTTTTGCTCTTATTTGTTTATTTCTTTTCTTATATATTATTCATGAAAGCTTTCTGATTGGTTGGTCGAGGTATAGCTTTGTGGCATGGCAATCATGATTATCCATCTATTTTTAGAGATGGTGAAATTTTGTTCCCATTATTATTCATTTCTCTATTACTACAAAGCTTTTTATATGCATTTATACTGAAACATATAAATACATTAATATAAAATCACAATAACTCAGAATGATGGCAAAAATCTCTGATTTCTTCTTAAAATTGGAGCAGGTTTATAATGGAAAAATAATAACCGGTAGGTAAACAGTTCCCAATTGACCTGTTGTCTTTTTTTTTTAGAATTTTTAGAGATTATGAATCCCCTAACCCATTAAGTTCATAGGGTCATCACAAGTAGAGGAACCATAACAGCAATGGTGTGTCTAGGGTAAGGCATGTTTGAATTCAGAGTTTCCCTTTTCCTTGACTGGTTGCCAACCAAGTTTATAGGATCCAGTTTGTCTTGCTATTTCACCCATAACTGAAGGAAGAAGAGATGGGTTCATGCCTTTCCCAAGGTTATTTGTACATCAGTGCATGTAACAAAACAAAATACCAAATATTTTTAGCACAGTTTAAACCCTTATTTTCATATTTGTTGTTTTTGAAATGAGATCCAGATAATTGACAGAGAACCTCTTTGGGGAGTGAGGAAATTTTAAAAAGGCAGCAAAGTGATTAATTTGGTTTAGAATGGATTTTGGCACAATGTTGATTTCTTTAATGCTTTAGGAATCTCTGCCAGATATAATTTGAAACCACCTGGGTACTTTATGCATCTGGATATAGTATAAATTGGTTCAGTTGATATACTAATGACTATTTTCCATAAGGATTTTTGTTCCTCCTGGAAGGAAGAGGTTTCTATTCTTTCTTGTCTCACAGATTACATTTAACAAGATAACAGTAATATTAACTGTTTCCTTATTAGGAAACATTCAGCATTCATTGACTGAGCTGCCAGTGTCACTGTCAGCTGAAATTTATAAGAATTATTATTCACCTTATACAAGGCCTAAGAGTAACTCAAGGTAGAGGGCTACTGAATGAGACAGTTGTATAGATGCAAAGGGTGGAAGTAAGATGTGCCTGTTATGAAGATATGCAAGTTGAAAAGGTTAAGATCATAGTGAAGCATCCTTTCACAAGTCTGTTCCAGAAAATAACAGTTCTAGGGAAGAAGCTTCCTCCTTACTAATGGAATACATAGGGAATGAGCATGAGTCAACCCTATGTACATGGCATGGCAAGTCTTTGTTATTAAGGCCTGGACTACTGGAACTAAGGAATAGTGCTTGTCTAAACATTTGCCCTGCAAAGATGCATTCCAAGAGTTAGGCAGAGTTTTAAGAAACAGAAAAATTTTGTTACAAAAACAAAAAAAGAGTACTGAACAATTGTGATATCTGTCCCCCTGTATGGCAGCGAATCCTGGACAGTATCCTCAAAGATTCTGAAGAGTTTTAAGGCAACAGAAATGTGGTTCTACAAACATGTGAACAACAGAGAACTTTTAAAGAAAATGGAAACAAAAAGGAAACTTATACTTAACATCAGGAAGAGGCAGTTGAAATTTCCAGTGAGGAAAGAGGGCTTGGAAAATCTGTTACACACAAGACAGTTTGAAAGTAAGAGAGACAAAGAAAAACAATGTATAACCTATTTAGTGAGCTTGAGAAAATGGATGAAACAATAGGGTTTAAAAGAAATAACAAAAAATTATTAAGAGCTCCAAAGTACAGGAAATACAGGATATTGTGGAGAGCCATGATTGCCTACATCCTGAAGGGACATGGAACATAAAAAAATAAGATGTTAATTTCACTTTCTGTGGTGATAATCACTACACATTGCATTTTAGAAAAAAAAATGATTAATAAATGTAGTATACATAAAATGTCTTCTTTTTTTATAAGATTTGTCTGCAAAAACAATTGCTGTTAAAATATAATGGATTTAAGCTAATGTTTAGGAGAAAGACAAAAAGAGAAAATTTATTAAATGCTACAAAGGACAGGAAACTGTGGAAAGCCCTGAATATTTCCACCTTGATGAGACACAGCAGACAGATGAAAAAGCTTTGTACCAAAGCTTTGTCTATATCTATTCTTGATGTGTTTCTTATGCCTACTTATTATTCGATCTTTGTGAATGTGGAATTGACAACATGCTCAGCTCAAAGATAATTACTTAAGCCTTCGATTGTTATCTCAAGCTTCATACATATGGCCTTGTGCCAGACTCTGAAATATGATGATTAAATATTTAGGGTAATGGTCAACAAGTAAGTACTCTAGCAAACTGATGTTTGCTTCTTCCCTTCTATGTGCTGTATCTGTTCAGGATGTGAGTGAGATCCTCACTAGGTGCCCCATTCATATGATCATGTACAAGATTGAAATAGGATTATTGTATTTATTCCTCGTTTACCTTTTTCACTTTCATTCATTTATTCCAATTCCTTCTGATTGTTTCTACATCTCTTTTCATTCTTTATATTTTCTTCTTCGTCTTTTGTCAGTTATTCATTTTTCATTCACTCTTTTATTTATTCAATCTTTCTTTCATGACGGTTTTCTTATTCCTTCTTAATCACTCTTTTTTTTATTTTCTTTTTTCCCTTCAAATTGCCTATTGTTTCATTCTTTTTTTCTCTTGCTATTCCTTTTATTTTTTCTGTTTTTTTTTCAGTCTTCAGTTTTTCTCTCTCTTTTTTATATTTCTCTTTTTTCATCTCCTTCACAACAATTCCTTCTCTTTCTTCTCCCCTTTTATCTTCTCCACCTCTTTCTCCCTTACCTTTTTCTTCACCTCTCTCTCCGCCTTTTTCTTACTCCCCACTTTCTTATTACTCTTGTTGTTGCTCTTCTTTCTTACCTTCTTCTACTTCTTGTTTGTCCTTTTCTTCCCATCTCTTTTGTCTTCTTTTTCACCCTTTCCCTTTCTTCTTCATCCCTACCCACCTTCTTTTTTGTTTTTCTTCAGATTATATTTTTTCATGGATTACAAGAGATTTTCATTTCATACAACACAATATAATCCACTTGTTCCTTCATTTTTTTCTTATGTAAAAAAGAAAAAGACGCCTACAAAGTCATGGATTTTTATTTCATTCCTCCTGTCATTATTGCCTTTGTAAAGATTTTAAAGAAGGACATCTTGGGTTCAAGTACTGCAACAGACAGTCAATTTCCCTGACCTTATTTTTGCTTTAAATGACATTTGTGTGTACAACTGTTCCACAAGTTTTTGCCAAAGGAAAATCAACTTCACTGGATTAACACAGGGAACATCTTAATCCTCTCAAGCAAGTCAAAAATGTACAAGGACAAATCCCAAGGATCTGTCTGTCCCAAAATAATCCATTGAACAATATCAAGCTGACAAACAAAATGTGTGAGTGATGTCAAAACTATCTGTAATAAACTTCCATGTAAATGAATTTTGTTTTGTTTCTTCAATGTTCGTCTCACGTATTTTTTTCTTTGTAAAGTTTCTTTACGCATCATGGCAATTTAAAAATTTATTGTGATTTCTTTGTGTTCACTTGACTGGGCAGAAGATTGCCAGGCAACAAGAAGTCAGATTACTTTTCAAAAATCAATTGTCAGGAACACAATTTAAATTGGTTCTACTGAGAAAGGATACGTCATAAAAGTTGAAATGTCTTACATCCTCAAGTCCATGTATATATATTTCTAAAGAATTAATGGATTTATTTTTAATCTGACATTTTTATTACTACAAACATTATATCAAATACAAAATAACATTTGAAATAATAAATATATATATATATATATATATATCTTATTATATATAGCACTGATCAAGTGTTTAGAACGTTTGCTTTTTGACCATGTGACTTATGTTCAAATCCCTACATGGTGAATTATTCAGAAAGGTGTTATTCTTGACATTATCAGTCTGAGGAGGCAATCTAAAAATGTAGTTTTGCATGTGAAATTGTGTGTGTGTGAACTCAATAGGATCATTGATACAGTACATAATGGAAAGAGCAAACAACAACAAACTGGCATTCTTGGATGTACTAATATCTTGAACAGAGCATGGGTTCAAGACATTTGTATACTGCAAGCCAACATTCACAAGAAATGGTCTGTATAAGCAGTACCCTACAGCATAAAAACTACCCTAGGTACATAGTAGTAGCTTTGACAAACTGCTATAGAATGATACAAAAAGAAAACAATGCTAAAAAATAGCTTTGATCTGCCTTCCCTATTTAAAGGGATTATCAGAAAAAATATAATAGATCTGTGATTCATATAATATCGTGACAACTTTCAAAATTGGTTTGACTCTTTGTAGATACTATTTCTGAGTAAGATCCTACCACCATAGAATAGAACATGACTAAGGACTGTGTCTACACAATCCCACATAGCTGTGGTAACAAATATAAAGGAGAAACAAGTTTTCCCCTTAAGATAAGACTGCAAGAACACTGTAAAACCATAGCACAAGGGGAAATAGAAAACTCAGGCATAGCTGACCATATATGGAGGGAAAAGGGAGATCACTGCTACTGTGGCATGAAGTTAAAATAACTGACTGAAAAAATCACTGGAAAATATGAAAACCTAAGGAATTAGCACATATGCTAGGCAACAAAAATCTCCTAAGACAGCCAAGCATAGAAATGAATACAGTATGGTATCCAGTAATATGAAATGCTAGAGAAAACGATAATAATAAAAATTGCAATATGAACTCTGGTAAAAATATGAATGAGATATTAATTTTATAAATCCCCAAAACTAATACACTGATGTCCTCATGACACATGGCCCAGTGGAGAAAAGCGTTGGTTGAATCCAGTGAATTGAACCAGTGGTGAGTTTAATACCTGGCTACCTGTAGCTATCAAAAAAATCATGACATTCCCAATGACTCTCTAATTTCAAATGTGGTCGACCTCTGAGTTGATCAATGTATTATTATTATTAGTAGTAGTAGCAGTAGTATATGAATAGCTAGAAAGGTTGATACTTTAAAAATCAGAACTGCATGGCAATTTTACATCTCAAATGGTCATCAGAGATATAAATGTGAATGTTTATTATAATTATGTCCTGATGGAAAACAATGAAAATTTACAAACACTAATTTTCAGGGTGGGTTGCATCTGGCATGTCTAGACACACAGCTCAGCTGATTTCATTTGGTTCTTCAACACTTTTGGTTTTGCTTTCAAATAATTTTCTTTTGTTTTTAATCATTTTATCCCAAGCAGAAAGAAAAGGGTTATTGAGTGTGAAAGAATATTAAGAAGGGAGAACAATAAAAGAGAACATTGTGACAACAGAAAATTTATTAAGGTAAATTTTTGTACAAATATGAATAAAAATTTAGTGGTGGAGAATTCAGAAATCAGTGCACTTCTATACATTTTAAAAATTAGTAATTTATTTCAAAACTGCTTCAACAGATCATTACTCAAAGTGGTTAATTATCTAGAATAAGATTTAGAAAAAGATTACATTCACCAACTCAAATTTATAGTTGGTTCACAGAACAAAGATTCATTTTAGTTTTACTAATGAATAAAGGAATAAAAGAAAGGCGATTAGTCTGTACAACACTACTAATCTTTAATAAATATTGGTTGAGCATAATATTATCTAATGTCACACTTACCAAGTAATTAATGGTGTTTAGCCTGCTTACTCCAAATTGGTGACCCCCCCACCTAACAAGTATCCTTTAGATTCACTTCTGGTTTAGGGAATTCCTGTATAAACTTGTTTTTCTTGTTGCAAGTTCACAAGTTCAAAATAAGTAGAAAATATTACAATGGATGGAATGTAATATCACATTTTCAAGACTGAATGTAGGTCATTATTGTTTTGATTAAGATTTCTTGCCTTTTTACATTATTTACATCAATCAGACTGTTGTCCTCATCTTTATTGCCATATTCAGGACACATAGTCCAGTGGATAAAAGCATTGGTTGAGCAAGCCAAAAAAGTGACTTGACCCAAAGCGTTGTGAGTTTAATATCTGGACTCAGCATTGGTGAACAAAATCTTGGAGAGTTCAGTTACTAAAGGGAATTAACGGAAACTGAGATATCCAGAAAAGGCATGGCATGCGGAATTAGAACAATCTACCTCCATGGACTAAAAAGGATAGGAAGTTGTGGAGAGTGATGATCACCCATGTCCTGAAGTGACATGGCACATAAAAAAAGTAGGATCTTATTAGGTCATGTATATTCACAGAGAACTATGGGATAGTAGGGGGACAAACATTGTAAAGATCTACAAAGAATAGGAAATTTACACTATTTACATTGATTGGACTGTTGTCCTCATCTTTATTGTCATATTCACAACATTTTGGCTGTTGGGATTTCATTGTAAGTTCAATACCTGGCTACAGCAGAGGTGAACAAAATCTTGAAGAGTTGAGTTACTAAAAGGAATTAATTGAAACAGATATCCAGAAAAGGCATGGCACTTGGAATTAGAACAATCTACCTCCATGGACTAAATAAAGGCTTTGGTTCAAAATTCCAATGTACACCACCTGAAGAAGGCCAAAGCTTACAGGTGAAAGGATAACAATGGTCCAAATGATATAAATAGTGTAAATAGTTATTCATCTCAGAAATATAGACATATTTTTTCATCATAGGAAAGATTGCAGTCCCCCTGTTGAAAATTATTCAACAATGACAGCCATTTATATCTACTCTTTGCATATGGCTACTCAGTACAAATATTCATTAGTGTTTGTTTTGCCTTACTTTTTTTTTCCAAAACTGATACAGCATACAACAGCAGACATTCATTAAAATCTTCTACGTGTATGAGTTTAAACGTGACCATAAATTATAAACAACACACAAAACCTGATAGAAAAAAATGTTAGACTGAAACTAAGTCTCATTGCTTACTTCAGCTTGAAGCTATTAGTTAGTTTGTTGTGGATTTCAATCAACCCACAACAAAGAAAAAGGCAAGAAAGGTTTTTACATACAATAATATAAATTAATTTTATTTTCCTGTTTTTATAACTAAATTTTTCATGTGTACGAGTATTAAATTTTTTACAGTCCTTGTTTGTAGCTGTTTTAAATGTGATTTCTTCTCTTGTATGTGTGAGAAAAAAAAGAGGCAACGGTCAAAGTGAGAAGGAAAGTGTGAGTATCATGTAGCTTGGTAAGGAAGTTTGGAAGTATCATAGAGCGAGGTGAGGAAGATGGCCGAATAAATAAGGGAATATCTTTGAAACTGCTGTCATAAATTGAGGTCACATGTATCCATGTGTCTCCTTACTGCATGTGTCGGGCTAGGGACTTTGCTTAAATACTCTTCAAATGGATTATGAAGCATGTTTTTTTATTTCCAAATCACTAATTTATTAATCAGAATGCTTGAATCCTCTAACAGAGAAACCATTTTTTTGTCATTTGGCATTTGACTGTCTTGGTGTTTATTTCCATCTTTGCTCCAAAGATTTAATTGTTACCAAGTCACCAAAACAACTGAACTCATTACTCTAAATTTGTAACCCCATATAGCGAAAAAAACGGCGAATTACCTCGTCAGACCAAGTGACAGTGTGTCATGTGTATCCTACAATGAAAAATGTGTCGAAAAAGAAAATTACTTACCAAAAAAAAATAAATAAATGTATTCCGCATGACATGCTGAAGATGGAATATTTAAATTAGAACCAAGTCAGTTACAGGAGTCACTATAAAAGTATTTTGATATACTAAAATTGGGCTTCTTCTCCCAGTTGTCGACAAATGAAAAAAATGCTCGGCCGATAAAAGCAGTTGGTGTTCTTCAATCAAGAGAGAGGAATAAAATTTGTGTAGTTTGGCTACCGCGTTCGTTGCAGAGTGAGTTATTTTTTTTGACTGGTTACGTGCATTGTGATTTGTGAGATAGTACCTGTGAATCGAGATTTCGGCATTTCTTTCTGCCCCCAATATTTGAGTCTGAACTTACAGAGATTTGTTCTCTGCATGGTGGAAGTAGTCTGCGACAAATATTTCTTTTTTCAATCCCAGAATGCTTACACACCATCAAGTATTCTTTATATTCGATTTGTTTTTCAAACTCTTTCTGCAAATTTGAGAAGATTAGTTTTATTGCATGTTCAGAAAGAAGTTCAGGTTCAAAATATGAAGAATACATTAGGGTGTTTAGAAAATAATGACATTTACAAAAAAGAACAAAATCTGGAGTTTCAATCAAGACCTTTTTCAATAAAAGATGTTTTTAAAAGATTAAAATCTGAAGGGGTTGGTCTTCTAGACTAAAACTTACCAGAAAACTAACAGTCACCGTCGTGAAACTTGCTCAAACATTGCTAGCATTTATACTTACACATTCTGTTCACTTTCAATTGGTGATATGGAATTTCTACTGGAACAGGTTCTTCCTATGAACTGCTACTTTATGGATCCAACTCCCAAGAGGATGCTTCCCCAATCACAATAATCTCAACCTGTTCAACCCTAGGCTTAACCATTATCTTTCCCACATATTCCCATAAACTGTGAATTACTCTGTAACTCTCTACATTGAGTGGCTCTTGTATAGGGTTAAAATAAAAAATTGCTCATTGGTACACAACACAAATATTTGTGGTGCATTATTGATTCTTTGTGTCTCCTGCTTATCTTCTCCATGCCCACAAGCATCGTTGACACTCTTGAACCCAGGTGTTGGTTCATTACCAGTTTTATGGAACTGATATAGCAGGAAATGTCAAACATTTATTAAAGTATTTTAATTCTTTGGAATTAAATATTTCCAACATCTAAAAATAAATCACACAGCCTGAGAGAAAAAAAATATTAAACTAAATTTCAATCTTTTCATTTATAATTTAATCTGGATTTTGAAATGGCTGATTCCGATGCAAAGTTATCATTGTTATTTAAAATTTAAAACATCACTGGAGAACCAAGTTGAATTATATTGTAGTGGTGTCTGGCACAAGGCCAAGTCGGGTAGGGAAATTTTGTTGCGCTAATCTTCAAAGTGAGAAGAACCTGCCTACTTTGAAAATCAGCATTCATTTAGCAGAGCTTGAAATCTAACCACTCTTATAAGGTTAAGAATATGAAATTAGACAGCCTGATTTGTTGTTATCAGAAGAGAAATGATAAAAATATCCTATCAATCTATGTATATAGTTATAAAAAAGATAAGTGTAAAGCCAGAAATACTGTCATTCAGTTATCCAAATGACAAGTGGATCAAACAAGTACAAAAAAGGTTTGTCTACGAAGCTCTGAGTTTGGTGTGTTGAATATAATATCAATCATCTACGTGACAAATTTCATATTTTTATTAATCCTATCTAGCTATCTATATTATATGTATTTTAATCATTTCCTCTCTAACAAGGCAATAAAGTCACTCGAATACAAGTAGTTACTGAGTGTTAGAGGGAATACGACAAAAAATATGAGATTTTATATGAAATATGAGAACAATAAAAAAAATAAGAATTAAAAAAACAATAACTAACAACTGACATTGCATTTAAATTTTTGAAGAACAAAGTTGACTATAAAGTAAAAAGCTGAAAGTGATTTCCACAAGCGAGAAGTGCAACTGGTAGCATAGAACTTATAGTTACATCAAGCCATTTCATCTGTAAAATGATGAGACCTTACTGCCAATCTAGTACTGCACTTTAATTCATAAAGTCTAGGTAACATTGAGGAAAGTTCATCAAAACAATTACCATGAAAGTATTTATAGAAAAGGCACAGGGAAGCTATGTTACAGCAGTGGGAAAGTGACTGAAGCTGAAAATTTTGGGGATTTTATCAATAATCTCTAAATACAAGCACCACACAAGATGTGGCAACAATATCCAAAGCAAGGAATGGTAGTATTATAAATATGTAAGAAAGATTCTGGTGAGGAAAATTGTTTAGTATCATACAGTATAAATATGAAGATCCATTTAGGTGAAACTTAGGTAGATTGTTCCTGGCTCTTTAGGATTTATTTTTTATATATCGATTATTGCACAAAATTTAATGACTGAATCAATAAGCTGTCAGATCCTCATACGTCGAAACCAACAGAGAGTCCATTATATATATATATATATATATATATATATATATATATATATATATATATGGTGACTGTCAACTCACAAAGTGAGTATGACCATCACTGATATGTCCAGTACATCAGTTAAGCTCCCACCCACAACACTGTATTCATTTGTTGTGTGAATGACAGTGGCTCATACACCAGCCATCAATCTTGTTACATATATGGCATGTCAAATCATCTCCAGGTGGTGGAAGTTGACTTTGAATGCCATCACTTCCAATGTGTCTTTTTATATGCACTGTCAGGCCTGACCTGGACTTGCACACTCTAGTGCAGGTCGGGCATTCAAAGCATGCCATTACAAAATCGTCATATGCAATAGACTGTTTGTGTTGGTGTGCTTTCTGGTGATTGAGCAGACCTGCCCTGGACAGACATATCTGACTGCATTGGGAACATGACCAGGTTGGCACCTCATGGCAATTCAGGGGTCCCTTCTGAACTCTTCTTTTCAGTTCTGTATATTTTTATGATGCCTCATGGAAGATCTTGACACCATCAAAAATGCCAACCCTCCAAGAAACTCAGTCTTCAACTAGAGTCTCCCAGTTATCTAGGCCAATATTGCACTTGTATAGTGACTATTTAATGCAATCTTTGTAACAATGTTTTGGCTTGTGCTTCAGTCTTTTTACCATTTCCAATTCTCCATACATTGTTTTGGTATTCTGTCTTCTGCTATATGAATAATGTGGCCTGTCCATCGCAATCTGCATTTGTGTATAATTGCTTCCACAGAGAGTGACTAGGTTCTTTGTAGAACAACAGTGTCAGAGGTGTGAGACATTCAGTAGATTTCAAGCACAGATCAAAATTGATGAAAATGTTCCAGTATCTTTAGATGTCTGCGATAGTCTACCATGTCTCATGTGAATATAGCAGAGATGACATTTTTTTTGTCTGCTTTTTTATGCTCTTCTGACTCCAAACATGGAACTTCTTAATCCATAACACTATCTCATCGTCAAGGGGTAGTTGAGGGTGCTACCAAGGTATACAAATTTGTCTAATACCCCAGGGTGAATACCATCAACATAAATTGATGACTATATAATGAATTCCTCAGACAGGTTGAAATATCATCACTGTCTTGTCAAGGCTGATGGACAGTCCAAAACCTTTACATGACCTTGATAGTCAATCCATGAACTCCTGAGCATGCTGAATTCTGTGTGTGACCAGGTCACAGTCATCAGTATGGAGAAGGTTGCGCACAAAACTAAAAAAGATTTTTGTCTTTGCTGCAAACCTACGCATGTTGAAAAACTTGCTAGTTGACCTGTATCTTTGCCTAATACCATGATGGCAGTCACTGAACGCATCAAGCAGTACAATTGGAAAGTAGATAGAAAACAATATATATATATAGCATATTTATATCCAAGCATTTTTGGTTGAATAATCTAGACATATATGGACTCTATATAAAAAAATCTAATAACCACAAGATTAATTATGAGAAACAATGTCTTAAAATGCCTATAAAAGCAATGTTTTGGGATATTACATGCATATCATTCTTTACTCTTAATTTTTAAATTGACGATAACAGAGTGTTCATAATTATAACGGTACATTTCATGCTCATTTACAAAAAAAATTTACAACTATCAATTATCAATTCACTCCTGAAGATGATCTTGGATGTGATTGAAAGTACTTGGGAAAAGAAAAGAAATGAGGAAAACTACAGCTTCTTCCTTAATCAGTTTAATAACAACATTAAGAAATTAATCTGTGAATTTAAGAGGATTAAAATTAAAAAAAAAAATAGACATAATATGTCCAGTCTATATTACACATATGTGTGTGTGTGTGTGTATAGACAAATAGACTATTGTATCCATATATAAAAAATATAATATGTATCCATTTAGCTCTCTGGGGAAGGACATGTGAATTTGTAAACAGTGACTATTATGGCTGATAATGCAAGACTCTTCGGTAAAGGGAATCGAGTTCTTTCAGTTACTGTGTGTTTATCTAAAAATAAATATGCTTAAAATTCACTTTCTTCCCTGCCATGCACCAACAGTTTAGGGGTAAAATCTCCAACTGACACCAATTCAGCCGGGTTTTGATCCTAGCTAGAGGCAACCGGACGCCACACTGATGAGCTGTGATACAGGAAAACAGTCTGCTTGTGGATGACAATATATATATATATATATATATATATATATGTAATCTAGAAACTAGTCATCATTTCATCAAATGCGTGTAAATTCATCATGGAAGAAATGGAACCAGATTCCAAATTCCAAATTCTAGGAATGAGAAAATCATCGCTACAAAAATGATTTGAGCCAAGAACCATTTGTAACATTATCAAATTTTAATAATTGTCAGAATAAAAATTGTTGACTTTATATATTTACATAAGTTCGACAATTTTTCTAGATGATCCTATAACCTCATAAAAGGTGATCCACACATGACTTCTTGCTCATTTGCCGTTCTATGTCCAAAGACTACAGAGTCAGCACCACTGCCATGACAAAAACAAAAAAGCACACTCTGGATATCAGGAATTATCTACTGGAAGAGTAAAAGAAAGGAAAAGGCTGCAGAAATCTCTCCAAGCAGTTTGACTTCCTGATGAGCTTTGTTCAAGGATTGAACTCACCATTACTATTAAAGTTGGTTGCACTATTTATGTTGTTTGAACTGTTCATCTCATTTTTGTTACTATATTCACAACATTTCAGCCATTGTACAATCATTTCAGCCATTGTACAATCCAACCCTACTTCAGGGCATATACATTGGAATTTTGAACTGAATCCTTTATTTCGTTGACTGGGGTAGATTGTTCTAGTTCCACATGCCAGTGACTTGACCCAATGAGTTTTGTGTTCAATACCTGGCCTCAGCAGAGGTGAAAAAATTCTTGGAGAATTGAGTTACTAAAGGGAAATAACTGAAACTGAGATATCCAAAAAAGGCATGGCATGTGGAACTAGAACAATTTACCCGCGTGTATAAAATAAAGTGTTCTGTTCGAAATTCCAATGTATATCACCTGCAGAAGGCCACAGCATAGAATGGCTGAAACATCATGAATATGACAATAAAGATGAGGACAACTCTCTGAATAAAGTAAATAGTTACAATACTTCATCTCAGAAATATAGACAGATCCTGAAGAAGGCCAGAGCATATAATGACTGAAACCTCATGAATATACCAATAAGGATGAGGACAACAGTCTGAACAAAGTAAATAGTTACAATACTTCATCTCAGAAATATAGACAGATACTATTAAAGCGTTGGTTCATTAATCTGGTAACATAGTAATTGTGAGTTCAATCCCTGGGCCAGGCAGTTTTTACTTGGACTCAGTGCAAAAGGCTGAACAGTACTAAAAATAAGAATTAGATGAGACACATAAAGCAAAATGGGAAATGGAATGAGGACAGTCTACTGAATTAGATTAAATAAAGAGTTCATTTCAGAATTCACTGTAAGTTACCCAAACCGATCTACATCTGATGAAGATCAGAGGTTTAACTGGCCAAAACGGAATAACAATAGCAAAAATGAGTATAATAGTCTGAATGTAAATAGTGTAAATAATAAAAATTCCTCTTGTATAAATCAACTATAGGATAAAGTCTACTCTGAAATTGACCAATTCCAGTAGATATTAGAAATATTTAGTCTATAGAGCAATATTCTTAAATATGGCAAAAAAACCATAACGATGTTACTAAACTATCATGGTTTCCACACCTCAGACATTCAGCTTGGTTTGGTGATAGATGGATGTGAACAAACTAAGAGAGAGATAGATAGATGTGAACAGAATAAGATAGATAGATAGATAGATGTGAACAGAATAAGATAGATAGATAGATGTGAACAGAATAAGATAATGCCATACACTGTTTTATATAATAATATAACTATTATATATGTTGCATAGACTTATATATATATATATATATGGAGAGAAAGGGATGAGGAGGAAAGGAGAGAGAAGAGAGACTATGATATATATTATAGTTACTTGTCCTAATGAAGATATGCAACTTGCTTACCTGTGAAATTTCAGTGCTGGAAGAAATGTCTGTGTGTATTCGACTCTAAAACTTCAAATTTCTCAAGCAGTTCTATAGATGACAGAAGCTGACTTGATTTATAGAATTGTTGGCCGACATTGCTGCAGGAGTAAGCCTTTTCCTATTTCCCAAATTAAGTCACACACTTGGAGAATCAATTTTCAATGTGGTACTTCAGTAAGAAACTAAATAAACTAGCTGAAAACCCACCCTACTGATGCAATTCTAAACTACTTCCTTCAAGCAGTATCAAAGGAATTTAGGCTTCAATAAAACATCATGGATATTATCTATAAAATTAATTATACTTTATTTGGAGATCATCACCATCAAGAACTCTTGAATGATATTTAATTTAAATATCTGATCAGATTTTGCTAAAGATTTCAAGTAGGAAGATTTTTTTTAAATCTGCTCATTTTACTGAAGCCATAAATACAGGGATAACTAAATAAGTTAATAATCAACATCACCAATTGCCTTGATCTATCTACTATCCTTCTCCTCATCCTTTCCTCTATCACTCCTATCTGCTCTCACTCCAAATCCTCTGTAACCCCTTGCGTGCCAGTGGCTTCCCACCTTGCTTGGGGTGAAATGCTTTAAAAAAAAAAAAAAAAAATAGTTAATAAATATGATTTATGGACTCTTCGTGATTATTGATTTTGCTACAAATGTACAGTAAGATGATTTGTAAAGTTTTGATTTCCTGGAAAATTTTGTTTAAAAAATCATAGAAAAAGTTAAACTTTGGATTCTGGGAAAGGAATTTTCAGCTAGATATCTCAAGACTCTAATGAACACAAAGTTAGAGTCCAAATTCACAAAACATTTATATTGTAAACATAACTTACCATAAAAACTTAAAGAAGTTTTGGAATTTTCAAAAACTAATAAGTTAATACACATTAAAGGTTCCTTCCTTCCTTAAATGGTATATATGATGCATACATGTCTCTTTATGAATCCATATTGACTTGGCAGAAGAGTTCCCACAGTAGGCTGCCATTTGTTTCTGTAGGAGAATGGCCACCAACCAAGGCTACAGCACCCAGTCAGTTCTATTATTTAACCCATAGATAAGGAGAGAAAAGATGGATTCTTACCTTTCCCAAGAGTATTTCTATGCAAGTGAATGTAACAAACTCAATTGGAATTTGCTCTCCAATTTCTCATCCCAAGCCATTATCCATTACACCACCTGCACATCCAAGCTTACAGCACCTGATATTTCCTCAGTGGTCACCCATCTAAGCTTAACATTGCTTAAACAACGATTAACTGGTGTTTCAATGTGAAATGGCTGTAAAATGCATTAAATATCAATGTATCTACTGTGTTTTATAACATAAATTCTATATTACGAAATGGACAAAGTCCAACAATTTAATTATTAAAGATATATTCAGGCCGGTAAATGTTATTTAATACTGTTTATTATAAACAGAGCATTTACTTAAATACTTGTATCTATAACGTTAAACATAAAAATATCTTTAATAATTAAACATAAATTCTCTTGCAAACATTTATGTTTAGTATTCAGGATGTGAGTGATCATGACTCTCCACAACTTCCAATCCGTTTTGGCTCTGTGCATTATTTTGTTAATATCCTTTCCAATCCCTGTTCTACCATCTATTTACACAAGCTTGTTAAGTAGGTTACTTACTGTTTTCCTCTTGTTCACTTGCAATTTCTTGCCTTCCGTATGTCCTGGGAGTATCAAATTTTCTAACCCTTCTTTCCTCATTATGTGTCTCAAAAATTTCAGCTGTCTCTTTCTGATTCTAAGAATTAGTGTTTTTTCTGTTCCCATTATTCCTTGTTGCTTACATATCCAGTCCATGGTACACTCAACATTCTTTTGTAGATCCAAATCTCTTTTGCATCAACTCTATTCTTCCTCTGTTATGAAATTGTTGATTTAATCTGATATAACTTCATCAGGCAAATAGATTTCTATTTCTCCCTGGTGAAAGAACCCTAAGTTTATATACAACTGAATGGGCAGGACCCATTTCAACTGCAGGTGGAACAAGTCAACTTATTAAAGCACTAATTTACATTAGCTGAAGGCTATGAGTTCAATACTTGTGATGGGTAGTAAATCTACATTTGAGCTATTTGACACCTTAACAGAAATTGTCCAAGATTCATTCTTATATTGAAAATTGATACCACATGGCAGTTCAAGATTCTTTTCTTTGTTTCTAACAATATTTTCTTTTCTCTTGATATTTAGCTGAGTTTCTGAAAGACATCTTTTGCTGTCCCTATGTGCCTTTGTGTGCTTAAATATTAGTGTATCAGAAAGTTCACCTTTGCATATAAAACACAAGAGATAAATCTGAGTTATTTCTTAGGTGATAAAAAGGTTTGTAAATCAAGATGGGTTTATATGCAATCAAAGATAGCCTGTTTTATTGTTCATTTATATAAGATTGTTTTTTTCTTTTTAATTTGAGCATGCAGTCATTTGTATAAATTAAAGCTATTTTATTTGCTTTCACACAAATACCCTTTGGAAAGATATAGATTTGTTCCCCCCCTCTCCAGCTATGAGTTAAATAACAAATTAGACTAAATTTTTTAGCCTTGATTGACAGTAAAAGAATATCTATGACTTTCAAATCAGTTGGGTGTTGGGCTCGCAACTCCAACTTATAAAGCCCTGTTTGCTATGGAAACCACAGCAGCAATGCCTAATATAGCAAGGTTGTGGCCCTACGTGCCACAGGGAGTCTACTGGGTTAATATACATACACAATGCAGAAATTAATAAAAAAAAATATCAATATTGCAATATAAAATGAATATATCAAAATCAATGTAACAGGCCCTCTTCATTTTGTACCTCAACAAAATAAATTTAAGTGTATGACTAGATTGGCAACTAGGTCTCACCATTCTGCTATTGAACAATCTAGATGTAGCTATATATTCTATTCTTAGAGTTTCTTTTCTCGCACTTGTCACCTGTGGAATACTATTCTGATTTTTTTTGCTTCCCTGTCACCTCCAAACATGAAAACTTTAAATGTAATGCCAGTTACTATTTTCTCTCTTCACGAAACTTGTTCTTTTATTGTCCTATCTCGAAACCAAATTTTTCACATTCTCTTCCACTTGCAGTAACCACTTGTGTCTTAGTGGCATTATTACTTTGCTTGGAGTAAAATGATTAATATATATTATGATAATGACATTTTTTGTTTCTGGGTGAGGAACTTTTGTTCAAAAGTAATGAAATAGACATGAATTTATTTTAGTTCTTGAACCATATATGCAATAAGTGTAAAAAATCAAAATATTTCATAAGCTGTTTTTTTCAATTTGCTCATAATATAATTGGATAGTACTTTTTAATGTAGTTGCTATAGCATAACATAGAAATTTACAAAAATTGCAAACTTGTAAAAGTTTGAATTTTCAATTTACTAATGATATAATTGGATAGTACTTATGTATTTTTTAACGTATTCAACAGTTTATATCTATAGGATAACATACAAAGTTACAAATAAACAAATAGTTCTAAAAGGTTCCATAAAGTTTTAGAAGACCCCAGAAAATCATAGTACTACTATGCTTATATATGATTTTAGAAATGTGTTGGGTGGGGTGACATTTTTTAATAAATAAACTTAATTTAAACCTGTTTTCATTATTTTTGAACAAAGGTTAATCAAATTATGATAGAAGAACTCAATTATTTTACAAAAAGTTTTACAAAAACTTCACAACCCTAATATATATATATATATATATATATATATATATGTATGTATATATATATATATATATTGCCATCCACAGACACACTGTTTCACTCTATCACAGCCCATCAGTGTGGCTAGATGTCCGGTTGTCTCTAGCTAGGATCAAAACTTGGCTGAATTGGCATCAGTTAAAGATTCTGCCCCTAAGCTGTTGGCACATAACAGGAACAAAGGTGAATTTAAGCATATTTATTTTTAGATAAACATATAGTGACTGAGAGAACTCGATTTGATTTACCAATATATATATATATATATATATATATATATATATATATATAGTTATTTATTAAGTATAGCTTGGACTAAACTCATTATTATTTTGTTTTGCATGACCAGCTTCTTAACTATTAAATCATGAGAAAAATCTACTCAATGTGGAGAGCATTCAACAAACAAAGAAGATATAATGAAAAGTACTTTTCAAATATGCTTAAAATATAACATATAAAATGAATATATATTGTTAGCATGAAATAAAAATGTGAAATATGGAAATTAAAAAAAATTACTTGAAAAGAAACTGAAGAAAGCAAAATGATTGTTGGAATCTAAGAGGCATGAAGAAATCAACAGAAATCAGAGAGCAGACCAAGGTAAGAGATATTACAGATTGTGTTCAAAAAACAAAGGGAGGTTGCTGGGACACACAGAAGGAAAGATAACAGGTCGAGCAAAAGGTTGTGAGAGTAGCTAATACTACAGCAAAAGGCTAGAGAAAAGATTAAAAGATGGCATAGCAATGTTTGCAGAGAATCCCATAGAAACAATCATTAGGGAAGGATTTGGAGAAGACATTTTTCCTGCTGTGTGCTGATGATTTTTGACGATGATGTTGATGAGAGTATATGTGCATATGCACATGTTGTGCTTGTGTTTCTTTTATAGATGAGAAACACTGATTTTATCGACTTATTTTGTTGCTCTGCATTTTGGGGCCTTAATGCAGAATCCTTTTATTGAATTGTGAGAATGGGCCGAGTGATTTTAAAAATGAATGGAAAACAAAAAAAATAGAAAATAAAAATTACAATTTTATTTTGCGATAAATCAAAGGGAAAGAAAAGCCCTGAGTGAGCCAGGAGACTGCCCTTAAAAAAACGCAGGAGTTCTTGAATAGAAAGAAGAAAATCAATAAAAACGCTTATTGCAGTTCAGGTAAAACTATGCTTATTTATTAATAGCAACAATAAAAGTTACCAAATTCAACTTGAGAAACCCAGGAGACGTCATTTTCATAGAAAATAATTCTTCCTCTTTGTATATTAAAGTTTTATTACTCTTTCCTCCATGTACTTTTTTCCTTTCAATTTTATTTCGCATTCTCACTTATGGTAAAAATCAATAAATGCTTTATCGTCTAACTTCAAAATATGAGGCATCATGTCAAAGACATTTGACAATAGAACATTGGGGACCAAAAGAAATTCTTTTATTTTTGACTTGTAAACAAAGTACTTTAGCATCTTTTCTAAGAATAACCTTAAAAAAAGACAAATTACAAAAAAAAAAAACGAGAGGGAGAAAAGTTGTGGAAAAATTTGAAAAAAAATTTTCTTAACTCTTTTCTTTCTGTGAAGATTTATAAAATTTTTTGGAAAGGTTTTGAAGAAAAAAACAAAAATAAGAATTTCATGGCATCTTCACATGTCTTTTAATTTAATACACTCTTAAGTTACATTCAATGATCAGTGAAAGTATTCTGTGTTCATGCTCTTTATATAGAGATTTTTGATAAAATCCAAAGAATCAGCAATATTACTGGTCCTGACCTGGCATCTCGGCTTCAGTCATTTTCCCAACACCTTAAGGTTATGTCCCTGTGTCTTTTCTATAATAAATACTTCTGTGCTAATTGTTTGGATGAACTCTTCTCATATTTGTAAATACTCATTGGGGCTAGTTTTTAGAATTGTTGTTTTATTCCCCTCCCCCCACAGACAATGAATTGTAAATATGGAGACTAGTAAGTATTTTCATAGAGACAAAGAGGTATTATGGTGGATGTAGTAAGAAAGGTATGTAAGAATGTGTTGTTTTGGTGTATGGAATATTGTTTGTATGATTGGGTCAGTGTTTGTGGCTAGCTAAGTTATCGTTAAGACAGAAGAAGACTGTCCTTTTCCCAATCCCCACTTCGGCCTTTTGCTACATTTCTGTGTATTAAACAGAATGAATATTGCTCTTCTCTGTGATAGCTGGACATTTTGAATTTAAGTAATAGACTGGCATCAAGATCTCATCAATTTTCAGTTGAGTTGGCTAGATGAAGCCATAAATTCTATGCCAAGAGTTTCTTTTCTTGCACTTCTCACTTGTGGAACTTTCCAGTCAACTTTAATCTTCAAAAATTTAAATGCAATGTTGTTATCTACTGTCCTGGTTGATCTTTTTCTTTTTGCTCATTAGTAATGTTTTCATTTTCTAATACTTCCACACCTAGTAGTCTGCTTGTGTCTTAGTGGCTTTATTGCCTTGCTTAGGATGAACATGATTAAAAAAAAATTTGGTCATGTGTTCTTGGTAAACTGGGATTTTCTTTCCATATGAATGAATAAGAAAAAAGACAAAGTAACTTCTAAAGATCACTGGATGCAACATACACCTGAGGAAGACTGAAGAATATATCAGCTGAAATAGTGGGATATAAACAACAAAGATGAAGATCCTAACTTTCTTATAGTGTTATGTTTTGTAGAAGAGATGACTAAGAAAAAAGACAAAGTAACTTCTAAAGACCACTGGATACAACATACACCCGAGGAAGGTCGAATAATATATCAGCTGAGATGTTTGGATAAAAACAACAAAGATGATGACACTGCCCTCAGTATAGTGTTAAACTATAATGTTCTTATATAGTAGATGAATTAGTGAAACTACAAAGTAACTTCTAAATTACCAAGGAAGGCTGAAGAACATATCAACAGAAATATTAGTAAAGGAAAAACAGCAAAGGTGATGGCTCTCCACATGAGAACTTCAGGGAGCAGAAATAGTGGTAGAAATCAGCAAAAATTAAAGACACAGAAAGTTAACATTATTTACATTATTCAGACTATTGTCCTCATCTTTGTCGCCATATTTATTACAACGTTTCGGCCATTGTATGCTCTGGCCTTCTTCAGGTAGTTGGAATGTTGAACTGAACCCTTTATTTCGCTCACTGGGGTAGACTGTTCTAGTTCCACATGTCATATGTAATGGATGTCAGTTATCAGTTATCTCCTATTAATTTCCCTCTGAAAGTTCTCCACTGCCTTAACCAGGTATTGAACTCACACTCTTTGGGTCCTGTCACTGGATCTAACCAAAGTCTTTATCCACTGTGCCATGTGTCCTCAAGAGTGTGAGTTCAATACCCAATTAAGGCAGTGGAGAACTTTCAGAGGGAAATTAACAGGAGATAACTGATAACTGACATCCATTAAACATGGCATATTGAACTCGAACAGTCTACCCCAGTGAGTGAAATAGAGGGTTCAGTTCAACATTCCAGCCACCTGAAGAAGACCGGAGCATACAATGACCGAAATGTTGTAATAAATATGGCGATAAAGATGAGGACAATAGTCCGAATAATGTAAATAATGTACATAATACCTCATCTCAGAGATATAGACAGATACTGACAGAAAGTTGAATTAACATTTTTGCAAGATGAACGTGAAATTTTTCCTGGACATATTTAAATGAGTTATTTTTTTTAATATTCAATAAATGTTTCTTCTTTTCCTTACAACCTTATTCCTTTCAAATCGAATTATCTGTTGACCTTTTAAATTTTTAGGGTGCTCCATTTCAACGGCATTTCTGGGAACAGGTTAGTTGTACCCATCTCAAAGTAACATTGAACAAATCTTACTGGACTGCAATTATAGCAGCAGATAGGTGTAATCTCTGATCCGACCTACTGGAAGTGTCATGTCTTCATGCCTTATCCAAGATAATAAACATCAAGTAAATATAAGCAAACTTAGCTGAAATTTGAACCATGTTCCTGATTCCATTGTCAACACAGACATTGAGATTATCTTAATTGCAAACAGCACAAAGCCAATCTCAAATCTCTGTTGGATCTTTTACAAATAAATGCAAACCAAAAAGAAATTTCTCATTGAAAGAGAAAGTCATAAATTAGCTTTGATATTTGTCTTGTGAAAATGATGAGTATCTATCTAAAAACTGATAACATCAAAGCAAATCTTTAATTATTTGTTTTCAGATTTGCAACGGTCAAGAATTTACCGTTTCTCCAATAATTGGAATTGGTTATTGAAAGATTTCATTGTTTTTCTTCTGCCAGGAATTACGGGCACTGGTCCATATTTAACTTGTATAAAGTTTGCAATTATCTGATTCAGATAAAGTGGATAAAATTGGAATCTGATGAAGGAATAATTTGCTTTTGATACAGGCTAACCTGGATGGGCACAACTTGGATGAATCCAACCTGGATAGCCCCATTTGATGATTACACTCTTGTTATTGGTCAATTAATTAAATGACACAAAATTGAAAATGTTGAAGAGGACAAAATATGAAAAGCATGTAATGTACTTTTTCTAGCAGAAATGAAGATAATGAATGTTTGCATGCAAGAGATATTTCAGATAATAGGATTCTTAAACATGATCTGAAATTTCCCGAGGAGGAAAATTGTACTACAGAACATTAAACAGATACAATGATACACAAAAGTAATAGACAGAAAGTTTAAAGAAAATAATAATTTCTATTATTGCTACTAACCTAAAAAAATTTTATGGTCATATTCAGCCCAAGAGCCACTCAATATAGAGGGTTACAGAGTAAGAAGCACAGTTCATGGGCATATGTGGGGAAGTTAATGATTCACCCTAGACTTGAACAGGTTAAAATTGTGATGATACAGGAAGGATCCTCTTGGTAATCGGTTACACAATGTAGTGGTGCATGGGAAAAAAGCTGTTTGACTGGAACTTACAACTCATGAATGAAAAATGAAGAGAACGAGACAGGGTTCACTACAAAATATGGTGGGTCAAAGAATTTAGTTTTACTGAAGACTTTCCATGGGAATAGTAGGAAAAGGTTTGTGTCATTTTGTCTGAAGGAATGGGGTTTGTAAGATGGAAAACATTTCATTTCCCACAAGGCCACATAACCACTTTTGAACTCTATGAAGACAGGAAAGTGAAATGTTGACAATTCTGCCCATATATGGTAGCAGTTCTTCATTTTTGGCCTGACCTGGATCTTGTAAAGCTTATCGATAGCAGAACATATGAGCTGAATATAGTAGATGCTTCGGATATACTTGAGTGCCACTTGAAAATTTGTGAACCCCAACAGACAATTTAAAATGAGCCTATTAAATGTGCATCCAAACACCACTTTGTAAAGTAGACTTTCAAAATAATGACCACAAACTCTAAAAAGAATATATTTTAATTATTTATTAAAAAAATGTGATTTATTTTCCCAAAAATTAAAATCTAACTTGTACAAAAGTATGTAACCTCTCCGCTTTGTATTGATGAAGTCAAGTAGGTAATAAATTCAGCTGAAGCAAATTTGGGTTCTTAAGCATACAATATAAGCTGACCAATCAAATGAAACATCCTTAATAAATTGGTTGGGCAACATAGAAAAAACAAAATGGAAACCAGCTAAGGAACTGTAATGTCAAGCTTTTGCCTCACAGATCAACAATCCTGAGAGGAAAGGAGATATCTGAGGACATTAGGAAGAAGGTAGTGACTTTTCACCACTCTCAGGGAAAGCTTTACAATTATATGAAAAAGATTGCAGCTCTATCCATCCACTGTAAGACAAATAATTTACAAATGGAAGACATTCAATAAGATCAAAATGATCACCTAGAAATATTAGAAAAATAATAAATCAGATAAAGCTCAACCCACTCATCACTTTTGGAGGCCCTCTCTGGCAGCATCTGGAGTAAATGTCTATGTGTCTAAACTCAGACAAAACTGAATGGACATGGCATTCATTGGAGGATTGCTAGAAGGAAGCCTCTCCTCTCAACAAAGAACAAAGCTACCAATTTAAACTTTGCCAGAGAACACTTGGATAAATCAGAGGCCTTCTGGATGTCCAGTCTCTTGACATATGAATCAAAGATAGAACTATTTGGTCACAATCAAAACTGCCATGTTTGCAGAAAGGGGAACACTGCCTACCAAACAAAGAACTTCATTTTAAAAATGAATTCTGGTGGAGGTGTAGGGGAGTTATAACTGAATAAATAATTATACATCCCCTAACATTTATACAGTCAGAAATACTCATAAAAATGAGAAACAGCAAGACATGGAAAAGACAAAATGAGTATTATTATCTGGTTGTTATGTGGTGTTGAAGACATGAGAGACAGTAATACTGAGTAAAATTGTGAGTTTGGTATCCAACAGAATTATTTTCAGCTCATTATTATTATAAGAATCAAAAGAAAATTGGGGCACACCTGGTTACTTTTCAGGGTGCATTAGTGCGCCTGGGTGTACAGGTTGAGAAACACTGCTCTAACCTCTCTCAAGTGAGTTTTGCAACAAGAAATGGTAAGAAAAAAATCCCCAAAATCCATTGAAAGTGTCTGATCAGTGGTTACAGAAAACACATAACTGCAACAAAAGAAAAACTGCCCCTGAGGATTCAACTAAAACTATTTACACATATTGGCACATGACACATTTTCAGTTTTGGGGAAATAAATAATTAAATTATATCTATGTTTTTGTTTATGTTCATTATTTGAAAAGTCTCTCTCTCTCTCTCTATCTATATATATATATATATATATTATATATATATAAGTTGTATATACAGTGCTGTAAAAGTGAATATCTAAGATAATATTTAAAAAATTGTCTCTTTTTTCCAGATAATCAACAAATCTTAATTAAACTATATATTCATTAAGAAAAATCTTTATTAAATGAATTACAACCACTTTAAAAAATTTTTATGAAGATAGAATAAAAATATTAATTCAAAATTAAGATGTGCAAAATTAAGTGAACTCTTACATTTAATATTTGATGACTTCTCCTTTTGCGGTCACAATGTCAACTTGTCTTTTCCTATAATTTTTAAGGAGTGAGCATCAATTTTGACCATTCTTCTTGGCAAAACTTCCACAATTGTTCAATATTAACTACGTTTCTTTCATGCACTGCTTTCTTTAACTTGAGTCACAGGTTTTTAATTGGTTTTAGATGAAGACCTTTTTTAGAATTGAAATGTCTTTTTTCAAACCCCATCTTTTTGTAGAATTTCTTTGATGTATTGGATCACTGCCCTGTTAGAAGATCTACAGCCCTGACCTAAACTCAAATTTTGAACCAAGAGCAAAAAAATTTAATTCAAAATTACTTGGTATTATGAAGAGTCCATTGTGCTGTCAATGCATACTATTTTACCTGTGCCAGTTGTAGCAAAGCACCCCCAAATCATAATGCTGTTACCACCATGTTTGTTGGCCCCAAATTCTTTTCTTCAAAAGCTTTAATAGGAGCTTGCCAAACATACTGCCTATTGTTGCCCACCCCCAAAAACTCTAGTTTGGTCTCATCTGACTATAAAACAATTTACCTGACCATTTCTAACCTATTGATATGAGCTTTGGCATAGTTGAACCCAGCTTGTTTGTGCTTTTTATTAAGCAGTGGATTTTTTTCTAGGCATTCTGCCATGAAGATCAGCATCATTCAGATCTCATTGTGCTGTAGACATATGCACATTGATTCTGACATTGCCTTGAAGAACTACAGAGGTCACTGCAGGATGTACCTGGGCTTGCCAAACTAGATATCTACCTCCTCTTGCAGATGGTCAATTCTTGATAATTGGTTTTTCAAACAACAAAAATTGTTGAGGAGTGAAGGTAGACTAAGACATCAGTCTTTTTAATTATAGAAAGAAACTTTTCTCCAAAGAAAAAAAAACAAATTTTCTTAATTTCTAAGGCAGATGGAAAAATGACTGAAGCCAAGATGCCAGTTCAGAGCCAATAACATTGCAGATTCTTCTTAGGATTTTATCAAGAATCTCTAAATATTTAGCAGGAACACCGCACCAGATGTGGCAGCAATATTCAAAGCATGGATGTATAGTAGGCTTTTAAATATGTAAGACAGATTCTTTTGAGAAAAACTGACTAGCACAACACAGAAAAACAACTTTCATAGTAGCAGACCTAGCAATTGGACCAAATATAAGAAGTGATCTTTTTCCTATACATCCCTCATTCCCTGTACTGCCATCCATTTACACAAGCTTGTGGGGGTAGGTTACTTGCTGTTTTCATCTGTTCCATTTGCCATCAATGTACCCTGTGAATATCAAATTTACCAAGTGATGTAATGAATATGCATACACCTGGGTTCCCCTCACAGTAATATGATTGGCTGGTGTCAGTCATAAATACAGACTGATGTAGAGGTACATGAGGATGCCTATTGACTATGCCTATGGACTATGCCTATTGTCTTTGCCTATTGCCTATGCCTATTGCTAACCATTATGACGAGGACCAGTTCATTATGGTTACCTGCTAGATTGTCCTACTCGGTTACAATAGCCCAAAACCACTTTGCTACTTCAAACAAATATATCCCGTTCTGTCACATATCACCAAGCCTTCCTTCTTCCATATGATCTTCTGTGGTGAAAATGGCTGTGGTACTTTCAATGAAAAATTACTATACAGATTACTGTATCTCATGTGGCCCACTGTTTGAAAAATGCTGCCTTTGCTTGTACTAAAGGTTCAAGCCAGAAAGGTCTTCTTAACTTAGGCACAAACATTATTTATTTCTTGACTGAATTTAATCTAAGCAAGGCAGTAAATCCACTAAGACACAAGGGGTTACTGGGTGTGAAAGAATTAGAAAAAAGAAAACCTTATGAACGAGTGAGAACAATGGAAAAGAAATCAGTGAGACACTAGATAATGTTTGACTTTATTTAAAGCTTTGAAGATCAAAGTTGGCCTGAAATCATGGCACTTGAAGAGGTTTCCACAAGCAAGAAGTGTAAGAAAATAAACTGTTTTCATAAAAGTTATAGTTACATCTAGCTAATTCACCTGTAAATTGATGAAACTTTGTTGCCATTCTAGTACTGTGCTTAATTTCCTAAAGTCTAGCTACCACAGTGGAGAGTTCATCCGAACAATTACCAAGAAATTATTTATAGAAAATGATCAGAAAGCTATATTAAAGAAGTGGGAAAATGAGTGAAGCTAAGATGCCATGTCAGGACCAATAATATTGCTGATTCTTCTTTGGATTTTATTAATAATCTCTAAGTATATAACAGGAGTAACGGAACATATGTAGCAGTAATACTATGAGCAAGGACAAATGGTAGACATATAGATATGCAAGACGGATTCTGGAGAGAAATATTGTTTAATTTTGGATGTTTATTAAAATTAACAAGCCATTTCTTGCTCTAGTTAGCAGCAGATTGTAAAACACTTGGCAATTTGACCTTATTGAACTGATGTTATCCTTTAAGTCTCCAATTGAGGCTTGTGATAAGTAACATGCCCACTTTGGCAGTAAGGCATGAACTGTTGCTAATGTTTTGTGTGCCTACAATTGCAAAAGAATTCCTTGTTGAGAAAGTTAAAAGTTCTTAGGACAATGGAATTGTGAAGTTACCCCGAAAGGTTTCATTCAATAAATGTTAATATTGAAGATAAAATAAATTGGCCTCATAATTTTTCTCAATCTTTTATTATCAAGGTACATTATGTAAAAAGATGTTTGCAGGAAAATAATCCTGCAAAAGTTGAATTGATTGAATGACTTGAAATAAAATCTCTGGAAATAATGTAGAAAGGATTTAGAAAGGATTCCTTTTTTTTTTTTGCATGCATGTCTCTTGCATGTGTGTTTCTTAGAAAAAGATTTAAATTTGTGCCAGCAAATGGATTATCTTTTGAACAGATTGCAGGAATTAATATTAACAAGATGTGTTGAATATTGTTCAGATATTTGCACAAAGAAATTGAAATATGCTTGAATTTTAACTGGCAAAAGGATTTGAAATGCTGCATTTGACTGAACTAAAGGGCAAGATTCAAACATGGTTGTGTCTCATCCTCTTGGCGTCATCAGTTATGTTCCTCAGTAAGATTATCATAGCCCTTTACTATTCCATTCACTTGATCAAGGGCAGATGTTATATATCTTCATGACCTTGACCTTTTCTTCATTGCGTTGTCCCACACCCTTCAATTTAAGTTCATTTAGATTCATAATAAACCAAATGTTTTTTTAGTTGTTTCAGTGTTACGAGCCTAGTCTGAATAGACATTGTGAACATTTTTATACTTTTTATATTTTGCAGGACCTGAATTCATTTTTCTTGAGATTTTTAGTACTTTGCAGGACCAGTTAATGTTTACATTCCATTGTCATATAACATGGCAACTTCTTGACAACAGGACAGTAGAGGAGCTTATATAGATCATTCATTACTGTCAAACTCTCAGCCACAGCAGAGAAGAACCTGGACGAAGCTTTGCTGAGAAACACAGGCCTCTGGCTATTGTGGCCAGGGTTCTTGGATGAGTTATATATTCTGGACACTATTTGGGCTTGCCTGTCCATTTTTACTGCTGGCAGTCTTGCCCTTTATAATTTCTGCCAAGGATGGTTACTTCCTACATTCATGGCCTTATTTACTTCTGGCTACCTCAGATCCTTGCCTTCAGCATTCCTAGCCTTTGCTTCTTCTGGCTACCACGGACACTTACTACTCATTGGTCCCAACTTCTGTCATCACTATTTTGAATCAACTCTCTTGGTTGATTGTCATTAATGAACAGCAGAAAAGGAAAGAATTTTTGCATCATATCATGATGTGGATACACTACGATAACCCTAGGCATAGAACATTGTTGGGTAAGCCCGTCAATGCATCAATATCATTGACAAGTCCAAATATCCATGGTTCAAAGTTTCTGCTTTGCATCTGGTGGGATCAACTGGGTTTAGTTTATTATGAGCTTCTAAAACCATCATGCTATTGGCTACAACTGATGTGTTTGAGCTGAGCATTGAAGAAAAATTGATCACTATACAAGCAGAGACATGGCAAAGTGATTTTGCAAAATGACAATCCTAGGCTGTTGGAAAACAAGTGAAAACCTACTTAGAAACACTTAAATGCGAAGTCCTACCCAACATGCTGTATTTACCAGACATTGTTCCGTTCGATTATCACTTTTTTCTGATTGATGGCCTGGCTGAGCAGCACTTTCATTCTTATGAAAATGCCAAAAAATGGGTCGACCCATGGTTAGCCTCAAAGAATGGACATGGAATTCAAATGCTACCAGGAAGATGAGAAAAAGTAGTGGTTAGCAATTGACAATAGTTTTAGTGACATGTTTCTTAATAATTTTTGCAAATAAAACATTCATTTTCATGTAAAATCAGTGAGAACTTATTCAAGGTCCTAACATATTGAAATAGATATGAGTTATACAAGATCAAAAGTTATATTTCATTTGCAAGCCAGGCGGCCTAACCTTAAAACATGTGCAATTCATAATAATTTAAAACATTATATTTTTTCTTATAGAGAAAATAATGCTTCATATTTTCCAGAACACATGTTTTGCTGACATGACATAGTGTCATGTACTTTTTTAAAAAAAGATCTCAGTTTCAACCCTAAACATTTAGCCTCAAATTTTTGCAGTCAGAATTATGACACAGGACCCATTTAGGGACAACTCCCTGACATACCACAATTTTGATACATGCTAAGAGGAGGGCTAAAAGTTGGGAAGGAATGCAAAACAGGAATAAAAAAAAAAATCAGTTTTTTAAAGGGATTCATTTCTCTTTGATGTAAGATTCTAAAAATGGTTTTAGCGTTAATTTGCATTTCATTTCTTTAGTTGTTCTAGAGACAATAGGGCACAAGATTCAGTCTCCAATGCTTTGACTTCCAAAAAGTGAAATGTTTACCTAAAATAGATAAGTAAAATTGAAATACATGTTAGACAAGGTAACAAGGTGAAAGCTGTAAGAATCTGTAATGTTTAATCGTGTACAAAAGGCGTAGCCATGGGTGTGCTACAAATTAGTGTTGTCAAAATCAAGATGATGCCAAAATTTTACTATTTTGTCTGTGTAGTAACAGGTAATAGAAAGTATCACAAAGATATTCAAAAGTGTATGGATATGTTGTAGTGGGAATGGAATGCAGATGGAGCAACCAATCATTACTGATAATGGTACCCACTCCTGTCAGTCAAAGAGACAATGTCTAGTGTACTGTCTCTGTAGAAAGACAGTAATGTCTGATCAGGAAGAAAGAGAGTGTCAACCAGCTAGCCATTGAGATAGTCAGGACAGTGAGCTGACCCATGTTGACTATGCAAATAATTCCTTTGCTAGCCAACCACTAAAGCATTAGGCTCCATAGGGAGAACTTAGCAGTATGCTCTGTTGACCACACAACAGGATTGCCATGTGTTGCCAAGGATTTTTATTTGTGGTACCCAGTGTCATTTCAAATTCATTTATCCTTGTTTCCAGTGTCTCAGCTACATTTGTACCATGTGGTGTTTCCATGTGGAAGTCTTGCCAATGCCTTGCTTGTCATGATCCAATGTTTGATTCTACTGCTTTTGACTTTTCCATCCCTCTTCGTTGGCAGATACCCAACCAATAAGAAGAAAATCCCTTCAAATAATAAAAACTATTTCTCAGAAACTGTGTAATGTCATGGCATTAAGAAATGACATTAGAGACAAAGAAAAAAGTGCTGTCTACCCACTTATGTGGCAGTGAACACTCAACAGATTTTTACAAAGGAATAAAAACTGGTGATAACTAAAATTTGACAAATGTTGAGATGACAGTGCATATGGTGAATAAAGAATTTTAAGGCAAACAGTAACTAGAAATAAACTGAGGTTAGTAATCAGAAAATAGTTGAAATTTGAGGGATATATAATAAGGAAAGAAGGCTTAGAGAATTCAATATTCAGAGGGCAGATTAAAAACAAGAGAAGCAGAGAAAATCAATAAATAAACTACTTGACAGTTTTGAGCAAATGGATGGAGGAACAAGTACTACAAAAATAAAGTCATAAATGAGAATGTATTGCTAAGAGCAACAAAAGACAAGAAAATGTGGAGAGCCATGTTTGGCCACATTCTGAAAAGACGTGACTTGACAAATTTGAGCAAATGAATGAGGGAACAAGTATTATACAATAAATCCATACAATTCCAATAAATCTATTTTTAAACTTTTCTATACAAAGTTCTCTTATTACAAGGCTCAAGAGCCACACAAGGTAGAGATTTACTGCTAAAACGGTGGAATATGAATGAAAGAGGAGGTGGTTGGTAGTAAAATTTATGAGGATAAAGAGGATAGATAATGACTGACCCTTGACTTGAAGATGTTAAGATTGTAAAGCATTCATGAGGGAGACCTTTTCACAAAGTAGCAAATTTATTGCCCTTTTTTATTTAAAAAATCTCTTATGTGTTATAGGCAAAGTTGTCTGGTAGCTCATCAATATGCCATAGACTTGTACCTAGCATAATTCCATAATATGGTAATATTAAATGTCAAATGGCAGTGTGGCGTTTATGCATGCCATCAGACAGAGTATCTAGAAATAAAAACAGCAGAATTTCACTATAAATTTATAAGTTTTGTGGAATGTATTTATGTTTCAGAGTTTGGTAATCAAGACGTCACAAGTATGTTTTTCAAAGTTATCATCATTTGATTCTGTTTTGAAATTGGCTGAGTTATTGGATCCCTTATCTTCTGTTAACAACTGACCTTATAGAAATGAAGTAGAAAGGAAATTTACTAAGATAAAATAATTTACATAGAAACTTGTGTATTATTTTTTGACCAGAGAAAGCAAGAAATGAAAGTATAGAATAAGTTGTTTATGTACAAGGGTAGGCTGAAAACTTTGTAGGCTATGAATGAGTGATGCTAGAGCTGTGAAATCTTGTATGGATGACATTTCACTGTTCAAGGGTAGACTTCAAAAGTAACTAGTAGCAACTTCTCTTGAAAAGGGACAAAATCCGTATCATAGTTCTTCAAACACCTGGAGAGAAAGGGTTTAGCCCTCAAAAACATTCATGATGACATGATCGCTACATTAAGAACTAGCAGCAACTTCTCTTGAAAAGAGACAAATTTGTATCATGGTCACTATTTACATTATTCAGACTATTGTCCTCATCTTTGTTGCCATATTTATTACAATGTTTCAGCTGTTGTATGCTCTGGCCTTCTTCAGGTGGTTGGAATGTCAAACTGAACCCTTTATTTTGCTTACTGGGGTAGACTGTTCTAGTTCCACGTGCCATGTTTGATGGATGTCAGTTACCAGTTATCTCCTGTTAATTCTCTTCTTCAAGTTCTCCACTGCCTTAACCGGGTATTGAACTCACACTCTTTGGGTCCTGTCACAGGATCTAACTAATGCTTTTATCCACCACCTGAAGAAGGCCAGAGTATACAATTGCAGAAACAGTGTAATAAATATGGCAACAAAGATGAGGACAACGGTCTGAATATTGTAAATAGTGTACATAATACCTCATTTCAGAAATATAGACAGATATTGTATCATGGTATTATTAAATACTTGGAGAAAAAGGGTTTAGTCCTCAAGGACATTCATGATGATATGATTGCTACATTAGGAGATGAGGCTCCAGCTTTATCAACAATGCAAAAGTGGTCAGCTGAATTTAGAAGGAGAAGGGAGGGTCTTGAAGATGATCCAAGGTCTGGATATCCTGCGACTGCCACCACTGAAGAAAACATTGATTATGTTCACTATATGTTGATGGATGACAGGTAATTGACTATAAATTAAATAACCAATGTTGTTAGCATATTCTATGAGAGAGTTGAGAATATTCTACACAATGAACTTTGCATGACAAAGGTTTATGTTCAGTTGGTGCCATGTCTTCTTAAACCTGATTAGAAGTGCACCAGGCTGATCCCATCAAAGGAAAATCTGATATTGTTTGAGGCAGATCCAGCTGGATTCCTTGAATGATTCCTAACTAAGGATGAGTGTTGGGTACATCACTTTTAGCCAGAGACAATTCATGCAATAAAAATATTCCTCCTCATCTGATCCAAAGAAGGCCAAATTTGTTTCATTTGCAAAGAAGGTGATGGTCACAGTTTTTGGGGATACAAAAGCATTGTGATTACTGACTATCTTCAAAAGGGCCAAACCATCAATGGAGAGTACTATGCCAACTTGTTGAGCCAGTTATGAAAGGCTATTAAGATTAAACACCCAGGAAAACTATGAAAGGAATTTTATTTTATTAGGACAATGTTCCTTGGTTTCAATGGCTGCTGTACATGACTGTGTCTTTGAACTGGTTGATCACCCTCCCTATTCTCCTGATTTGGTCCCCAACTATTATCTGTTCCTCTATATGAAAAAAAACACTTGGCTGGGAATCATCATTGCAGTGATGATGACATCATATCTTCTGTTGATGACTTTTTGGATCAACAGGAATAAAGCCTTTTCATGAATAGGATCCAAGTACTGCAACATTGATAGAAGAAGTATGGAGAGTGCAAGGGTAGAGAGACAATGTTAAAAAATAAACCTCATTTTAGCACATTCTGCTTCATGAACTTTTAACTTGATCCTCATACTTCAAATGCTTTATGATTTGCAATTTATAAAATGTCTCTTATACTGGAGGTGGGGGTCTGCTAAGATTAGCTTAGTATAGCACAAGGCCAAAGAAAAGGTGCACTTTTATATTTCAATTTTATATTTCAATTTTACTTACATAATCATTCCAGTTGACAAAGTACATAATTTTATGAAAGTTAATTTTTTAAGTTTTTAAATTAAACTTTGGTCATCCACTTAGCTTCATTATTTACATTTAAATTTTCATTGTTTGATGAACAAGTTAATTATTTGCTTTTGTTTGTTTAATGGTATATCAACATCCTTATGGGTCATTTAATGCCAAAATTTAATTGTCTTGGGAGCTTTGAAGTAATAAAAAATATGATGTATATTATTCTGCTTTTACAATTGAAAACATGGTAGATGATACTCAGCTTTTATGCATATATATGTTTGTGTAGACCTGATTACTAGATACGATGATATGTGTGTTTTATGTTGTATTATTGAAGCTATGTTTTAGAATACAGTTTGATTTCTTTAAGAAATTGTCGGGTATTATATGAATTAATGTCATAAAAGAATTCTTTCATGTTGGTTGATTTTGTTTAGTGGCATATCAACATCTTTGAGTTATTTAATGCCAAAATTGAAATAGTTTGAACATAATTTTATGCCTTCAATAACAGATAAAATGTATTACTGGTTATATTGTTATAAAAAATGTACTGTTGGTATTTTTACTACAAAAATGTATCCCTACACTTTCATAGTGATTTGTTTTTGTTCAGAGGTTCACTGTTTGTCCATAGCTGGGACCGTGGGTCAGTGTGGACCTGGGACAACAGCAATTAAGAGGTGGTTCCTCAAAAGCTCCAATCTCCTGATCAGAGGCCTTGCTGCTGGATGTAGTTTATCATCATACCCAGGAGTTAATTATTTGCTATAGATAATCAAATATTTGAATAGCAACAAGAATTATCTTAAATGATAAAGGCATCAAAGTTTCTTCTCTTTTATTTTCATTAATGTTTCCTCTTTTGATATTGATAACGTTTAATTAGAACCACAACATTTAGAGCCCTGTGAGTAATTAGACAGAGTCACAATTAATATACTAAATAATTATGTAATAGTTGGTTGCTCATATCTGAGAATGTCTGTCTTCTAGGGTGGCTAGCTAATCCCTGTTGCAGATGCCAGCTTAGGCAATTTGTGATTGTTCAACACCCATGGAGCCCACCTGTGTTTTATACTGAAACTATTCTGAGTTGACTTTAGATACAGTTTCTGGGAGAGAGCATATTATCTGGCATGATCAACAGTCTGAACAAGACAAGTATGCTCAAACTCCAGGTCACAACAAATTGCAATTTCATGCTATCTCAGCTTAATTTCACTCACAAGGCTTGGGTCATCCTGTGGTATGGTTTTCAGGCACTTTCCAAAAGTGTTGCATGCTGGGATTGCCTTTATAGGGTGATATAAAAAAAATCACCTTTCTGAGAAATCGATCACGTGAGATTTGAACCTGGGTATCATAGTCAGAAAGCGAATGTTCTAACCTCTCGGCCATGTGCCCAATAATATACTAGATAAAGTTCTAACATAATGATAAAATTTAAAACTGCAATTTATTTACTTTTTACAAAACTTTTTTTGTATTTTCTGCACATTTATCTTTCCATAGTAAACAGTTTTATTTTTTTAAATGTTTATCAAAATTGACACATCTTTGCTATGAAGAAAGTCATTGTTCAGCATTCCTCATAGACAAAGAAATATAAATCCTATTGCCTTAGAAAAACTGGCATATGGTAAAACTTTTGAGCTCTAGCCACTTCAATTATCTCTTTGGTTAAATTGGATGATTTTACAATCATATGTCAACTTTTAAGGATTGAACTCAATATAAGTTATAATGGTCAACCAGATGAGCTATGCTAACCCTAAATGCCAAAGTGCCTTATCTCTTTGGAATCACTTGGTATAGAATTTTATAGACAAGCTGGTATTTTTCAGCTACCTAACTACAACCTGTTACTAAGTCTTGAACTTTTCTCATTTTAAGGGCAACAAAGCTGAAGATTTTGAATCAAATTAACAGTAACTGAACAGACATTACTGTGAATACTAAGTAATTAACCGACAGAGGAAGAGAAAAATAGTTCCACAGAAAGGATACTAAGAAATACTATGGATGGAGCAATGAATAAGTTTTCTGGAAAATGGAAGCACAGAGGACAGTTATATTCAGATTCACAAAGAGACAGCAGAAATTACTTGGACACGTAAAGAGAAAGGAAGTCTTGGAGAATTTGATATTCACAGGGCATATTGAAAGAAAAAGGGATATGGGAAGGCAGAAGGCCATTTACCTGATGGATGATGGGATGAGGGTGAAAGATTTGACAAAGGGACAAAAATTGCTAAAATCTACAAGAGGTTGAAGGTTGTGGAGATACATGACCGCCCATGTCCTGAAGGAAGAACAGTTATTAGATAAAAATTCTCTTTTTTTCCTTTTCTAATAAATCTGCAAATTTTTAATCTTATTCTTAGATTTTATTTTTTGGCAGTAATTTCGTAGTACTGCTGTTTTGATAGATATATGCTGATCCTCTTCTGTTTGGATTTTTTGACATGCTTCTGGAATTGTTAAAGTTTTATGACTTAAATGGTAATCAAAGGTTATAATTCCATAGGTCAAAAGTCAGTCTCACAAGCCGAATGTCAGGAAACACAAATCTATCTCTTCACCAACAAAGAGCTAAAACCTGTCTGGCAGTCCAAAGTAGAATCCTTTTATTGGGGCAAGAAAGGTTGTCATTGGTCATGACTATAGGGAAGTGCAAACAATTACTATATTTTGAAGTTGATTAAAGTGAATATGATCTTGATATAGATTTTCCTTTTTGAAAGATAGTGCAAAGAATATAAATTCTTTTCCAAGGTAAGACTTAGTTTTCCCCTTCTTCTTATTTTTATTATGATACATTCCTTAGTAATTAAGTTTCTGATTTGATATTTTATTTTTGGGAACCGTGATTCATTCAATAACATTGATATTTGAGCAAATCATGGATCTTTGACTCAGGGGTTATCCTACAGCTGGCATCACTGAAAGTCACCAAGTGCAAATTCTATTCTGGTATCATCTAAAGTGAGTCCAAGATATACTGCAATTTTACAGTTTGTAAGAACATGGAAGAATATTACAGCCAAAACACTGTCGGAATGAAAAAATATACAATGAAAATGCTCGTCTGAATAAAACAATGAAAATATTTCAGAGCTTCATAAAACATGTTGGCAAATACTTTGTTTCATTAAGAAACACATAAAGTGACTGACTAGAAGCCATAAAATAATAAAATCAATTGTATTTATTGTTTCCTAATCAAATGGGAATTATCTCTGGACATGTTTGACAGTGTTTCTCATAACATTCATGTTACTAAGAATTGCTTTTGGACTGTTTTATTTATTTTTGGCTTTTTTTCATTATTCTTGTTTCAGACTAGGAGCCATGTATGTAGGCATCAACTTGGGCACCTCGACGTGGCGTAATGGTTAGAAAGCTTGTCTTACTAGATCAATTATGACTGACTAGTGAGTTTGATACTCGCTGGGTGCCCCATACTTTCGGCCTTGTGCCACATCTAAACCGGGCTTAGAAAATCACTATGTAAGCATCAACTTACTTATTGACATAAGTCAGAATTTACCAGTTCCACTGTATCTCCTTTAGTTATTATTTAGTTATCTCTCAATTATCTGTTCTTGTAACTCATCGTGTATTATTTTAATGGATGCTAAATGGCATTATTTGGGAAAAAAATATGTAAAATCTTCATGATAAACTTTTGTTTTAGTTTCTTTTACATCTTCAGCTCATGTATCTGTGTGTATGTGTGTATGCGTGTATGCATATATGAATATCTATATGCATATATGTATGTGTACATGTGCATGAATTTATGTTTGTATATATATGTGTGTGTGCACATATGTATGTATATGCATGTGCAGGTACATGCCTATATATATGTGCATGTATATGCATGTGTGTGCATATATTAGGCACATGCATGTGTATATGTATGGGCATGTATGTATATATGTATGTGTATATGCATATATATGTGTGCATATGTATGTGTTTGTGTCAGTATATGTATGTTTGTGTATATATATATATGTGCATGTGTGTATATGTATCTGTATGTATATGTATGCAAATATATGTATATGTGTATGTGCGTAGATATATATATATATATATATATATATATATATATATATATTATGTATGTATGTATGTGCATATTATAGATATGCGAATGTATATATTATGTGTATGCATGTATATATATATTATGTGCATGCATTTGTATATATTATGTGTATGGATGTGTGCATATTATGTGTACGTGTGTGTAATATAAAATGTGAATACATTATAAATCATGAAACGACACAAGAATTGCTTTCGAAATTAAAAATATTTTGATTTTGATGAATGAAAGCATTTAATAAGAATTTGAAAGTTTACTGCATTTCTCCTGACACTCTAACTCTATCACTTTATTTTCTCTCACCTCAACATCTCTTTCTCTTTCTGTATATACAGGGTGCAATGGATAAAGACTTGATCATCTTCCAGTAATATTTTGATGGATTTATCAATCAATATAATATATAGAATTTAGAAGGGGAAGGGAGGGTCTTGAAGATGATCCAAGGTCTGGATATCCTGCGACTGCCACCACTGAAGAAAACATTGATTATGTTCACTATATGTTGATGGATGACAGGCAATTGACTATAAATTAAATAACCAATGTTGTTAGCATATTCTATGAGAGAGTTGAGAATATTCTACACAATGAACTTTGCATGACAAAGGTTTATGTTCAGTTGGTGCCATGTCTTCTGAAACCTGATCAGAAGTGCACCAGGCTGATCCCATCAAAGGAAAATCTGATATTGTTTGAGGCAGATCCAGCTGGATTCCTTGAATGATTCCTTCATCAATATATATATTATATCAATTAATATATATATTGATGAAGGGAAAGTAGAAAATATATTGATTGATTCTTACAACCTGATGCCCTAAAAGTTCTAAATAAGAAAGTATTTTACATCTTGGATTCAGATTTTATATTGCTCTGTTCAAACAAATGTACAAATAGGCAGACAGACACTCTCTTGAATCTGGACATTGGGAGGTGATGAGGTAATGTAATTTAATTTGATTTATGATTCCTACTTATTCTTAGAGATCCCAAAATATTTTCCTTATACACAGTTTTGTCTTTCTTTCATTCTAACAAAAGAATCTTTCCTTCATTCTAACCAAAGAATCTTTCCTGCTTGGCAAAATGTGTTGTTAATAAATTTCCACTTTGTCTCATCATCTTCACACACACACACACACACACTGGGTGCGATGGATAAATTATCGTCTAAATGATGCAGAAATGAAAATAACACTGCCATCTCATTTTAATAGATATATTTATCAAAATTACACAAAAATATCTTGAAATACTAAAAAATAAATTTATTCAATAAAATCACCATTGACTTCAACCATGATCTCCAGACAACTTTGGAAACTTCTGCATCTCTTCTGAACGGTCTCCATGTTTAAGTTGGTGAATGCTGCCATAATCCTTGCCTTCCGTTCATCTTTGGTGTTACAAGGAGTTTTGTTGGTCTCTTGCTGAACTGTGCCCCACACATAATAATCAAGGGGGTTGCAGTCTGGGGATTTAGGTGGCAAGATCTAAGGGGGGATGTGGTTACAGAAATTATCTGTCAGCCATGACTGGGTTCTCCTGGTGTAGAGTTCTGTTGCAAGACATAAGGGTCTTCTATCCTCTTGACCCAGGGAAGCACTACTTCCTCAAGGCACTTGATGTAGGCCTCCTTGTTGAGTCGAAGGACTTCTCAGATTTCAGGGGTTCTTTTTGTATCAGAATGACCAGAGAGTTTTCTGAGCTGTTGTACATTCATAATCACCATTAGACTCATCCAACTCTTTCTGAATCCTCTACACAGTCCTGTGATTGACACCAAAACACTGTGAAATGTTTGTATTGGGGATTCCAGTGTGAATGCCAAGCAGTACAGCATGTTGTTTCCAAATTTCTGGCAGAGGGAATTGTGTCATGGTGCTCGTTTTCTTACTGATGGTGCCCAACTGATCCTACTATACTGTTCCATTGACAAAATCAAAAACAAACAACACTCATATGCAAAATTAAAAATATAAGATGGCAACAATTTACGCATTGCACCCTATATGTATATATATCATTATGGAACTTCATATAATTTTATTCTAGAATCAACACTAAAGTTTATATTTTAGAGGTACTCTGAATGAGGAACCAGTACTTTCAGAAAGTGTGAAAATGAAAAAGAAATAAAGTGAAATTGATAATGGTTCTTGATCAAACTTGCGTGCATTCGAGCAATGATTATGTATTCTATGAAAAATACACTTTCTCCTTCTTGGTCATGTGATAGTGTGATGATGTCATTGGATACTATCCAGACATTAAAGCAACCTTGAACTCTCTGAGATTTGACAGAAAAAGGGAAACGGTCAGTGACTTCTTTTTGCCCACACATGTCATGGGTCACATGCCAAAATGGAAGCGTAAAAATAAAGACCGCCACCAAGTCAGTTCCTCTTCAGAATTCAAACTGAATGGATGTCCAACTAAACTTGCTATGATCTGCTATAAATTTGGATGTGCAGAATTGATAGAAATCTATTAAGGTTTCTGAGCTGAAAAGATTTAGTAAAATGTTGATTCAAAGAAAACAAAGTCCGGCTTGCTAAAACAAGTGATACAATGAAACAAAGAAGGATACATTATCCTAAGAGCCAAGGAAAAGAAAAGATTCAACTTATTCTTCACTCAACCCCTGGACAAGATGAAAAAGAAAAAGAAAGAAAGTGAACCAAAAAGAAATCGATTTCACAGATAAACTTTCTACCCAGCAAGGAAAAGATAAAAGATAAAAAGAAATATAAAAGAAAGGAGAAACACATGAGACACTAAAAGGAAGTCCTTTGTTTCTTTGCCTCTTTTATCTTTGCTCATTTTGCCTTTTTGTCATTTTTATATCATGCAAGTTTGGCACAAGGTTGTTTTTCAATATAATCTTTACCTTTCTGAAAAGAATATTTATTTTTGTGCGTTTCGTTTTGCCCCCTCTTTCATCTTTTAATAAACCCCAACATATTTAATCCCAATTTGTATATTTTAATAATAAAATGGTTATTTGTTATTCCTATATCTTTTCTTCTATTGTTTGTCACCTACTGTGTTTGTTCGTTAATTGATTTAGCTCGGCCATGTTTGATCAATCAGGAAAGGACCATTGAGAAAAGAATTTGTGATTTTATATTATATGTTACTATGCCTGCCACTGCTACCATAAAAGAGAGTGGTAAGTAAAAATAATAATAATAATAATAATAATAATAATATATATATATATATATATATATATATATATATATATATATGTATTAGATGTAAATCTTTTTTCATTCAGTTTTTCTAATCTTCATATAATTGAAACATATATAAAAAAGTATTGCTACACAAACATGTACCTTTTTCTTTCTCTGTATCTATATATATATATATATATGTGTGTGTGTGTGTGTGTGTGTGCATGTTTGTTGTCAAAAGTTTGCTGTTTTTAATGCTGACAATATCACACATAAACCATATGTTGATATAGATATTGTTTAGGTATGATACTCACAATCTCTAAACAGTGTTGATGCCAATGGCTACACTCTCTCTCTATTTATATATATTTATATATATGTGTGTGTGTGGTAATGATATATAAATTTTTATATATCAAGAATAATTTTTGTGGGAAAGATGCATGACAAAGCAGAAAAAATTTTTGTTTGATGTATTTTGTCTTTCTGACTTCATTGGACTAAATTCGTTTACTTTAGCTCAACTACTCATGTTCATAAATGCCGGGAATTCTAAATTTTGAATTAAAATGAAAAATAATTAAAAATTTAGAATTTCCAGCAATTCTTATTGATGCACAGGTTTTATTTGCACCAACATAAACAAATTTAGTCCAATGAAGTCATATATATATATATATATATATATATATATATATATATATATGACTTCATGACTTCATTGGACTATATATATATATATATATATATATATATATATATATATATATATGAGTATGTATGTAAGAAATATAGTTGTAAGGTATGCTATATCTATTGGATAAAGTGCTCAAAATCAGAGATAGAGTGTATGTGCATATAAAAGTGAACATTGAAGTCAATATTCATGAGGCAACAGACTGTTTCATGCTAAACACAATCATCATTGCATTTAGCATGAAATGATCTGTCACTACTGAGTGTTGATTTCAGTGTTCACTTTTATATATAAGAAAATATATATATATTGAAAAATTGTAAGAAAACATGGGAAACTGAATTAGAATGCATATATATATATATATATATATATATATATATATTAGGTTGGTGCAAAAAATCTTTTTTCACATATGTTACTATGTGAGCAAACGACATTATTTTTGCACCAACCTAATATATACACACATGCACTCAGCACTATTCTATACATTTCTTACACGATAAATATTGTTTTAAACCAAATATATATATATATATATATATATATATATGTATATATATATATTGTATATTTGGGCAGCAATTTTTCTTTTGTACATGTTTCACTGAACATACCAGACAAGGAAAATTTTATAAATTGTAATTCAGTTTTCCATGTTTTCTTACAAATTTTCTTTTATGTTGAATAACTGAGTGTAGAGACGATAGAAAAGGGTTTTTATTATCACAAAACACTTTCGTCCATTGTCTTTTGAACAGGAGTAGAGGTTTATCACTTGTTTCCTGTTCACAATTAGGCTTCTTGTTCCTTCTAAAGTCTTCCCACTCTCTTTCATTTATAGTAGCCCCTTGCATCTTAGTGGCATTATCACCTTGCTTGGGGTGTATTGATTAAAATAAAAGAAACTCATCATTAGTATATTTTTCCTTGTTTATGTTGTAAGCAGAATTTTGTAGAAGTAATAGTAATTCTAAGCAATGCTGGACAGAAATTGTACTAATCCCATATTGCAAGGTATGTAGAACACTGCCAACATGTCCCATTTAGTTTCAAAGAAAATAAGATTGAGGTTTGATTTAAACTGCTTTATATAATGTGTTCTGCCATCTTTAAATGTCTGTTTACAATTGGATGTTCTTAGAATAAGCGTATTATCTACAATGATTTTAGGGAGTTTGCATGAGTGTTTAATTGCTTCCTTATTGAACTAAGATCATTACATTTGTGGTCAGAATGTTTGGATTTCATAAGAATGTTGCGATGAGTAATTATGAAGTTGTCAGTTGTTTTAATTTTATATAGTACATTATAATTTTAATTGTTTGCTATAGTCTATTTCTCCACAGAGTGGAACCACTTCTGAATAATGTCCTGATGTTATATGAACCACAGATATAAGGCAGGCAGACTATGGTAGGGTAGTTGTTATTCTGACGGGTACATTTAATGCTGACCATTTCCTGTTGGGATGTGATTGGGCCACTGTAGAAAAAAAAACAAAAAATGATGATGAAGGGTGGGATGAAAAAGTGCAGTGTGATGCTTACCGGCAGGCAGGCTGTTTTTTCCTCTTCTTCGGTCACCTCAAGGAAATGAATTGCGTGACTCCCTATGTCAGCTGTTAGACTGGGCAGTCGTGAAACAGACACCAACTCAGCCACGCCTACTTCGACTCCCTCTTTGTCCATCTGTCAATCTGTACGTCTACCTCTAACACACGCAGTCCGCTGAATGACTTCTGTTTTTGGTGTTGCTGGCGCCCCACTTTTTATACTATTCCAAGATGGCCAAAATTTGTATGTGTGCAAATATCGTCTCATTTTAGACGAGATAGGCATGCATAAATTGTGTCTTCAATAGTCGGCATATTTCTTTTTTGTCATTACTTTGCAGGCAAGACACATTCGCACTCATTTCGAATTCCGAGGTAAGTCATGTCTTTCGTTACAACCACTAGTTATGATTTTTCTCCTGGTTTTGTATGCATTGAAAAATTCACACTGTATGAATGGTGGGAACTGAAATTCAGGTATTTTCCAGTGAAGGTCGGCATACCTAGATGATGCATTGTTTTACCAGAAACATTTTATGAGATCTGAAGAATGAACAGATATGGTTAATGTGTTGGTAACTGTTTTACCCCATGGGAGTGTGTCTGTTCTCAAATACATTGTAAATTACCCTCTGATTGATTGCCAAGTTACATCATGGCGGCATAATTAGCTCTGAAAATATTCAAAATATTTGATGACTTTCCAGGAAGACGTCACCACCATAAACATTTTTAAATAAGCATAATAAAAAATATCAAGTTAAAAAGAATATTTTTATCATTAACCTTTTTTAAAATTAACGTGCAACAGTTACCTTCTAACAAAACCCCCGGCTTGTTATTCATCCTTTTTCATTATATGTAGTAGTATTTTACAAAGAGACTATATTCATGCAACAAAGCCAAAAGAAAAAAATAAGTATAAAAAAAATGGCCGCCTGCTGAAGAAACAGTGCAATGATTTATTGTAAAGACATTGGCAGACAACATGTAATAAACTTACTTGTTGAAACATTGATTTTTTTTTCTCTTCTGCCCATTGAGCCTTGCTCTTCATTCACATCTTACCTGGTTAAAACTCTGAGTTTTAGAAGAAAAAAAAAAAAGGGAAAAATTTTTCAAGAAAAAATATTGTTGGTTTGACAGGTTATTAATTCAAGTGTGCTTTTTAGATTTTAAGGGCTCAAATTTAGAAGCAGATTTTTTTTTCTAGTATTTTAGCACACATTGAATATCAAATATTTTATTGTATCTTTTATTGTATCCAAAGGCAAATAGACTGAATACAATGAAAATGTTCGGTGTGAGAAACTGGCCCAAGGTAAAAATATTTGATCCACCGTTCACATTTAAACTGCATAGATTCTGACAGACTGACCAGTTTTATTAGCATTCAAATTGTGTTTGCATGTGTAAGCATTCTGATAGAATTTATGTTGAGGGCAAATAGAAATAGGTGTAAGACAAGGATGTATCTTCTCACCAGACTTATTCAACCTTTACAGCAAGGGGATCTCAGAGAACTAGCAGTCTGACTGAAATTTATCATTGGCAGACAAAATCTTAACATAAGATAAGAAGATGACAAAATGTTGATAGCAGAGATATAGAAAGAAAACTAATTCCTTTGGTAAAAAAAAAAAAGTGAGACAAAAGGACAAAAGTTTTCAGAAAAAGGAAAAACCCAAGATACAAGTTAGAGATGTCAAATAGAGAAGTTTAATTATCTGGAAAGTGTTTAAGACGATGGAAATTCTGAAATCTAAAGGTGTATTGGAATCATGAAAGATGCTTTCCACAATCAAAGCAAACTATTAAGTAAAAAGGAAAACTTTTTTAGAAACAAAGAATAAAGTACTGAACTGTCATGTCTATAGAACAATGATTGCTGAACCATCTCATCACAGATGACGAAGAGACTTGAGGCAACAGAAATGTCATTTTGCAGAAAGATGCTGCGAATCCAATAGACTAAGCATGTAACAAAAAGTTTTATTGAAAATGGAAACAAAAAGGACACATACTTAGAATCAGGAATAAACAATTGAAATTCTACAGGCACCTAATGAGGAAAGAGGGCATGGAGAATTTGCTACTCAAAAGACATACTGAAGGCAAGAAGAATAAACAGCAAGTAATCTGCCTATTACACTTGTGTAAATGGATGGCAGAACAGGGATTAGGACAGATGGTGAAAAGACAAACCTTATCAAGAGCTATAAAGGCTAGGAAGTCATTGGGAGCCATTATCGACCATGTCCTGAAGGGGCACAGTGCAAGGAAGCAACTGCTGGGATTTGATTTGAGAGATTTACCCCAGGTAAAAATATATTGTTGTCAGATAAAAACTTATATATCAGGATCTTTTCTAGGATGACATTACTTGTGACAATCTAAGATGAATCGTTTAGCTCCATCTGGTGGACAAGTCATGCAAGAAACTAGCAATGAATTTTATAGAAAGGAGAAAAAGGAAAGAGCCGAAAAATAATGATGGTGACAAAAGAATCTTTCTTTCATTCTAACCAAACAATCTTTCTCGCTGGGCAAAATGTGTCATTAATAAAATAACACTGACATCTCATTTTCACAGATATATTTACCAAAATTACGCAATAATATCTTGAAATACTAAAGAGTAAATTTATTCAATAAAATCACCATTGGCTTCAACCATGGCCTACAGAGGACTTCAGAATCTCCCACAACTCTTCTGCAAAAGCCTCCTTGATTAAGTTGTTGAATGCTGCCATAATCCTTGCCTTCAGTTCATCTTTGGTGTTCCAAGGAGTTTTGTTGCTCTCTTGCTCAACTGCAAGTCACATATAATAATCAAAGGTTTGCAGTCTGGGGAGTTAAGTGGCTAGAGTGATGTGGTTGCAGATATTATCTGACAGCCTTAACTGGGTTCTCTTGCTTAAGTGGTACGTTGAAGTGTCCTGTAGCCATACATAGGGTCCTCCAGCAGCCACACTCTTGACACAGTACTACCTCCCCAAGGCACTTGATGTAGGCATCCATGTTGAGTCTGAGGTCCTGTGGGAAGATGAATGGAGGCATAACGTTACCATAACTATTGATCACTCTTAACACCTTCATGATCACCATCAGACTCATCCAACTCTTTACGAATCCACTTCACTGTCCTCAGATTGACACTCAAATAATGTGTGTCTTGGAGTTTTGGGGTGAATACTAAGAAATACAGCATGCAGTTCCAAATTTCTTGCAGACTGAACTATATCATGGTACTCTTTTTCTCACAGATGATGACCAATTGACCCTACTATACTGTGCAGATGACAAAATAAGAAAAGCAACATGTATGTACAAAATAAAAAATATGAAATGGCGACAATTTACCCATCGCACCATGTGTGTGTGCGTGTATATATATATATATATATATATATATATATATATATATATATATATATACTAGCAGCATGGCCCGGCGTTGCCCAAGCTTGATTCAAAAATTGTACGACTCATACAGCAATTGCTATCACTTGACTTAAAATATTTTTGCCCTTCCTTGCCTTTAAAGGAGTGCCCTTTGCCATGCTGATGTTGCTACATGTCTTACTTCTTGCCTATCTCACACTGTGAATTTTTTCCAAGCTCTATACTAAACATTAAATCTGTTACGAAAAAAGAACTAAACAAAATGAACACAAAACGATCAGCTTTAAAAAAAGAATTGTAACTGGAAAAACTGAATGAAAAAAGAATGTTAACAACAAATACTTTTTCACACCCAACCCAGTTCTGCAGAATCAGAATCAACATTGAGTTTAAGCAAGCGAATGAGCCAATTGGAGTAAAGTGCCATGCAGATTTAAATTTTTCCCACTTGTGACGAATGCAGCTATCGATTTTTTTTTGCATGCTAGTTAACATTTGTGTCAGTCAGCTTTTGGTTCTCATGCTGGCCAATAGAATCTTCCTGCCTATTCGTGGCAGCCAGCTATAGGCTCTCACTCTGGCCAGTCGAAAATGGCCACCAACTAAATGAAAATTGCCGTAGAGGGATGAAAAAATCGATTATTTCCAGTATTGATGGGAGTTGGGGAATGCAAAGTCAGTCTTGGCCTTTCCACTAAATTGGAGCATGTGCATGTAAATTTTGGTGCAAATCCGTCAAAAATTGTGGCCGTGCATTCGTTACACACACACATCCTGCCTTTTATATATATATATATATATATATATATATTTCAAACCAATCACAACATGTTACAATGCATTTAAAAATATGGTTCTGTTGATAACATTTCTTTGTCTCATGTAGTTAAGTATGATGTCGTAGAATTGCATGACAAATTTACAACCTACATCTGCTAATCTGTGACCATTATTGTTGCACAGCAAACTTCTATGTAAACAAAACAGGATGTCATCTTTGACAGGGAACATCTCAGTTGTCCATATAACGACTCTGATGATGGCTCATGTGAGTCCAAATCCTAGATCAACAACCAATATAATAAAGAAATATCCAAATGTTAGACAGTTTTTGTCTTTATTTTCTCTTGAAACTAAAGCCATTATATGATGCTTGAAATGGTTCATGATAAAACATAATATAATAGACATTCGGTATCTGTAATATTTAATAATATATGTTTGAACAATTATCTGCTGTCCCTATACACTAAACACACACACACACACACACACACACACACATATATATATATATATATATATATATATATATATATATATATATGAAAATTTCTCAGAGTTAACCTGTAGAAAAGACAATATTTATAAATATAAATGACAATAGGAAAACTGTAATAGTTGCCGATGTGTTTCATCCAATGTGGATTTTCTCAAGGCAAAAAACGAAATTAATTTATTTAAACAAAGTAACTAATAATAACAAAAACAAAATGGCCTTACCAAATGGAAGAATTTGGAGAACGCTAAAATTATGAAAATAGCGTTCTCTAAATTCAGAGTTGTCCTTCTCCTAAACCAGTTGCCATACAAGGCTATAGAGCCCAGTTTGTCCTGCTATTTATCCATAGCTGGGGGGAGAAGAAGAGGATTCATACCTTTCCCAAGGGTATTAGCACATAAATGAATGTAATGAATTCAACCATAATTCAAACTTGGCTATCCGATTACTCAATCCAAGCCACTATCTATTACCCCACCATGCCTCCACACACACACACACACACATACAGATTTAATATTATTTTTCTATAGCATTTTCTATGTTTGGATATGACCACAAGAGAGTGGAGGTTTTAAACCATTGTTTCCTTTCCGCTACATACACTGATTTGCTTTGAAGCAGCTGATTAGGAGGCACCAGTTGTTCACTTTTGCCCATTCCCTGGCTTGGAGCTGGTCATAGTTGTCAAGGGCTATTTAATACACATGACACAGAAGCATTTTATAGACATGGAGGCTTTGTCACCATTATCCCCCTGGCTAGAAAAACTTTTTGAACATATATAATGTATATATATTAATGGGAAAGTCTATGAAAAAATCCATACAGAAAACTAAGAGTGAAGCCCTGAAGGCGGTTGGCTATCATCAATGATAATCATCAGGCAACTCCTGTAGCCAAACTGGTCCCCAATCTAATTTCAAGTATTCCTTTGTATTCTCTTGGTATGACCAAGAGTGAAGTCATGTAATCTGGGTAGCACAAGGCTTCCATATACCATTGTTCAGGCCTGCAACAAGCAAATGTCATTCCTGTCATTTTGACCGAACAGGGAGCTACCTTTATGCAAGATAAATGGATACATACTGATATATATATATATATATATATATATATATATATATATATATATATATATATATATATAAATTCCCAAGAGGATAGAATCCAGGTAGAACTCAATGTCCAGGACAGAGTAAGAATATATAAAAGGCTCAAAAACTAATATTCCATGGTTATAATTCATTACATTGGAATCAGATCAACAAATTCAAATATATATATATATATATATATATATATATATATGAAGGAGAGATAATAAATTAAAATAAAACTGCTGGCAAATAATATATGCAAATACATAATTTAATGTATATCAAATTTAATAAAGAGCCTAGTAAAGACTGAAGCAATAATATTATATTAGAAGTAAAAACAGAAGTTATTATTTAATTAAATACTATAATTATACTATTATTATTATTATTATTATTATTATTATTATTATTATTATTTATTATGTATTATAAGTATTGGATGATTATGAGTATTGTGTCTTATGTATATTATTATTATAAATATTGCAATAAGATATATTTTAGTAATTCTAGTAACTAAGATCATCCTAAAGAGAATTAGAGAAGGAAAAAAAGAATTCATGATAGATGAAATTCTCAACATGATGAAAACAAAGCAGCAAATAATGTTGAGATATGACACAGGATATAGAACAAAAGTATTTCAAAACAAATGCAGGAGGACTAAAGAGGATGGTTCAACAAAATAGAAAAAAAACGAGTTTTACAAATAAAGCAGATATGTATAAAAGAATACAGGACAAAAGACAACAGGATGGATAAGATTTATTAGAGAAAAAAAAATCAGAGATGGAACAAATAGATTGGAGAAGTCTTCAAGTCTTCAATGGTGAAAGAGGACAGCCGACAATATCAAAGGAAATATCAAAGGACCAGAAATATTAAAATCTGAAGTGCTCAAACTGAATAAAGACAAAGCAGCTAGACTAAATGGAATTGTGATAGAAATACTGGCAGCCATAGATTTCAGCATTGGCAAGTTTAAAATAAAATATACAACAGTGGTGAAATACTGGAAGACCTAAGTAGATCAATTTTTGTAGCACTGCCTAAGAAACCAGGTGCAAATGAATGTGAACTCCATCAAACAATCAGCCTAATAAGCCACATAACAAAACTGATCATTTGAATTCTGATGAATAAGGCACATAGAAGAATTAGACCAGAAATAAGACAAGAACAGTGCAGTTTTGTTAAAGACACTAGAACAAAGATTGCCATTGAGATGGTTAGATGTAAGTGCAAGTTCTATGCTAACAGTTTCTTCTATTGCTTTTCCTACATGTGGAACTTACGCCTGACTCCATGATTCCCACTCAGCATTAATGTTCAAAATTTTAAATGTAATGTCATGGTTGCTGTTCTTTTATTGTTCTTGTGTCTTATAAATGTTTCTCATTTTTTTGAGTCTCTCACACTCAGTAACCTATTGTGCCTCGGTGGCTTTACTGCCTTGCTTGGGGTGAAATGATTAAAAAAATGTCCATAATAGTATACCATTTTATATAAGTAAATCATAGTATACTATTTTATATAAGTAAATTGAGGTAATGAAATAACCTGTCACCCCCATGAGTGACTGCACTATAGGTAGTAACTACCTATATGTATCTGTAAGTCAATGGACTACAGAGACTGGCTGAAATCTTTTTTGGCTTGTTGGTTGAATTCTCTGCCTCTGAGCAAAAGGAACCTGGATGAGGCTATGCCGGAGGGCAGAGTCTCATTTGGTGAGGTAGACTGACACAATTCCATTGATGCAGGTTCTCCAGGGATTTTTTGGCCAAGCCTATGGGCTCAGAAGACCCATGTTAAACTTGACCTTATGCCACATCTATCCTTGGGGGGACTTGTAAATATTGACTAACTGGAATCTGTTGAGTACGACTCAGACTTACTCGAGAACTACCGACCTTCCAATAGTAGCACACACTACTGGATTGACTTGCGATGACCTTGTGCATAACTGTTACCTTTATTCTTATTATACTGGTTTTTTACAATAAACCTTTACTTATTTTATCCACCTTATATATTCCTATTAGCACAGAATATAACATAAAACATAGTATACCTTTTTATATATGGAACTTAACTGTGTAGATATTGTAATGCAACTGTACTAATTTAAAATAAATTTACTTAATACTAATTAAAATTGAAGAATAGTTACCAGAGTAAATGATCACTTGAAAAAGAGCAAAAAGAGATCGGTCAGAGGAAAAAGCAAAAGGGAAATATGAACATTTCAGGAATTGCATTCTTTTGGATTCCACGTGACAATGCTTGGTTACATTGGTTGTATAGGAATTCTAATGGCCTGCGCCTTTAAACCCCACCTCTTAACCCCATCAATAACATTCAAGAAAATCCTCAGAAAAATGGTTGACACGTGTTGTGTAACAAGAATTAATGGAAGAATGATTAATAATACAGAGAGTTGCCCTGGGGGCAAAATCCTGAGCCTCTCTTTAGCTTTTAAAACGCCTTTCAGATTACAGCCTGGCTATTTATCTATGCCCATAGATTTGTATGGGGGGATTGATGTTATATCTACATGAGTATATATAAGCCTCTATACTGAGTGAAGAGCGGGGGGGGGGCATCTATTGCCATTGTGCTTTACCCTAAGGGTTTACAATGCCTGCTTATCATCAGTTACTGAGAGTTGTTATAGCTTTCAGTTGATTATGGAAATGATGCGACTGGTTGCATCTCTCTATTGTGATTGCTGCAAGCAAAAGCTCTCCATGGAAAAAGAACAGTGAAAGAAAGGCATGACAGCCACATAAACACTTTGGCATTATATTCGGTACATCATATAAGCCATTTTGCTCAAAGTGAAATTTACATAGAATTATCAAGCATTAGTCATATAAACATGCACACACGTGTGTGTGTGTGTATGTTTAAAAGAAAGGTTGCTGCCCAAATATACAGTAATATATATATATATATATATATATATATATAAAGAAGATATATAGTGTTAATTTATGGGATAAAGTGCTCAAAATCAGAGATAGAGTGTATGTGCATATATAAGTGAACATTGAAGTCAATATTCATGAGGCAACAGACTGTTTCATGCTAAACACAATCATCAGGACACATCAGCCTAATAAGCTACATAACAAAACTAATCATTTGAATTCTGATGAATAGAATTAGACCAGAAATAGGGTAAGAACATGTGGCCTGATGTTTGTGTCTAGCATGAAACAGCTTGTTGCTTCTGAATGTTGATTTCAATGTTCATATATATATATATATATATATATATATATATATATATATTTATATAATGGACTCTCCTGTCAGTTTCCATGTATGAGGATCTGACAGCTTAGTTGATTCAGTATATATATATATATATATATATATATATATATATATATATATATGGAGCCCTAATTATCATATAAAAACTAATGGAAGTTCATGATACTTATAAGAGATCAACTCAGTTTCATGATTTCTTTTT
>OZ010595.1:92965116-92977616 GCA_963932145.1 Acanthosepion lycidas
ATTTTAAAACATTTGTTCAAACATAGATACATTTTTTTCATCTTACTGGTCAGTTTTTGGTGATTGCCAAATCTTTTAAGGAGAGAAGTTGGTTTTGTATATCTATCTTGAAAGAAGCAAAGAAAGAGAAAAAATTTGAAGTTGATATATAAATATTTCTTTCTTTCCTAATGTTTGACATCCCCTCCCCCCCAAAAAAACATTTGAAAATGAAGTGAGGAGGATTTGGGCTATAAAAAATCCAAGGTACTTTCTTTTTATTTTTTGTTATTTTTTTATTTTTTTCAATAGGTGTAGATAGATCTGTCTACTGGCCAGTCCATACTCTTTCTCCATTTTTTGAACAGGAGTAGAGGTTTATCTCTTGTTTCCTGTTTAGGATGGGGTTTCTGCTTACTTCTGATGGTGGTTGTGAAGACATTTTGTCAATATAGCTGGCTGGAAGCTATGACTCTTCAAACTGACATTACAGGGTTGGCACTTTCCTGTTTACTACATCCCTACTGGTAGTAAGGAGCCTGAACTTTTAGGTAGCGCTTGGAGAATCTGCTCTGATCAACAGTCACATAATATTGGGGTTCTTGCTGTGCCATGTCATGCATAGATAGGTGTCTCTGCAAGTACTTTTGGTGAGCAAACCTGAGGCCACACTATGCTGCAATCTGTGCCAATTTCCAGCCAGCTAATGTGGCCTTTAAAAACATATCATGACTGAAACAAATAAAACTAAACCAGCTTGCAAAAAAAAACACCAATTTCTGCAGTGCTGAATCATTTTTCTTGGAAAATTCTTCAAACATCCTAGCACTATATGAAACTTATTTAATCTTCTCATTCCGGGAGGTCCTGGTCAACAGTGGCAATGTAGCATCTTCTCTCTTGTCCGGCGATTGCTAGAAGTTTTTGGACAGCAATGAATGATATCAAACATGGAGAATTTTAACTTAACTATTTCATTAATGTCAACATATACAAACTATCCAGTAGGGGTGGGGGTCATTCCCCCTCACTGGGGAGCCATTTCAAACATGAAAGAGAACACATCTACATTGCTTGGCAGTTAAGACTTGACTCACTGAAGCCTTTCTCCTATCTCCTTTCCCATGCTAGCTCAGTCAATCAAAATCGACATCTTATATTATGGCTTGTATTTGACCCCAAGGTCAACCTCAGGAAGTCAAAGCAGAGATACATTTCCTCTAAAAAATAATAGTCTGCTAAACTTATTTAAAATTATCTCTATCACTGAATTCTCTGTTCCTGGCTTATCTTCCTCACTTATTGAAAGGATGCTAGTGTCTGCATGCATAGCCTTTGACTAGGGTTAGGGTCTGTGAATATCAGCAAGAGTTTCAATCTGTGAATATCAGCAAATAGTGGCAAAGGAAATGTTCATTGAGTCTTTGGATTCTTCTTATATGTGCTTCCAGGGCTTAGGGCCACATCACTTAGAAACACCAGGTCCCATATAATCACCAAAGTTAAGCAATGTTGAGCCTGGTCAGTAACTAGATGGGTGACCACTTGGGAATACCAAGTGTTCTAAGCTTGGATTTGTAGGTGGATAATGGGTCAGAATTGTTAATCAGAGGGCCAATTTCAGTTTCTCTTGCATTCATTATATTCACTTACTTGCAAATACTCTTGGGAAAGGTATCAACCTCTTCCCCCACTAGCTATGACTTAAATAGTAAAACTTGTATCAGAAAACCATTATTATACCCAATGAAAAAAAATTCTTACAATTTAAAAATATTTTCTGGCTTTAACTAACCTACAAAAGGTGGATAAGCCAAAGAAAACAACTCAATCAATCAATATATAAAGCTTCTGATTTTCATTATTAAACTCAGTCAATTACTACTTCTTCCTTTTATCGTTCCCCTTCTTCTCAGGACTGTTGCTTGCTAGGTAGAATTTCTGATGGTATACATAAGACCATCTCTCCACATTAATCTTCAAATATCTTTCTGTTTGGCAAATTCAATGGCTATCATGTCAAATGGTTTCATCACTCTACATGCCACTGACCTTACTAGCATCCAGATGTTGAACTTCTGAATTACTCAATCTCTCACTCAAATAGTAGACTTTCCCACATTTCCCTAGTAATTCTGGTGGAAACACTTCTCTACTTAATTAGTTCCTTACCTCATCCCTGATCTCATGTTTTGCAACTCTGCTCTCTTTTTCCTAGCAACTGATTCAATATCACTCCACCATGTTTGGAGGTTAGCATCACCCATGCTGGTGGAAGGCAAAAAAGGTTCTCTATGGTTTGGTTTTGGAGGTGTAAAATGTTACAAGCCATTCCTAGCTCCACTGATTGTAGGTAATTTTCAAGAGCAGCTGCCAGTTTTACTCAATCAGACTTACTGCTAAGACAAAAGTAAATAGTTGTAACAATGTATGATAACAATAAGAAGTAACATAGATCTAATGATAGAGCACTGAGTGCTGCTCATATTAATCTGAAATGATCTTGGTCTTGTTGTTTTAGTAGTGAACAAGATTTAACAGCAATTTCTATTCTAATAGTTTATTTCTTTACACTTCTTGTCTGTGGAATTCTCATCAGGTTTATTGCTTCATTGTCACCTACAATTGTCAAAAATTTAAATACAGTGCTAATCGCCATCTTGTGTCTTCCTGGATCCTACTCTTTTTATTGTTCTTTCTCCTCACTAAACTCTTCTCATTCTTTTTCACTCCTAGTAACCCCACTTGCATCTTAGGGGCATTAATACCTTACTTGGGATGAAATGATCAAAAAAAAAAAAAAAATTAAACAGAGGGAAAACTTAATGAAAGAATTGGAGGGATGCAGAAAAAATAAATTTACAAAAAGCTACAAAAACAAGAAGTTATGGAGAGCCATGATTGCCAATATTCTGACAGGACATAGTACACAAATGAAGAAGTTCTATATTTGCATAGACACACATACACATTTAAACACACACATATCACATATATGTATATACACATAGAAGGTGAATCAATAAGTCCATAGCATGGCATGTACTTATTAATTGAATGTTAATCTGAAATTTACAGTATGTAATATGATCATTGTGTGTGATATTGACTGTAGAATTAAGTGTATTAACAAGGAAAGTGACAATGTAAATACTAAATATTTGTTAAGCTGCAGACTTTGGGTACAGGCAAAAACACATATTCACACACACACATGCAAAAACATGCACACACACACAAATGTATATCCATACATACATACATATAAAATAGATATCAGTACATGCATGCTTACACATGCATACATATGCAAACAAAAAATATATGTAACTATGTACACCTTCTATGTGCTGAGTGGCGATCATGCCTCTCCACAACATCCTGTCTTTTGTAGTTCTTAATAAAATCTGTTTTTTTCTATCTTTCCTCATCAATGTTTTGCTAACAATCTACACAAGCTTGTTAGGCAGAGGCTATTTGCTGCATTTCTCTAATCATCCTTACCTTCAATATGTCCTGTGAGGATCAAATTCTCCAAGTCCTCTTTCCTTATTATGTGTTATTGAAATTTCATTTGTCTCCTTCAGATTCTAAGTATAATTGTCCATATTGTCTCCCTTTTCCAAAATTTTTTGTAATTACTCACATGTTCAGTTCATGGTATTCTCCCTTCTTCATCTGTGAAGAAATTGGCTAGCATTCATTGTTATATAGCAGAATTGATATTATATAATAGTTCAGTACTCTTTTCTTTGTTTTTAACTTAATTTTCTTGTTTCTTAATACTTTGCTTAGCTTTTGAAAGACATGTGTTGCTATTCCAATGTCCCTTTGGTTTTAAAGTTACATTTTGTGTCCTTTGTTAAATTTGATTTTGGTGTATCCAATTTGTAATTCACATCTTGAGCTGCTCTTTTTGCTGACAACAAGCATTCTTTTTTTTTTATTCTTGTTTTCCTTCACTACCTTCCTGCAGTTTCTTTTCTTTGTCTGCAATCAATGCAGTCTCCACTGCATATCTTATGTCGTTAATATTGTGACAATCAATAATGAATCCATATTGGACCACTAATTCTCATAAGATCGCCTCACAAGTCCAGTGAGAAAACAGATGGTTGTCTTAAACCCCCTTTCTAGTTTTGAATATTTACTGAATACATTTTTTATCCGAATGCAGGTGGTTTGTTCCAAGTAAAATTTCTGGTTTATTCTAATACCCCTTCCCAAATATGTCAAAGTTACCTAGCAGTTCCAACAGATCTTAGTGATATACTTTATCAAATGCTTTTACACAATATATAAAACATAGGTATAGATCCTTTTGCATTTCTGTTGCTCTTTCTGATATTCTAAGTATAAATATCGCATTTCTTGTTCCAGTCTCTTTAACAAAACTGGTCTAATTCTGCTACACACTCTCAAACACAAATTTAAATATATAAACTCTATTCATGAATACACATACATACACACACACATGCATACATACACAAGCATATGCAAAATAGATATACATACACACACACATATGCAAAAATACAGATCCATGCAGAAACAGAAAACATACACACACATACACAGACAGATATATATATATATATACATGCACAAATGCATTGCTATAGTTCACTAACTAGTAGACTATTATCATAGTCAATCCTCACTGGGTGACATATACTTGTGACCCAGGGATGTGTAGAAAATATCAACTAGATTACTAAATATAATATGATTGATTGATTATTTTTTACAGTTTATCACCCCTTTTGTGGCTTATTTAAAGTCAAAACATATTTTGGGTTATTCATTGCACCAGCTGTACCTCATTTAATATAGTATAAAGCCAAAATTTATTTACCACTTCAGAAGGGCAATGGTCAGGTTTAATGTGGGACCCTGTAGTAAGGTAAATTTGTTTGTTATGTTGTAGGTGATTATCAGAAATATTATACCCACTGTAGGTATGTATAAAGACAAGTACTTATGAACTGTTAGATGGAAATATTTTATAAGTATTGTGTTTCAATTTTCCACATTTATATGCAGTAGACTTAATATATTTTGCAAGAAATTATGCTTATGGGAATTGGGGTGGTGCTACTTTATTCAAAGTGAAAAATATTTTCTCCATCCTTAAGATGATACAATATTATTAGTCCTGATCAGGCATTTTGGCTTCAGTCATTTTCCTTTCCCACTGCAGTAAGCATAATTTCTCTGTGCCTTTTCTATGAATATTTTCAAAGTAATTGTTCTGATGACCTCTCTTCTCTGGTACTTCAACTTCATGAATTTAAGTGTAGTACTTGATTGGCAGCTAGGTCTCATTATTTTACTGCTGAAATTGTTAAGTGTAAGTTCTATTCTAATGTTTCCTTCAATAAGATTTTTTGCTTCTTTCTTTCCTGTCAACCATGATTTTCAAAAATTTAAATGTATTGTTAACTGTAATCTGTCTCCTTGAATGCTGTTCTCTTTACTGTTTTTTCTCCTCAGTAACATTTTCTCAGTTTCTTTCCCTCTCAGTAACCTGTCACGTCTTAGCAAATTTATTGCCTTGCATGGGGTGAAATGATTAAACTCTGGATATTGTCAGTATTGCCTACATAACATCTTTTATCTATATACTGTTTTTTTTAGAATAAGTAATTGTTGAATATTTTCAAGAGAACAGTCTTTGATGAACTTTTACATCTTCAGCAAAAACAAAAATAAAAACACTAAAAGAATGAAATAAACAAAAAGCAAAACAGTCAGCTGATTGTGATATTAAACACTTTATTAAACACTTTATTAAACACTTTATTAAACATCCAATCAATTAGTTGATATGGGAAAAATTTCAGAGAAGATAAAAGTATTGAAAAAAAAAGTCTAAAAATATCAGGTGATTAATAAGATACTACAAATTGGGCGTGATGAAGTCTGGACATTTTGTTGGTAAGAAAGAAAGAGGGTTGGACAGGAAGGTAGATTAATCAGTAACCACACACACACACACACACACACACACACACACACACATGTATATATATATATATATATATATATGCGTGTGTATATAGGCAGTAAGGTAACTGAATTGGTTTTATAATTGGACTAAAGCTGTAAAACCTGTAATGAAACCAATGACTTTCTTCTCATGATCATAATTAAGAATTGTAATAAGAATTACATTTTAAAAAAATTTCTCTTATGTTAATTGAAATGATAAAAATTCCATTTTCTCTATTCTTACTAAATATTGCCTTGATATGAAGTCATTTCCTATTATAGAATTCATATTGTAATTATTTGCAAATGGTGGTTATCACTAATCTTAATTATTATTATCAACTATTATTAAAACATTGTTACTAACATACCACAATGGCTGATGAAAAAGAATGCAGAAAAACCAGTGAAAAAACATCTTCAGTTGGTAGCTCATAGATAAGCAGCTTCTTTCTCTGACAAGCATTTTTGTCATTTTATATTTATTAAAAAGTAACTTAATTACTCATGGTGTCTTGTTTATATTTGATAGCATTGCTACATTGTGTGATGTTTTTACTGTGCTGTAGTAACAACTATGCAAACATATAAAAATTTAATCTCAATCTTCAAGACCTACAAACAACTCACAATGAAATAGAAAAAAATATTCCAGGTTAAAATTGTGATATTGCTATTTTATTTAGAGAGTGGTAAAAGGCAGAGAGTGTTGACTTATTTTGATATACTGACCTCAGTATGTTATTTGAGGATGGGGGAAAAAGCTTCAGGATGATGGAAGGGCTTGTGGATGGTAGAAGGGCTTCAGGATGATGGAAGCCCTTGAGGATGGTGGAAGGCCTTCAGGATGGTGAAAGGGCTTAACGTGTAGTTAGTTCATTATGAACAATTCTGTCTGTATCTGTCAACGAACAAATTTTAATGCTGATATATTTCATTCAACAAATTATTTGTAAATAAGTAGTAAAAGATGACATTTTTTTGACATTTCAAAATTAGCTAAAAATTTTAATGAGTATTTATATAAATAACAACCAAGAAATTTAAATATATATATATATATATATATATATATATATATATATATATATAAACCTAGTGAGCCAGACAAACCTAGTTGTTTACTCGTATCAGGGTTTTTTCTTTGGGCTTCAAACCTGTATCTGTGTGATTTTTTTCGACAGGCTTTTATGTTTCTAGCTCTTTCTTTTTTTAAAACCTTTTTTCCCCTGAGATTTATTTGATTATTGGCTAATCAAATATTCGAGGGTTTTTCGAAACGAGTATAGTTATCTATATTTGTATTTATAAAGCTCTAGGTTATTCTATCGAGCACTGTTTTAAATCAACTAATATGGAACGTGTAGACATAGGTTATTCACTTAAAAACATACCTATACCCGACCGTCACTCATACGAGTTATGTTTACTAAGAAAAATAGAAAAATTTATAATAAATATGAGGTGGCGTGCATATTTTTATCTAAATAATAAACCTAATTGTAAAACCAACGAGAGCTATGGATTTAAGACCAATGCCCATCCCCCGTATGTTAAGGAACTCAATAACTTCGAATCGGAGTTAATCGCCATCATTAAAAAATTAAAATATAGAAAAATAAGTAATAATAACGTGCAACAACAAATTACTAAGAATATAAAAGAAATAAAGGAAGACAAGAATATCTACGTAAAAGCTGATAAATCTAAATTCTTATATAAAATGAGCCCCAATAAATACAAAAAAATACTACATAAAGAAGTAATAAAACAATTATATAAAAGCCCCAGATGACATAGAGACTAAAATTAACAAAGAAGCTAGTATCTTAATTATAAATTTGAATTAGGTAATTGGGTTGAGAAAATAAAATTAAATACTTGCTTTATCACCAGAAAAGATCGTAAAAGTAATTTCATTAATAACCCTGAATATAGACTCATAAACCCTACCAAAACAGAATTAGGTAGGATAAGTAAGATAATTCTGCAGGATATATGTAAATCCCTGAGGACTTTCCTTAAGATTAATTAATGGCAATCGACTAAGGATTGTATTAAGTGGTTTGAAAATTACAACAAAAATGAGAAGTGCTCATTCATTAGGTATGATATTAAGGAATATTACCCATCTATCTCAGAGAAAACCCTTAATTAACCCCTCAGTTTAGCTAAAGAATACATCCAAATTCCGGATGATAAAAAAAAACCTGATTAGACATTGTAGAAAAACATTACTATTTCACCATAATGCAATATGGATAAAAAAAAGATAATATTAACTGTTTTGACAACTCTATGGGAGCATATGATGGAGCAGAGGTGTGTGAGGTAGTAGGGTGCCTGCTGTTCCATAGGCTTAATGACTATATAGATTTTAATAACCATGTGTGGTACCGTGACGACGGTTTAATTATAGTAGATAAGAGTAACCCTCAAAAATGTGACACTATCTGTGAAAAACTACACTGGATTTTTAGAAAATTCGGATTCAATCTCGAAATAGAAACTAATCTGAAAATTACTAACTATTTAGACATTACGTTGAATTTACAAAAGGGTACTATATCCCCATATAAAAAAGAGAACATAAAATCCAATCACCCAGCCCATATCATAAGGCATATTCCAAAAATCATTAGTTATAGACTTTCAACTAATTCCTCTAATAAAGACATTTTCAAGGCCAATAAAACAATTTATGAGGAAGCCTTATTTAAGAGTGGATATAAAAATAAACTGAAATATACTGACATAAACAGTTATAACAGAACTCAGAACAAACGTAAAAATAGGCAGAGAAATATTTTGTGGTTCAACCCTCCTTTTAATTTAGCAATAAAAACAAAAATTGGCAAAATATTTTTTGACTTATTAGAGCAACATTTCCAAAAAAAAAACTGAGTTACATAAAATATTCAATAAAAATAATGTAAAACTTAGTTATTGTTGCATGCCTAATGTAGGGACCTTAATTAGTGGATTGAATAAGAAAAAAACTAGGGATAATCCACGCAGTAGCCCTCTTACTTGTAATTGTAGAAACAAAAATACCTGCCCATTACAGGGAAAATGTCAGCAAGAATACGTGGTTTACCAGGTGAAAATTTATAAGGATATGGAGGATACTAGCCCTAAAATATACATAGGTGCTACTCAGTATAAATTTAAAAAAAGATACTATAACCACACGAATAGTTTTAAAAACAAAAAAACTAGACATAGTACCAAGCTATCCACCTATGTATGGAAAACCAGACAAGAAAACGATAAAGACCACATCCTTAAATGGGAAATATTAAAAAAATGCCCCAAATATAAAGCAGGCCAAAAATTTTGTAAATTATGTACAGAGGAGAAATTAGCCATAGCTTTATATAATCAACCTAACCAGCTATTAAACTCCAAAACCGAAATTCTTAACATATGTAGGCATAAAAAATCTTGGTTACTAAATTAAGACGAATTTCCCCGTTTATTTTGTCATTCCACCTTAATGTTCGTATTTTAATATCCCCTCCCCTTTTAGTTCAATAAACCTTTAACCCCCCCCACCCCGGTGTTTTCGTGTTCTTTGGTCACATGGTAAAATTTTGACTATAGCCTATAAATTTGCATTTCCCTTTGCCTCTTTAGCCGGCTTTCCTTGACGATCCGCTTAGGTGAAACCTGGGTAGGTTTGTCTGGCTCACTAGGTTTATCTAGGTCTGCTCTACGGTTGTATTGAGCTCTTTTATTAGTTAGTTGTTTACTCGTATCGGGGTTTTTTCTTTGGGCTTCAAACCTGTATCTGTGTAATTTTTTTCGATAGACTTTCATGTTTCTAGCTCTTTCTTTTTTTAAAACCTTTTTTTCCCCTGAGATTGATTTGATTTATTGGCAAATCAAAAATTTGAGTGTTTTTTGAAATGAGTATAGTTATCTATATTTGTATTTATATACATATATACATATATATATATATATAAGTAAGTAATGTACAAAGCAAGTAGCTGCTAAAGACATACTGGAGAAAAGAGCTTGAGACAATATTTAATGGCAGAATCTTATTATAATTTTCTCATTAACTTTGCAATAAAAACAGTGACTGACCATTACTAATAGTTTCATGAATTGGCACATAATCAAAACTTTTTGGGTGAAATAGACATTTTATACTCCCTCAGCTAACCAACTAAACTGACCAGGAGAGGGGGAAAATGTCCATAAAGTCAAGTTTGAAATGCTGAAGAATCATTATTACTTGTGGAAGAAAAAATACAAATACCAAAAACAAAATCAAAAACCTTCCTAGAAAGTTTGCTTGATAACATGAAAAACAATAGGGTGCAAACAAAGGAGCATAAAGCTAAAAACAAAATAGTGGTTTTGTGAATACAGACACTTAAACTCAAAGTCTCACTGTTTAAGAAAATAAAAAAAAACAGGGATATCATCTTGAACACATTTGCCTACTTAAAATAATGGTTTATAGAAAATAGAATTATTGTGGGTATTATATCGATTTAAAAATGACTGTTGTTTACATTTGGGATACAAAACTGAAGCCAACAGATTTATATTTCTAGAAGTCCCAACAAGAAAAATGCTTTCCTCAAAAAAGTCATTGAAATTTTGCTCTATGTGCAGACAAATTGGCAAAGGCATACTTTGGCTCTAGAAGTGGTTACCCTGATGGAAAAATGAATACAGGTTTTATTGCTGTCAGAGACACAGTCTTTTTTAGTAGACCTTCTCAATCTAGGTCGGTTGTTATTATTTTCAATAACTCAAATACATGGACACATTAAAAATGATGTTTACAGAAATGAGAAATATACATTACATTCACTTACTAATACGCTTGTGAAAAGTATGAATCCAACTTGTTTAGACCCAGCTATGGTTAATTAACAGGACAGACTAAATCCTATAGCTTTGGGTGATGAATAATCTAGCAGAAGGACAACTCTAAATTCAAAATATACAGAAGGTCATTTGAGAACCTTGTGATATACTGTGCACTAATTCTTTGTATCTGGCTCTTCCAAAATGGGTGTATGGTTCTGCAGAAGCATTCATCACTATAATTAAATATGTGTGGGTAGTCTGACTGTTGGTTCTAAGAACTGAGCTCCTTGACCATCATATGTTGAAAATGATGTGGGAGTCCAATATATATATATATATATATATATATATATATATATATATATATAAATTGATTAAATATACAATTGGTTAAATAAAATTAAAATATAAAAAGACATACCTTGTCTATTGAATTTAACAAAATTTGTTTCAATGAATTCTTGCTACCTAAATAGAGTTTTATATATATATATATATATATATATATATATATATATTGTCTTATCAAATGATGATGTTGAATGTAGATTGTAGAATAATTTAAGATTTATTCTACAATCTACATTCAACATCATTATTTATTCTACAATCTACATTCAACATCATCACTTGATAAGACACCAGAGGTGTTGAAACAAAATGGCTATTTTGTAGTGATTTTATAACATATTTGTTATAATTTTTAAATAAATAATTATATTCACTCTACTCTATATTGAGCACTCTTTTAAGAATAGTATTTGTTGGTTATTGGAATTTATTCCGTATACACAAATCATATACTTGTGTGTATATATATATATATATATATATATATATATATATATAATATAAAAATGAGTAAAAAATTTCTCTGCTGCATACGCTGAAGCCCTAAGGGTGAGAGTCTTTGACTGATGTCAGATCAGTTGGGTTTTGATCCCAGCTTGAAGCAATCACATGTCTGATGAGCTGTGATACAGCAAAACAGTCTGTCTGTAGATGACTATATAAACCCCCTCTCATAGGTTGAGCACTTTGGACGAAAGGCAATTTGTCTACTGCTGCTAATTAACACTAAAAGCTCATCTCTATGAATTGAGTACTCTGGTAGCTGGGAATGCTTATATCTTGTATATAATGCATTAAAAATTCCCTTTCTCTGACATGTGCACTGAAAGATGAAGGGTGAGAGTCTCTGACTGATGGCAAATCGATCAGGTTTCATTCCTGGCTTGAAGCAATGGCATATCTAGCCACGCTGATGAGCTGTGATACAGCAAAACAGTCTATCTGTGGATGACTAATATACATATATATATATATATATATATATATATATATATACATATATATATATATATATATATATATATAACTTTTAATTTTTCAAGAAGAGTTCATTCAAAGAATTTTTATGAAAATCAACCAAAAATTCTCTATGCTTAATTTTTTTCATTCATTTTTATCATTCTAGTCTGTAAGAAGTTCCTTATGCTTTCTTCAATTGCTTTCAACCAGTTTTAGTCATTTACAAGGATGTCTTATCAGTATTAGTAAATTGTTTTTAGGAACACTACATTTCTAATTTAAATATATGTTTATCATAAACATAACATAATGGTACTGTTTATAACTATTAGGTTGGTGCAAAAATAATGACGTAATAATGTCGTTTTTTGACGTATTTTTTAACG
>OZ010595.1:92982616-93007616 GCA_963932145.1 Acanthosepion lycidas
CTCTTGTCATGCAAGCATACCTTTTTGATCTGATTCCAAGGCCAATGTCTATCGGCCAGCACTAACAGGAAACTCAGAATGAAGGCATCAAAGTCTGGAAGGAGAAACGCGATCATCAGTGGAATTGATATTATCATGGAATTGTTCAGTTGTGAATCCATTGAAAACTTAAGATCAAAGTGTAATTTTTTTTTTCTTTTTGACTTTTGAGATGAACATGTTTCTTCTTGAAAAAAGAAAAGTGATCATTGGAAGAAGAAAAACTTGCTTCTAAGTTTGGAATTTTAATGTTTACATTCTTGAGAAAAGATCTACCATGAATTTTGAAAGACTAACTACGAGGACCAATACTTTTTTAACAACTCTGAGACTTAGCAAGTCTTTTACAAACATCAATGTATTTTTTTTTCATTTCATCCAAACTAAAGTTTTAGCCATGCATTATTCACTTACACATAAATACCCTGGTATGAATCTATCTACTCCCCCAGCTATGGGTTAAATGGTAGGACTGTATTTGGAAAAATAATTTATATTCTCAAAAAAAAATGTTAATGCAATATTAACTCAGAAAAAAAAATTTTTAGATTTAAAACAAATCAATCAATCAGATTTTTTTTTTCTTTTTCAACTATCTGTCATGTCCCTTCAGGATGTGAATGATTATGGCTCTTTACAACTTCCTATACTTTGTAACTTTTAACAATGTTTGTCTTTTTACCATTTACTTGCACCAGTCCATTAGGTATGTTACTTGCTGTTTCTGTTCATCCATTTCACCATCAATGTGTCCTGTGAGTTTCAAATTCTCCAAGCCCTCTTTCCACATTAGGTGTCCTAAAAACTTCAGCTGTTTTGTATGAATTTATGAGATGAATAATTATCCCTATTATTGTAAAAGTTATGCATTTTTTTTTCTCTTCATTTTTCTTCTCTCCCCAAAAAGGCAGAACATTAAATGGGAACTTAAATCTAATGACTTCTCATTCATTTTGATGGAGTCATTCATTTTTCCACGGGTTATCAACCCTTAACAGGCTATTTAAAGAAAATATTTTTAGATTGTAAGAATTTTTTTCTTTAGAGATAATAATGGCTTAATGATACAAGTCTTACTAATTAACCCATAGCTGGGAGGAGAAGTGATGGATTCATATCTTTCACAAGAGTATCTCTATGTAAGTGAATGTAATGGAACTCAGCTGTCAGATAAACAATTCTGAGCAATTACACCACCCACACATCCACCCTTAGAGCACCTGGTATTCCCAATGCAGTCACCCATCTAGATACTGAGCAGGCTTGACTTTGTTTAATTTTGGTCATTTCTTTTTATTAAGGTTCACCAAATACAAGGCCCAACAGCCACTCTAGGTAGAGAATTACTGTGTAATTAGCATAGGAAAAGAACAAGTGTTTGGAGCATAGAGTGGAAGCAAACTATAACCCTCTATCTTGAGTGGCTCTTTGGATTTTTATTAACATTAGTTAAAAAAAAAAACTTTGGATGCATACTCTTGAAGGCTAAAGAATATATCAGCTGAAATGTTGGGATAAAAATAAGAAACATGAAGATCCTAACTTCCATCTGCCATTATGTTCTTAGGTTTATCTTTTTAAAAATGAGGTCAATAAGAAAAAAAAAACGTAACAAAGTGTTGTAGTATAAATCATGACCTCCCCTAGAATAGTTGTATCCTGACATATACTCTACTGTATCCTAAGGATATAAAGTTATCTCCCCTTCCCATTAAGAAACCGCCATATTCATTCAAAAGTAACGTGTATTTGTTTGATATTAAAACCTATACAAATGGTTATAAAGTCTTGTTATTTTCCTCTCACAACAATTTTAATAGCAAACAAATAGTCAAAATTGACAGATTATTGTGCCCAGAAAGTTTTGATGTCAGGCCTAAAACTCCTAACTGGAAAAAGCTATACCAACACTTGAACATTTACATTTACCAATTATCTACACACTGTTAAGAACAACTACGAAGTCCAAAATAAACAGCAGAACTTTTTTGGTTTAATTAATAGTATATCAGCAGCGGTATTTGAAATAATATGCAACACCAATGACTTTAACTCTGCTATGAAAGCCCTTAATGTTGCATACACCAAATCCATAAATAGTGTCTACAACCGACACTGGCTCATAACACTTAAACAGTAACCAGTCCAAACAAAAATTTTATGCAATGCTTGGAAATCCTGGCAAAAACATGTAACTTCCAAGCATTAAAGCATGAGAAAAACAAAAAGAATATGTGTGAGACGAGTTTATTAGTGACATCACCTATCTGTCAATTCAACAATGCTTGCTTGAAAAATCCTCACGAACACTTCAAGAAATATATGAGATGGACAGATCACTGGAGCAAGCAAAAACACAATCTCCATGCTAGAAGCAAGGTAATATAATTGACACTCCTATAATTTCTTCAGACAAAAATTCCAATCTAGCTATGTTACAAAAAGATGCTAGACCTAAAGAGATTTGCTTCTTCTGTGGAAACTCACGTCATCCATCTTATCTATCTCCAGCCCATAATGCTGACTGTAAAAAATGTTTAAAATAGGACATTGGGCCAAGGTATATAGATTGTCTGTAACTGCTGCATTATATGATCCTGACCCTGCCAGTTTCACTTGTCTAGAAACAAAAACAAAAGACATTATCTTGATCAAGTGAAAAATAAATGGATACATTGTTGATGCCATGATAGATTCTGGTACCATGGGAACTTTTATTACCAAAAGCACTGCAAAAAAATTGTATCTTTTTCATCATACCGAAAGCAAAACCAGTAGCCATGACAGTCCCTAACCAACACACAAAAATTGTTGGTGAAGTGATAGTTGATGTTACCCTGAATAACAGTACACATGATGGTGGAAGTTATTAAAGATCTCTTCATTTACATCATTAGAAAGGGTATCCTGAAAAGGTATGACTTTGAAATTTGATGGACCTGGAGATGAACTCATTGACGGTGTTATCTCTAAAACTAATCATTTCCCATCCATACATGTTCCACACCCTCTGCTCTTTTCTCATCTTTCTGTTAATACAACTTCAGTCACAACATCAATGCTATTGCTGATAGTAAATTTGTAATGGAAGAAACTGCTATGATATTGCAGAAGAATATAATCGAGCCCTCAGTGTCTCCATGGAAATCTCAAGTCCTCGTAACAAATGAAAACCCCCCCAAAAAATAGAATGGTAATCAATAATAGCGACATTATAAACAGGTTCACAGAACTAAATGTTTACCCTATTCCCAACATTTCTAAAATGGTTGATGATATAACCCACTGCAATATGTTCACTACACTTGATCTTAAATCTGATTTCCATCAGATCTCTATCAGTGAGAGTGATTGTAAGTACACAGCCTTTGAGGTAAGTGGTAAACTATTCCACTTTACTCGGCTACCTTTTGGTGTTACAAATGGAGTAAATGCATTTCAAAGAAGCATCGACAATATAATTGATAAGGAAAAATTGAGAGATACATTTGTTTTTGTGGATAATGTTACTATATGTGGAAAAACCCAAGAAGAACATGATTATAATCTTCAAAAATTCTATGATATGGCTAAGAAGTACAATATCACACTAAATAATAGTTAAAGTATCATTTTGGTTATTTCAATTACACTACTTGGGTACACTATCAAAAAAATCAGATATCACCTGACTACAAGAGACTTGAACCTCTTCTCAAAATGCCTCCACCTCTAACCTCAAAAATGAATGCTTGGGATGCTCACATATTATGGTAAATTTATTCAGAACTTTTCAGACAAAATACTACGAGGGAATCACAACAAACCGTTTCTGCTGCCACCAACTATAGTGAAGAAAACAGTGACTTACCTTGTCAAACCAAGTGACAGCACGTCATGTGTATCCTACGACAGAAAATGTAGTGAAAAAGAAAATTACTTACCAAAAAAAAGGGCACGTATTTCGCACGACATGCTGAAGATGGAATATGTAAATTAAAATCAAGTCCGTCACAGGAGTCACTGTAAAAGCATTTTGATATGCAAAAATTGGGTGTCCTCTCCCAGTTGTCAACAAATGGAAGAAATGCTCGGCCGATAAAAGCAGTTGGTGTTCTTGAAGCGGGAAGAAAAATTTGGGCATTTTGGCTACTGCATTTGTCGGAGAGTGAGTTCTTTTTCTGACTGGTTGCGTGCATTATGATTTGTGAGATGTTCCTGCGAATTGAATTTCAGCATTTCTTTCTGTCCCTGATGTTCGAATCTGAACATAGTGATTTATTCTCTGCATTGTGGAAGTAATCTGCGACAAATATTTCCTTTGCAATCCCAGATTGCTTACACCAACATTGCTTTCTGCTTCTGCTAACACTGCTTTTAAATTCTGAAAAGTGATTTAAAAATGCTACTTTAGTAATTGTTGACCCTAATAAAGAATTTGAAGTAGAAACAGATGCTTTACTGAATAGCTTCACCTTTAAATCAACAAAACCAACCTGTTGCATTTTTTTCTATTAACTTAAAGCCTAATGAAATCAAACAGTGCTAAAAAGGAGGCTGCTGCCATAATCAAAGCTTTATGGAAGTGGTGACATTTTCAATGTTATAACAGACCAAAAAAGTATTAGCTTCATGTTTGATAACAATAGAAAATCCACGATAAAAAGTGATAAGATATACCGTTGGTACATTGAGCTGTCCCAGTTTAAATTCAGTATTATTTATAATCCAGGAACAGAGAATACTGTTAGTGATACTTTTTCTTGTATCTCTGCCCTCACCCACACATTGCAAGACCTTTGTGATTTATATCTTCAATTATGTCATCCTGGCATTAAACTCCTTTTCCACTTTACCAGAGCAAGGAATCTCCCATTCTCTTTAGACCAAATAAAAAGTGTAACCAACCCCTTCACATCCTGTCAATATCTGAAACCAAAATTCATGACCATTGTCGGGTGTGGAGGATTGGTTTGGCACTCATAAAAGCAATACTACCTTTTCAACAATTAAATATTGATTTTAAAGGACCCTAGCCATCATTTGTAAATGGTAACAAATACCTACTTATTGTAATCAACAAATTCTCCTGTTTCCTTTTTGCTTTTCCCTGCAAAGGCATGACTATCACATACTGCCTGAACCAATTATTTTCAGTTTTTGGTGTGCCTGATATAATACACACCAACAGGGCCTCTGACTTCTCAGCAGAAACCAAAACCTACTTGCATAAAAAAGGCATTTCCTCATCGAAAACAAGTAGATACCACCCAGAAAGCAATAGACAAATTGAAAAACTTAATGGCACCCTATAGAAGCCTATTCAGGTAACCTTACATTCTCATAACATTAAACCATCCTATTGGGAAAATGTCCTGCCTGATGCAACCTATTCAGTTAGAGATCTTTACTCTGCACAACAACTAATGTAACCCCCTCATGACAGATTATTTAAATACAGCTGCAAATCCATATCCAGAACCTCAATTCTGTCTTGGACAAAACCAGGAATGACATATGTCAGGAACCACACAAAGTCAAGTAAGCATGACCCTCCTTTTACCCCTGTTACATTTACGGAAATCAATCCTCACTATAAACATATACGTCTTCCATCTTGTGTTAAAACTCCATTCAATATGTGAGGCATAGCTCCCAAATTTACTAATGGAGAGGACACTTGCACTAATGACAACTCTGCAAACACCATAGATGCCTGTGAATCATCTGTTAGCGTTCATGAAAGTTCTGCCAGCAAAAATGAGGAGACTCCACCTTCTAAGCCTAAAGGAATAAACATACCCTGTGGAATTAATACTGACAGTGAAGATCCCATTGAATCTGTGCAAAAATCTTCCAGAATATTAAGAATTCCCAATAAATACAGAGACTTTGTAACTGGATGGACAACTGATAAGTACCTTCATAATATTTCTTGAAGGTGAAAATGTTGTAGTGTAAATCTAACCTTCCCTAAAATAGTTGTATCCTGTTCTGATCTGTAAGTTGACTTCAAGTCCATTTTTGTCGTGAACTTATGCAACAAGAATACTATGCAATTTTGTGCAAATGTCCAACTTGCATCCACTGTTCATTTTATGAAGACCAGATAAAAAGCCAATTTTCTTATTGCAACAGTCACTGTATCCGCATCAACTATCCAGTAATATATATCAATTAATTTTCGTATTGTTAAATTACAATAGAATCATTTATTAACTCACACACCTTGTTTCATTATACAATAAGCACTATTATATATATATATATATATATATATATATATCATGTATGTGTATAAGTTTGACCCAACCTAGAATTTTTGATTAAAAATGGCTGATGAGCTAAAATTTAAAAAAAAAAGAAAAAGACATCACCAAACATTAGAATTGATTTGAAAACAATAAAACTTCCATTACTATAATGAAAAGATTTATTTTTTGTTTTCTTGCAAATTTGTCTGGGAGTAATGATTAAAATAGGATAGTCACGTGTGTAGATACAAGTTACTTTTTTTTTTATTTACAATTCTTGGAACAAGAAAGAGGAGATAATAAAGAAGAAACGCGTAAGTATAGCGTGTTTAAAACTGAAAACACAATACATTTCACCCCGAGCAAGGCAATAAAACCACTAAAAGTAAGAGATTACTGAGAGTGAAAAAACTGCAAAGATATTATATATTAAACATGATTCAGGAAGACAGATGATGACAATTGACATTGTATGTAAATCTTTGTAAATTATAATTGACAAGAAGAGAGTTCCACAGGCAAGGAGTGCAAGAGAAGGTACTATTAGAATAGAACTAATGGTTACATTTTGCCATTTCAACAGTAAAATAAAGAGACCTACCTCCCAATCTAGTACTATGTTTAAATTTATGAAGTTGAGGTACCAAATCTCATCAGAAGAATTGCCGGAAAATAGTCATGCGAAATATATCATTTATATTGATAAAATATTTATAGAAAAAGCACAGGAAAGGGTGAGACAAAATGTCCTTTCAAAAGAACATTTCAAATCTGGACATACAAGAAAATCACAAAGACTTCTTTTTATTCTAATCATCCTTTATAATTTTTTATCATGTAAGGATACAAAAGGTGATTATCTCCCTTTGGTTGAGATGAAGTCATACAGGTCATGCAAAAGCCTCTTAGTGATGCCAATTCATAGAGTGATGAAAGTGGTCAGCACATCAGTCACATTGCAGGAGTCAAACTGTGTAGTTGCCTTTTTAGCAGTTGCTTTCTTTTTTTTTGTCTTGCTCAGACCAAGGCTAAATCTGCCTCTCCCACAGCTAAGAAGCCCATAGTGCTGTTTTCTGTTGGGAATGTATTTTCACCACATATAGAAACTATCTCTGGCTCACAGTCTTCAATTTGAGAAAAACCTATGACTAGCCATCTTCTACTTGCTGAATATGTTCTCGACAATAACTTAGAAGAAAAATTTGTCTCATTTGAATCTGAAATCCTAAATATGGCTTTTCCAGAAACACAGAAGAATCTCTGGCAGCTCAAATTCCCATTTGGAATTAGGAAAAGTAAGACTCACTTTTCATCACCTTTTCATACTTTTGTTGCATACATGTGTTATAGTTCTTCTACATGGGGTAAATGTAAATATGTGTATTTAATTTTGTGTATGACTTGATGGTATAAAACTCTCTTTTAGAACAAAGCATGTTTATCATTCCTTTTCTTTCAGCCATTCCATACCATCTGTTAAATAAGGTGTTATTATACCATGGAGATATAATAATGCTCATAGTGGGGGACATACAAATGGGAAAATATTCATTTCTTCCATAGCTCACCAACTACTTACCTGACATGATGTGATATTAACCCCATTAACTTGTGACCATGACATGATATTAGGTCTTCATTAACTGGTCACCTAGACATAATATATGATATTATTAATTTCTATTAACTGGTAACTACAAACTGTTTTTTGCTAGGATTGAAGATAATTAGTTACAGTGAACGTAAAAAATCAGCTACCCCCAAAAAACATTTTGCATCCTGTGCCCATTTTGCCAAATAATAATAATAATAAATCCCAGATAATTACTGCCTCACATATGGTAATCTTTTCTTATCCCCCATGGATATCACGACCAATCAAAAAATTTACCTCCTCAATGAAAGCTGTTGCTTTTTTTTTTTTTTTTTTTTTTTGATGAGGAGAGTGTAATTTTTGTTTTGGCTAAAAGAGTGAGTTCATCGTGTTAGAATCTGTGCGTTGGACTTTTTGACCTTATTTTATTTTGCCGTTTGGACTTGTGATTTCTATATGACTCGTCTTTCCAACCTTTTGGATTTGTGAGACTGGATATGGAATTTTTAGCCACCTTTGTTATTTTGGATTTTTATTAAATTAATTGCAATACAGGAGGAACTAAATAAGCAAAAAGTACTACAACAGGTAAAAATAGTCCACAGATGGTATTATAAGCAAGACGAGATCAACAAATATTTACCAATAATTTTATTGTTCCTTTCATAAAATCAATATCACTCCAATATAAAGATTCATTGTTAGAACATTTTGAAGAAATGTGTGAAATATGGTGTTTTTTTTTTGTTTTTTTTTTGTCAATGTAGTATTTCAGGTGAATGAAGTTAAATGGATATAAATAAGTCACGGAATAGAAATTTATCTTCATACACTGTCTGTGCTTTTGTTAGGATTTCTTTTTTTCCACTGAAAATCACCTACCCCCCAAAAAAAGAGTTTGAGCTCTGGGTACAGTTTGCTGAAAAGAAGAAATAAATTCTAGATAATTACTGCCTTACATATACTAATTTTTTTTTTATCTCCCCGGATATTGCGACCAACTGAAAAATTTACCTCCTCAATGAAAGCTGTTGCTTTTTTTTTTTTTGATGAAGAGAGTGTAATTTTTGTTTTGTCTGAAAGAGTGAGTTCATGGTGTTAGAATCTGTGAGTTGGATTTTTTGACCCTATTTTATTTTGCTGCCTTGACTTTTGCCACTTAGACTTTTGCCACTTGGACTTATGATTTCTGATTTCTATACTACTCGTCTTTCCAGGCTTATGGATTTGAGAGATTGGATTTGAACTTTTTCACCACTGTTGTTACTTTGAATATTTAACAGATTCTTTAATACTTGTAAAATCCAGAAAATAATTGCTGTATGATACTTATACACCATTCAGAAGAATTAAATTACTTCCTTGAGATACTAAACTGTCATACTTAGATAGATAATTGGTAAAATTCATTCTCTGACATAACAGCCTTGAGACTTAATATCATTGTATTTGCAGTTGAAACTTTGTCCAAGTCTTGTTAAAATCAAATATCGTATGCAGAGAAAAATTAGTTAAAATATAAATTCTAAAAATAGGTACAAAATATAAATTTGATCAATACCTACCCTACTTAAAGCTCATGCCACGAAGGTGTTCACCCAATGAGAGCAACCTTACCCCATCAGCATCAATCTGCTGGATGTGCTGACGATGTCCTTCCAGTAACTTTATAGTTGTATTTCCAGTCTACAGATGATGGGTTGAACTGGTACATGACTCTGGCAGAGTTGATAATCAGGTTGTTGCAATACATGACTGAGCTAACAAACTTTTGATAGTAGATGCATTGCTGAATGGTCCTCTGGCAGGGAACCTCATTGAACATAAAACTGAACCACTTCACCCCCTTGATGACCCTGAGAGTGCAGGAATTGAAGCCATGGATATAGGGCGGGGGGTTCATATTGACATATAGTATCACATAGAGAACAATGGAATTGTGGGCTCATAATTTGATGTGTCAAGAAAGGTCGTTCTGGTGACATTTGATTAATGTGATTAATAAACGAAACAAACTGACATTGATTTTGTTACTATTTTAAATTGTATTTACATCCTCATAAGAATAGGAAAATGGAATTAATTTGAAAGTTAATGATAAAATTTTTATATAACATATGAAGATTCCTCAAATCCTTTTTGGTATATCCTTATAATAACACTAATATAATATCATGAAAATGCCCACTGACATATTTTCATGAAGATCCTTGAAACATAATATAATGCAATGCTTACAACAAAAATAATGAAAATATTAAATGTTCATCAAAAAAGAAAGTTGCTAAAGTGGCATTAAACTTTGGAGAAATTCTTACATCAGATCTTTCCATAATTTCTCCTCTTTCAAATAAGACATGGTGATACAGGTGATAATGGTTCTCTATCGATACCTTTTATTTATTATTTGTGTTTTACTTTAACTTCTTGAGAATGATGGCAGAGTGTTTTCAGGCTGTTTATCTACAAAATTCCTTCTCTTAGATGGGTTGCCAAGCAAAGCAAAAGAGTCAGGTCTACCAATGCTATTGAGCCTGTAACTAGATGGGGGTATAGAAGAGATGATTTCATGTTTTGCACAAAAACATTTGTATGAAAGTGAATGTTGATAACTTAGCGGGAAATTTGATCTTGACATGTATTCAAATTCCATACCAATGTCCATTACCATACTCCCATATCCCTCATCTCATGATTACCCATAATTAATGCCTATAATCTGATATTAATAAAATGAGTGATAGGAATATTGCCATTCATTTTTCATTTGATGAAACATAATCAGCCATTATGAATTTTTGACTAACAATTCTTTCATCTTCAGTTACTTTTCACTGAAACAATTCTGATCACTGACTGATTAGTAAAACTAGTAGCAGTATTCTCTTGAAGCAATATTATTATTAGATGAAGCATTGTCAGCCATTATTCCTTTTTGAATTTACACTGAATAGATTGAAAATAAAGAAGAAAATCCAGGCTGGATTTCTAATAACAACCAAAACAGCCAATAATATTAAGCTTACACCACCTGAAACACAGTGAGAAAAAACTAGGTTCTCTTTGTATAAATCTTGCGAATTGGATACCAGTTTACCAGGAACAGTCCAATTTGTTATCATAATGTCACTGAAATGCAAATGGCTGCTGAGACTGAAAGAAACTGAGAGATTGTTATTGAGGTGAGTGAGAAATAAATGAACATGATTCAAAGAATTTGAAGATGATGACTGATGTATCATTTAAGTCTTTGTAGATGATAGCTAACAAGAAAACAAGAAGCCAGAAAAGAGTTCACAAGTGAGAAATGTGATAGAAGTAATTATTAGAATAGGAATAACAGTTACATCTAACAACTTCAGCAGTAAAATAATGAGACCTACCTGCCAATCTAGTACAGCCCTTAAATTCATGAAGTGATGGTACTAAAGAGGAAAGCTCATCCAAACAACTGGCATGGAAGTATTTATCAAAATACCACCAGGAAGTTATTTTCTGGTAGTAGGAAAGTGATCAAAGCCTAGATGCCAGGTTAGGATCAATAACATTGTTGATTTTTCTTTTTTTCAAGAATCTCTAGATTGAAGTTTGTTTGTCTTCCATTTTGCCCGCCTTCCATGCCATTTGTTGTTTCTTTTGAAGTTTTGGTATTTTTCTTGTACAAGTTCTTCAGCTCTCTCCATACAGTCCACCTTTTGAACCACTTCATAAAAAACTAATAGCCTTGATCATCATTAGGCTTAAGAATATTAATAATATGGTAGAGATACAGGTACATGAAATAGATTTGTAAGTTTGGTGCTATACGGTCTTCCTTCTCCTCTCTTTATTCCTTCTGGCATGTGCTATATTAACCTCTACTTAGTAAATATCAGTAATGAACAACAAACCTTTTAATATCTTGTGTATGTCTTTAATTAAATGTGTTATAACAGAAATCTTAGAGTAGTTTTTTTTTTTTTCTCAAATACCTGAGTTGTTTACCATTTGAGCCACAACACAACATTTTTCATCTTGGACACAGGATATAGGCAATAGTGAAAATTTTATAGGAATTCTAGCATTTACCATTATTATCAGCAATTGTGTTTTAAGAACCTGAATCAGCTTTTTGTAAACCCAATGCAAAATTGTCCTGCGGCAACATTCTGGTGCTTCCTAAAAGAATACAGAATATGAATAATTTGTTTATATTTATATTGAATTTTGTAAACATAGGTGTTTCCAATTTGATTCAAAGCCCTCAGGCTTATTCATTATTATCTGTTTGATAGATCGATAATTTTGTGTTTTCTAGGAATCTATGAAGAAATTTATGTTTTTCTTGTTGAAAGTTTTCCACTAACAATAAATTTGAAGGATTTTTATTGAAAGGAAAGATGAGAAAAGAGAGACAAGAAAGTAACAGCATAAAATAAACAGAGAGAGATAGAGAGAGAGAGAGAAAGTGCTGAAGAATGAAAAGAAGAAATAAAAGAAGAAAAGAGGAAAAAAGCAATAAAAGAGAAAAATAAACACAAAAGTGAAACAGAAGGAGAGACATGAGAAAAGAAAGATAAGAGTAAAAAGGAGAGAGAGAGAAAAGAGTAAAAGTAAAAGAAAGAGAAATAGGAAAGAAGAGGGAAAGAAATATGAGGAAAATAAAAAGTAAAAGAAAAAGACGGTAAAAGAAAGCAGAGTAAAACCATCAAAGAAAGAAAAGAATAGGAGAGAAAAGGAAGAAGAAAAGGAGAGAAAAGGAAGAAGAAAAGGAGAGAGAAGGAAGAAGAAAAGGAGAGAAAAGGAAGAAGAAAAGGAGAGAAAAGAAAAAAGAAAGCAAGAAGAAAATGTAAAGTAAAAACAGGAAATATAAAAATAAAGGAAGAAAATAATTTTTTATTATATTGTTCACCCAATATAGGGCTCAAGAGTCACTAAATGTAGAGGCTTACTAGGTCATTATAAGGGAATAAAAAGAAGTCAGAAGTGCATGTTATGAGGATATGGAGGATAGATAACTATTTACCTGAGAGTTGAAGATTGCAGTGATAGGGGAAAGGAAAAAAGAAAAGTAAAACAATAGAGAGTGAAAAGAAAAAGAAAAAAAAGAAAAGCACAAAAGAAGAAATAAGAAGAGGGAAGAAAAAAAAAGCAAGAAAAAAGAAAAGAGGTTAGTAAAAATAAAACAAAGCAGAGGTAGATAAAAACAAATTAAAAAAGGAAAGAAAAGAGGTTAGTAAAAATAAAACAAAGCAGAGGAAGATAGAAACAAATGAAAAAAGGAAAGAAAAGAGGTTAGTAAAAATAAAACAAAGCAAAAATGAGGAAGATAGACACAAATGAAAAGCACAACAAAAGAAAGAAAGGACACATGACACAGTGGATAAAGGCATTGGTTAGATCCAGTGACAAGACCCAAAGAGTTGTGAGTTCAATACCCAGTTAAGGCAGTAGAGAACTTTCAGAGGAAAATTAACAGGAGATAACTGACATCCATTAAACATGGCATGTGGAACCAGAACAGTCTACTCCAGTGAGCGAAATAAAGGGTTAAGTTCGACATTCCAACCACCTGAAGAAGGCCAGAGTGTACAGCGGCTGAAACGTAATAAATATGGTGACAAAGATGAGGAGAATAGTCCGAATAATGTAAATAATGTACATAACACGTCATCTCCGAAATATAGACAGAAAAAGGAAAGAAAATTTAAAAGAAGAGAAAAATAAAAAAGTAGAAAGAAGAAAAGAAAAAATGTAAAAGCAAAACAGAGATAAAAACCTTACGAAAAGAAAATGAAAAGATGCAAAAAAAGAAAGAATTAAAATTGAAAAAGACAGTGAAAGAAAAAAAAAGACATTTAAAAGAAGAGGCTGAGGTAAAGAAAAACTTATTAGAAAGAAAAAAGAGAAAAGATCAAATAGGAAAAGTAAGAAACTGGAAAAGAATAAGAGAAAGTATCACACAAAATGTAAAACGTACATTAAATTGGTTGTTTATTTATTTGGTGGGGGGGGGTTATAGAAGACATTTAATAACCAATTTCTGAAAACCATTTATAAATCAATTTAGAAATGAATTCTTCTATATAAAAGTGCATGTGGATGAGAATTTATTCACCTGACAGAAAATATTGCAATTGATTTATCATAGATTGTTTCATGAATGTTACCTTGTTCCAAATTTTGATCAACAGTAAAAGATATTCATTCATTTCAGTTGGTGTTTATTTAATAATTCTAAAAGGAAGAAAGTAACGCTGAAATTCATGCTTGGACCATAATGACTATACAGGATACAAGCAGCAGAACCAGACTGCAAACCCCACTTTAGTATAGACTCTAATATTTAGTGTCACTCCTGGAATTGTTCAGTTTTGGTCTTGAGTCATGAAGAAACAAACCAATCAAGGTATAAACAAAATAAACTTTTGGCATGTTCAGTCAGTTATTATACCTATTTTAGAAAATATATAAAAATGTCTTGTGTTTCTTTATTCTTCTTTGATGTGTTGTATCCCTTCAGGATATCACCAATTATAGACCCTCTAAAATTTATCTCTTGTGGCCTTGAGCAGTTTTTCTTCCTTTACCAATCCCATCAACCCTTATTCCAGTGTCCATTCACAGAAGCTTGTCTGGTAGGCAGTTTGCTGCCTTCTTCTTTCTCTCCTGCCTTCAATATGCCTTGTGAAGATTAAGTTTTCCAAGCCCTCATTCCTCATTATGCATCTAAGAAATGTCAGCTATGATTCTGATTGAATATGAAAGGACTTATCAAGGAAAGTACATTTGCCTTGATAAAGTCTCTCAGATGGTGAAACATGTCAGCTGAGATAAGTTTTTCTTTTGTCTTTTTTTCATATTGTCCTTTACAAAATCTGAAATTTTTACACATTTATTTCTAAATAAAAATTTGTATTTGCATTCAGTTTGTTTACATTATAAAACCTGATATAACTAAAATAAGTTTTAATGTTATATTCTTAATGGTAATTGTAATATCTGTTTCCTTAAAGGAAACATTTTTAGTATTAATTGATTGAGCAACCAGTGTTATTCAAAGTTGAAATTTATAAAATCGTTCTATTAAAATAATTTCTCAAGGTTTCTCAAGTTCAGTAGCTGTTATCACTCTTTCCAGTATTGATGGCTTTTTCCTCCCCAACCTTTTGCTTGAAGTAGTGTGGAATGCAAATATTTTGAATGTTGATTATGTCATTATTTTCCCTTGAATTACACATGATATCCATTTTACACTGGTGTGCAAATGTTTTTGGTTTACTTCATAAAATTATTACAGGTCTGTTCCCCTGTCTCTGAGAGTATGCATCCATGTCATATGTAATCTTGTAACAGCCAGATAAACACCTTAAGACAATTAAAACTCTGAAGAAAACAAAGTCCAGTACATTGGCAGGTTTATTAATAGCCCAAAAGGTAAAAATAGAAAAAAAAACACCAAAATGTTTTTCAACAGACTATAAGCAACTAAAAATTTATCTAATTAAATAGTTAGTTTCATTGCAGTTTTTTTTTTTACAATATGGAACAGATTTTAAAGAATTTGATAAAAGTTAGAAAAAAAAAATTGATTATTTACAGATTTATATTTTTCTATTTCCTTTTGTGAAATAAAGGGTTCAGTTCAAAATTCCATCATACATCACTTGAAGAAGGCCGGAGTGTACAACGGCCGAAATGTCATGAATATGACAATAAAGATAAGACAGCAGTCAATGGAAATAGTGTAAGTAGTTACAATTCCTTATCTCAGAAATAGAGAAAGATGTTGAAGGTGAATATGGCAATAAAGATGAGGACAGCAGTCCGAACAATGGAAATAGTGTAAATAGTTATAATACCTCATCTGAGAAATATAGACAGATGTTGAAGGTGAATATGGCAATAAAGATGAGGACAACAGTTCGAATGATGTAAATAGTGTAAGTAGTTATAATACCTCATCTGAGAAATATAGACTGATGTTGAAAGTGAATATGACAATAAAGATGAGGACAACAGTCCAAACAATGTAAATAGTGTAAATAGTTACAATACTTCATTTCAGAAATGTAGACTGATGCCAGTTTAGTTGTTGCTACTGTTGGAAATCCTCAACTGATGTAGTTTCTCTTATTTGGTAAAGTTCTTTATTTGTCCATTTGTAGCCCCAGTTCACAAGGTTTTGAGAAGAATGGTCTTTGCTGAAATCTACAGGCTTCATTCACTTAAACCATTTATAATCATTGATCTTGTATGCATTTTTGAAAATATTTGGTGCCATACAGGACATCCATATGAAAATCTTGATCCGACAAGGCTATTTAAGAACAAGACTCTAGTTCTTAGGTTAATGTTTTGGTTTGTAGCAATTTGTGGTGTTGGGCAAATGTGACCTTGTATAGTCTATTCTAGGTTCAATTGCCAATACACTGAAGTATTTGAAGTGTTTAGTATTTAGTATTTATTAATTCCACTTCCTGAAATTTTGTAATGGATTCTAGGTACATGACATCATTTTATGATGAATTCTGGATTTTAAGGAGGATAGATATTATAAATTGAAATTTACATTATTTATTGCTCATATAAATATAAGTATATCCTGAAATTTTTAGAAAGACTTACTGTTTAATACTAACTGTACTGGGAAAAAAACTAACTCCAATAATAAAATCTGACAATCTGTACTAATGGCTGACAATGCTTTAATTGACAATAACACAACTTATATGAAGTTATATTAATAGAATGATATGTTCTTTGATGTTATCATTACACGCAGATATATACACACAGATGGTAACATACACAATATTATTTTGGCAAATGTCTTCTCTTTTTGTCACGTTTTCATAGCCTTGTCCATCTTGTACACCAATGTCTGGATAGTATAAACAGAAAGATATTGTGTCAAGGGAGTTGCCTACAGATCATCTGTTTTTTATCTGAACATTCTATGTTATAGAATTCTTGACTTCCACTGGTCTTTTCTTCCAGATATTGATTTCAATATGATTCTCATTATTTTGTAACAATGAAGAAAAAAACAGTTCAGCAAGAAATTGACACCTGAGAAAAAAAAAAAAAAACAACTTTCGTAAAAGTTAATTTGATTATCAAAATTGTTTAGTCATTAGTAAACACATTGAAGACATTTCTGATATAAAGATCATTTGTGATCCCTCTACAGAACAGGGTATATTTCTGAAAAGTTATTTACTTGTAAACAAAAAAAAAATTCATGATTTATATAGGAAACTTTTTAGGCAAAAACTCTCCAGTTTTAAAAAACCTACAAAAAAACAACTAATTATTGAATTTTAATAATTTTTTAAAAGTTTGTTAATGAAAGTTGGAAATTATTTTAAAGATTTTTCTATTTGAATATTTGAAGAAAAGATATTTTTCATGATTTAAATTCCAATTAGTTTGTAGTTGGAGTGTAAATGATATGAATCCTTGTTCTGGGTTTTGTTATTTTATCTGGGATTATATCATAAATCCACAACGTGTACACTAATATTTATGCACAATATTGCATGAAAACATGAAATAAAGCATGAACAGTTTTTGGTGTGCATGCAACAAGATATAAGATATTTATTAAATGATTGATTTTTGATTAAAAATACAATTGCTTACATAATTGATTCATATTATTCACAAAACATATATATATATATATATATAAATTGATTTTTATGCATTAATGCAAGGAAATACATGGTTTTAGGCTTATCTGTATAAAGACAACATTTTTCTTGTGAGCTCATTTAAGAAAACATGTCTTTTTGGTCCAACAGTTGGCCGGGAGGGGGAGACTTTGTATTTTCATGCCAAAACATCCCTTCATTTTACTATAACCTAACAGTTAAGGGGACACAACTCCTGCTTCTTATATATGAATCACTACAAGTTGATTGACATGTGAGTTGATTTTGTAGTGACATTTTAGTAATTTTTTAATGTCTAGCTCATAAAATCCACTTTTTTAGTACCCCTCTGTACTCAAGATTGCTAGGTTAGTGATGTTCAACCTGTAATCTTACACATGAAAGAGTCTGTGTTGAGGGCCAAGAATGAAATACTACTAAACTTATCTTCTGGAATTCTGGTGACATTAGGTTTATTCAAGTATGACACAAGGCAAATAATTAAAAAAGATAAAAGAAGATTGTGTTGAATGAAGTGTGGAAGTTCTGCTAACTTTGAAAATTAGCATCCAAAATTGTAGTTTTAACCTGTGATTGAACATGTCCTCTGGCCCTAGTGGTATACATTTTTCCAATCAAGCTGAATATATGAAAAGTAGAGCTTACCAGTTTGATACACTCATTCCTGATAACTCAAGAATTAAATGATTTTATTGTGATTACAAATTAATATAAGTTTAGAGTATAAAATTCTATATATATATAGAGAGAGAGTATATATTGGACATTTTTATATAATTTATCCTCCAAAAAGAAAAAAATTGTAAGATCACATTAGAAATTGTATAAGAACTAAATCAAAGCATGTCTGTCATATTCAATGATATGTGCACATATATATATATATATATATATATGTATATATATATATATATATATATATATATATACAGCGAGGTGAAACAAGTATTTGGACAGTAAAAAAATGGAATTAGAATCATATATTGAAAGAAAAGCATTGTCTAAAGCTCACAATATATTCGTAAAACAATTATAAATGCAAATAAACAGCAAAAATAAATTATTTGACACGTATATATATTTTATATACAAATTATTGAAACTGGTAGTGAAAAAAGTATTTGGACAGAATAAAATTATGCTTTAAATGTGTTTAATATTTAGTTGGTCCTCCTTCATTTGCAACCACAGATCTCAGTCTGTTCCTATAGCTCTCTACAAGCACCTGGCTTGATTTGGTGAGAATTTTAGCCCACTCTTCTCCTGCAAAAACTTTCAATTCACTGAGGTTCTTTGGTCGCCTTTCACGAATCTGATTCTTCAGTGTTCTCCAAAGATTCTCTATTTGATTCATATCCTGCGATTGGCTGGGCCATGTCAACACATTGATGTTATTGTTTTGAAGCCATGTACGGGTTGCTTTGGCTGTATGTTTCGTATCATTGTCCTGTTGAAAAACCCAATCTGGTTCAAGTTCTAATTTCTCAACTGATGACACCAAACAATCTTCTAAAATCTGAATATATTTGGCTGCATTCATTGTGCCCTCAATAATTTTCAGTTTTCCTGTACCATTATATGCAAAGCATCCCCAAACCATAATGCTACTGCCTCTGTGCTTCACAGTGGGGATGGTGTTCTTTTGATTGAAGGCTGTTCCATCCTTTCTCTAAACATGGGTAGCATCGTTTTGGCCATAAAGTTCAATCTTGCTTTCATCAGACCATAAAATTTGCTTATAATAGTCATTATGCTTTTGTAAATTAGTTTTGGCAAATTCAAGTCTGGATTTAAATGACGTTTTTTTTTTAACAATAGGGTTTTGCGAGGAAAGCGAGATTTTAATTGTTGTCGGCGAAGTTCAGAACTTATGGTCCTCTTGCATACATGAGTTCCTGCATTGCTGAGATCTTTTTGAAGTTCTTTCCGAGTCACAAAAGGGTAATATTTTACTCGCCGCACTATTTTCCGTAAAAGTTTTTGTGATATATTGGTCGCGGTGCACCTGTTCTAGGCACATTTTCATGAGTAGCGAATGCTTTCCATTTCTTAATTATGTACCCAACAGTGCTCACAGGTAAACATAGGTCTTTAGAAATCTTACAATAGCATGTTTTTCTTTATGTGCAGAAATAATCTGATCTTTAAGATCTTTCGACAACTCTCTTTGCATTGGCATCCTTCAACGTCTTGGGATGAACTGACCATCAAGATAGCGAACACCTTTAAGCAATGCACGTTCTAGACTATTCCATAAAATTCTAACATATTTCAGAATGAAATATGTTAGAATTTTAAACATAATTTCAGAACTTTCAAAATTTTTTCACTACCAGTTTCAATAATTTGTATATAAAATATATATATATATATATATATACGTGTCAAATAATTTATTTTTGCTGTTTATTTGCATTTATAATTGTTTTACGAATATATTGTGAGCTTTAGACAATGCTTTTCTTTTAATATATGATTATAATTCCATTTTTTTTACTGTCCAAATACTTGTTTCACCTCACTATATATATATATATATATATATATATATATATATATTTCATTAACAATGATTAAATTGATTGCAAAACAAAATAATGTTAAAATTATGTTAAAAATATATTAAGAACATAACACTGACCCAAACATACAACAATATTCCTTTCAGCAAGACAATGAATTCTTATTTACCATTCTTACATCATCCACCATAATGCCTCAAAAAAACCCCATGAAGTCATAACTAGTCCCCATATTTACAATTCATTGTTTGTAGGGGGAGGGGAATAAAACAACAAATTTAAAAATCTAACTATTTACAAAAAACTAAACAAAATAATGTTAGTAATAAGCCCCCCCCCCGCACACACACACATACACATATACCATCCCCACAATCCCTAAATGAGGCAGAAACATCAGTTAACTTGATGAAATCAATGTGGGACTTTAATAATATCAAACATTCATTCATTCATTCCAAGCACTCACTCAAACACAACAACAAATATGAAAATCACACTTGAAATGGAAGGTGCCCTGCATCTACCGGAGAACTGACATCACTGACCACCTATTGAGGGAGAGGATGGGAAATTAAACCAAAGAAAAAAAGGGACAGAGAATAAAAGGGGCCAATGAGCAAACATCTTCTAGCTAAGTTAATTTAAAGAGAAAACTAAGGACAAAATGGAAACTGAAACCAGCCTAAACCTTGGCGGGGTCAGCCTATGTTCAACACAGGGAGAACAATATCCTGATGCTTAACTGGCATCAAAGTTCCACTTCAAGTCAGCCCCTCTCACTTGATACAAGCATGCAAGATTCACCCACCTTTTGCCAAATTTTGATGAAGAGAACTGCCGCTTTTCCATCCTAATCTTGACTTTAAGCTGATGGACAAGATCAGTTGGGAAAAAGTGAACTTCTCAGCTCCATAGAATCCCTTTTGATATGTTGTTCAAATCATGACTGTCATGACACCTAGCAAGCAAAGGAACACATAGTGTTCAGCCTTTATCAACAGTAGTACCATATGGCTACAAACAGAACTGACCTCATGGACAAAGAACTTTCTGCACAGCATGCAAACCATGAGGCCTTCAACAAACTTGCACAATGGTGTTACAATTCTACAATGAAAGTTGTGAACCAGGGTATCGATCTTTCCATCAAATCAAATGCAGTTTGGAGATTTCTACAAGCGCACTGAATGAAGTCTTTTGCTGACCCAGAGGCCCCCATGAATCACCAGCCAGGTGAGTGATACCTCATATATATATATATATATATATATATATATATATGGTTATAAAAATATCACACATTCAGTGCTGGCACTAATAAAATAGAGCTATAATTTATATGAATAAATATACCTGACAATTGCATTGCGCATGTACCTCATATGTACGCTACCAATGATGGAAGAAATGCATGTGTGTGTGTGTGTGTGTTTATTAAAAATCACAGACAAGCTACTTTATTCTATTTCACTTTCTTTTGGGATTTATTAAATGTAGAAATTTTTAAATGACTGTTAATTCCAAATGCTTTTGGTTAATCTATTTTCAAGAGTTTTGGTTCTGCTATTGTAAATGGAATATAAGTTGCTGAAGGGCCATGTTTTTAATTGAGGTTGTTAAGGATTGGGTTTTTATTCATCACAACAAAATATTAAATACTTTAACAGAAGTAACTTGTCAATTATTTGTAATGAAACATGCATTAGAGAAGGACTGCTATCTAAATAAACAACTAATTAAGTATACATACATGCATCCAGACATATAAAATAATCCCTCAATTAATGCACATCGATTAATGTGTTCTCGATTAGTGCACTAGCATTTTTATAGACCAAAATTCAATTAGTGCATGCATAATGCTTGAATAGTGCAGTAAATCATTCCTCAGTTTAACCATAGTAATTAAAAATTGATTTTTTTATACTTACTGATTAATTAAAATTTTCTAAAATTTAAAAATGGAAAATGGGTAAATATTTTGCTTGCCAAGTATTACGTTATCTAAGTAATTACAGTCGTATTAAAAAAAAGGATGTTTATAAATAGATAAATTTTATAACATTAGGCGATAAAAAATACGTATTTGAATATTTGTTTCTATTATAAATTTTGAATATTTTTTTTTTTTCATGTTTATTTTGAAAATTTTAAAAGGAAATTTCTGATTTTTGTTAAAAAAAACAAAACAAAACATGGACACTTTAATTAGATACAGAAATTTACATTTATTAAAAAATATTGAAATATAAAAGATGTAAGCATTTACTATGGGAAGATTATAAATCAAATTTTCAGGTTAAAATATTGATGTTTATGATGTTTTGAAAATTTGAAAGAGCAATTTCTCAGTCCCTCCATTAAAATGAAGAACACAAGAATGGTATGTGGCAGACCACTCTAATTGTTTTTTATAAAAAATCAAATTAATATATATTAATTCATAGTATTTTTATTGTATCTTCTTTTATATATATATATATATATATATGCTTATATTTTAATTAAAAATATGCAAATTAGAAATTAATTGTGCATGAGACTAAAATTTGAGGTACAAATTACATCATTTCTCATAAGTTATTTTATTAATGCATTTTCGATTAGTGCATATCTTTTTAATGTACACATTAGCTGAACTAATCGAAGGATTCCTGTATATATATATATATATATATATATATATATATATATATATATATAGATATAGATATAGATATGTATATATAATGGACTCTCCCCTCCCATTGGTTTTGATGTATGAGGATCTGACAACTTAGTTAATTCAGTTATGAAATTTTGTGTGATAATCTTAAGTGGCATTTAAGACCCACTAGTGATTTACAAAGGAGGCCACATATGGAGCAAGAGTGAGGATTATGAGATGAGATCTCTGTTAGATTAGCTGATCTTTTAGATCTTGCTCTCACTTCTTGAAGATGATTTGGACAAGCAAATTGAAAACTAAAGTTCACTAAAACACATTGATCCTTATTCTATGCACTCCAAGGCTAAGCGCTCAAGGGGGTTATGTGGTATATTGACAGCTGACAAGTTGCTTTTCAGCTTGTCTTTGTATTTTAGCCATAAGCGTCCTACATTCCTGCAGTCCTGATCTAACTGGCTGCCCATTAGGATCTTGGGTATCCTGTCATCAGATATTCTCAAGACATGACCAGTCCACTGTAACTGAGACCGTATGAAAAAAATCTCAATTCCTCTAATATTACACTTGTTAAACAGGTCTACATTAGATGTCCTATCTTGAAGGTTAACTCCACAGATTGCATGCAGACAGCTTTTATAGAAAACATCCAGCTGGTGTATATGGTACCTGTATGGCAAGTACAACAGTTTTGTAAACCCGAATTTTCATATCCAATCGAATACCCAGCTGATTCCACAAGCGATGGCAAAGTTTGCCAAAAGCACTGGTAGCCTTAGCAATCCGATGCATGATTTCATCATCTAAAGTAATTACTATATATATATATATATATATATAAAGAGAAAATTGAAATGAACACCCAGTGGCAGCAGTCTGTTTCATGCTTAAATGCATTCATCAGGTCATGCGTATTGTGTTTTGGTTTGACTATTTATATATACTGATCAGTGTTGCATTATGGGTAGGCCCATTATATTATTCTAACAGTTATTTGGGTTGGTGGTAACAGTTAAGTTTTAAATTATTCTAGGGTCTACTAAGGGGAAATAATTAAAGATCCAAATGCAGCTTTGTAGCTATTTTATAGTATTTTTTTTAACAAGAAAATAGTAATAATTACATTCCCAGACCAAAACTAATTACTAAATAAATGAGTTGCTTGACCCTCATATGTTGATAAATGATGTGAGAATCCAGCATACATATATATATATATATATATGTATATATAAATATATATATATAATCAAACATTTTTTATTACTTCAAATGTTAATATAGTGAATATTTTGCATTTAAAATAATTTTAATTTAATTTATTTATTAAATAATGTTTATCATGTATGTCATTCTGCTCATTTGAGAAATCTTAGTAAAGAGATAGATGTGTGGTTGGTGTAATGGATACTGGCTTAGAATGAGAAATAGTAGAGCTAAGTTCAAATTCTAATTGAGACAAATACACTTTTTCCTCCAGTTATGGGTTGAATAGCAGGACAGACTGGGTCCTTTAGCCTTGTTCGGCAACCAGTCTACTGTAGAAAGTAATGGCAATCTACTGTAAGAAAAACTTCTGTTTAATTAGTCACGACTCAAAAGAGGCATGACCACCCAAGTGTGTATCCCATATCGCACTCAACTTATTTAACTGACAGCCTAAAGACAATACATTCCCCGACAAGAACCTGAGTCCACATTTGTAGGGGAAACCACTATTCAGCACTGGTTTTAGGACAAATGAGGCCCTGTGCTAGTAAAGTTATGAAGCCCTTTATTTGGGCTCTGAGAGAGGTAGGCCTGGCAGGCAATTCTCTTTTTTTACCTTCTTAAGTAAAAACACCTCTATGAAAGGAGACACAAAAATTTGGTAGCCATAATTTATGGTATCCTTAAGTAATGGTATAAGACTGAAATAGGCAAAGAAAGATATTTTATGAATTATAGTAAGATGAAGTAATTACTGAAATAATTTAAAATAATAATTATCAAATAGATAAATATTAAATGCTAATTATGAAATTTAGAGAATTGCTGTGTTACTTTGTGCATAAAGAAACTTTGGCAGATATTTGCTATTTGGAGGTAACCCAATTCCAGCAAATCCCCAAATTATGTTTCTGCAAGTCATTATCAGAAATTACTTTGGTCAGATTTACTGCAAGGCCACCAAAAAGAATAATGACCAAAAAGAATGGTCATTTGCATCAATTTAGGCCTCACACCCTATGCAGGCTGGTCATTAAATTGGTCAGCAAAGCAAGAAATATATTTTCCAGGGTTTCTAG
>OZ010595.1:93012616-93052616 GCA_963932145.1 Acanthosepion lycidas
CATCAACAGGAAGAATATGCAAATATTTATAAAATCAGCCATAATTCCAAGTATTGATTACTGTATTTGATGTCTTATAAGATGGCCCCAATGTTAGTCAACTGTGGATACAGTTATCTCCCTTTCTAAGGAATTCTCTAAAAAGGGGATAGTTTAATACTTCCTTTATTTTTTCTGCTCTCTATTCAGTTGTTAAATAAACTCATCATGTTTTAGACCTCTCATTTCTTTCTCCTTTTCTATATATTTCTTATCATTATAATATATCAACTTACCACTACAATCCAACAAGCTTTGGACATAATTCAATACCCCACCATTTAAATTTAATATTATAGCTACATGAAATTCATACAAATACTAGTACTGGTAATCTATATGTTCTTTTACCATAGTAAGGCACTTCTATTGTTTTATTCTCTACTTATAGACCCTTTTTCTAATTTAAGTACATTTTAGATTGTCAACATTTTAAGTACTTCCTGTTTGGCCCTTAATTAATGGACCTGGCACAGTAACCCACAGAGGATCAAACACATGGTTCCTACTTTCCTATCTTTCTATATCTAACCCAACTGATATCCTTGTCAGGTATGTAACATCTCATCATCGTCAGTTATGTAACATCTCTACCTTTTTCTCTCAGCATTGTTTTCCTTTAATATCACATTATTATTGGAACATTTATTTAAAGTCGCCACTTTGTAGACATTTAATTTTACTGCTTTTACAAACTTTATAAACATGTTCCTGTAAGCAAACTACTTGCTATATACTTTACTCATTCAGACCCACCAACCCACAGTTATTTTCAGCGTTCGACTCCTTTGTCATATTTATAATTTCCCTTTCTATTTATCTTTTTTATTTCTTTTGTTATTTGGACTAAACTAGTATCAAGATTGCATTTATTTCTTTTTCTAGTTTCACTCTTTTAACAGAGCTTTGTCTTCAGAGTTTTTATTACCATAAGATGTTGATCTGGCTATCTAAAGTATGTACATGTGCAAAATGCACGTGTATCAAGTGGCAGTAATTTACTGCATGTGGATAAATGCGAGCTGACTAGATATACCTTAAATTTGTATATAAGACCATAATGATATTTCTTGAGTCATTTTGAAAGAAAGAAAAGCATGAGTGTCTTATATAATGTGAAAAATGGTATATATTGTTCCTTGATTCTATATGTCTCAATCTGCATCAAGCTTAAAAAAGTTTTCAATGTTTCTTGCGCATGGCAATTTATATTATTATCTTAATAATAAGAAAATAAATTTGCATATTAAATGTTCACTTTCAAATTTATTATAATGAATGAAAAAAATCTTACCAAGCAAAGCAAAATTTTTAAAAATAGTTATCAGTGTTGAGTCAACTTTATTTGATGGTTGGAATGAGTTTTATAATTTCAAAGATGCTTCAGCTTGCAACCAGTAAGAGACTAAAGTTGACAGGAATTGGGGTCATGAAGCCTAATAAACTATACAGAATAATCTAAGAGTGACAGCAAAATGTAAAAGTGTGGAAAAGCATAACTATACCTGTGCTGACTGCAGGCAGACTGACAGAGGAGAAGACCTTTTCTTCTTTAACTGTCAGGTCAGCTTGACAATGGCAACTCTCAAAAGGCTGAAATAAAACTGATATTCCTACAGCACATAATGGGGAACAAATTCACTCTTGTTTGTGAGGCTGACAATTTGCAATAACGTTTGCATTGGAATCGTATGAAACATGCTTGGACTAATGTGATACAAGGCCACATTTGTGAGATACCAACATTAACTTGTTAACCATGACCATACAGCAAAGTAACCTTAGTATTTACTTAGCTGAGCTTTGGCAGGTATCAAGTGTGGTACACTCATTAAAGGACTCATTGCACTGTAGTAAGAGAATCAGAAAAAATCTGAAAGAAACAGTTGAAATTTTTGAGAGAAATAATGAGGAAATTGGGCTTGGAGAATTTAATGCTCACATGGTGTATTGAAAGCAATAGAAATAAAGTAAATCAATGATTAAACTACTCAACAAGTTTGAACAAGTAGAACAAAGAGAAAGAGCAGCAAGTATTTTTGAAAGGAACAAAGGACAGGAAGCTGAGAAGAGCCATGATTGCCCATGTTCTGACATTGAGAGAGAGAGAGAAAGAAAGAATGAGAACAGGGCATTTCATAAGTAAAAGGAATTTTTTGAAATTAAGTTATACATATGATTCTTGTCCTATATCTGAACTTATTCTGGCACAAGGCCACAATTATGAGGCCTCAGTGAAGTTTAAACTTATAACAGTAGCAGTAGCAATAAGTTGTTATTTACGAGAAAAACTTAGCATAATTTGGCACAGGGTCTCAAACATTGGGCATTCAGTGGTTATAACAGAACAGTCCGCAATATAAGCTTTTATGCAAAAGTGTTTGTAAAGTACATCACAAAGAACTGCTTGGCAACCTTGACATATATGGGAAGAATATTAAAACAATTTAAAAGATATACTGTCAGCAAACAACCTGCATATGGATAGGAAATGAGTTCAGCAGATATACAAAAATAAAAAGAGGTGTAAGACAAGGATGCATCTTCTCACCAGACCTTTTAAACCTATACAGTAAGACTTTTCTGATAGAATTAGAAGTCCTTCCAGGATTCATTATTGGTAGCCACAGTCTTAACAGCATAAGATATGCAGATGAGCGAGTATTGATAGGAGATAAAGAAAGGAAACTACAAAATCTCCTACCAAAGGTAGTGATGAAAAGTCAGAAGAAATGAGTAAAAATCAATTGCAAGAAGACTGAATGTTAATTGTTAGCAAAATTAACAACCCAATATGCAAATTACAGATTGGAGATATTGAAATCAAATGGATGCAACAATTTTGATATCTAGGAAGTGCCTTAACATAGGATGGAAATCCGGAGATGCATTGGGATAGTGAAAGATGCCTTCCAAAAGCTGAGTAAAGTATTAAGAAACAGAAAAAATATCATTAATAACAAAGAAAAGAGTACTGATCTGTTATGTAGTATCAGTCTTCCTATATGGCAGTGAATGATGGACAATCTCCTCACAGATGAAGAAGAGACTTCAACAAAAACAAAGAAAAGAGTACTGAACTGTCAAGTAATATCAGCCTTCCTGTATGGCAGTAAATGTTGGACAATCTCCTCACAGATGAAGAAGAGACTTGAAGCAATGGAAACCAATAAAAGAGTATTGAACTGTTATGTATTGTCAGTCCTCCTCTATGGCAGTGAATGTTGGACAATTTGTTAACAGTAGAAGATGTGACTTAAAACAAAAGAAACAAAGAAAAGATTACTGAACTGTTAGGTAGTATCAGTCTTCCTATATGACAGTGAATGCTGGGCAATCTCCTCACAGATGAAGAAGAGACTTGAAGCAAGAGAAATATGGTTCTACAGAAGGATGCTGAGAATACCATTGACTGGACATGTGAGCAATGGCAAAATTCTAGAGATAATTTCAATAAAAAGTATACCTGTACTTAACATCACAAAGAGATAGTTGAGGTTTCCGGGAAAACTAATGAGAAAATAAGGCTTGGAAAATTTGATACTCACAGGTCAGATTGGAGGTAAGAGAAACAGAGGAAAATAATGCACAACCTACCTGGCATGCTTGAGTGAATGGATGGTGAAGCAAGGTTTAGAGGTGATAGCAAAAAGACAGAAGTTATTAAGAGCTACAAAGAATAAGAAATTGTGGAGAGCCATGATCACCAACATCCTGAAGTAATGCAGCACTGTAATCCCATCTTTTTGACAGATTTTCATCTGAATTTCTGGCATGTGGATTTATCATTATTTACACTACGGAAGTATCACATGCCAGCTAACATCCTCATCTTTGTTGTCGTTATCACAACATTATGGCTGTTGTGCACTCCAGCCTTCATCAGGTATATATCATTTCAGATAACCGATAGGAAATTCCAAACTTTATTTAATCTATGGAAGTAGACGGTTCTCATTCTACTTCCCTTGTCTAGTTCTTATTTTTAGTACTGCTCACACTGCTTGCCTATTTTCACTGAATCCAAGTACACACTTCCTGGCCCAGGGATTGAACTCACAATCACTATGTCACCACATTCACAAGCCAACACTTTCATCCACTCGGCTATTGGTCTATAGGCTAGAGGGCACAACAACAAAGATAAGGACAATAATCCATATGTAGATTTTTTGAATGCTAAGTAGGTAATCATCATTCTCCATAAATCTTTTTTTTATTATCTGTGACTTATCATGCATTTTTGGGAAAGACAGTGGAATGTTTTTCCTTCTTATAGATTGGTTGCCAATAAAATACCCAGTTTAGTGGAATGGTTTTCTGTTTCTTTCTCTACAGTTTTCAATTTAGAGTTTTCCTTTTTTTTTACACCAAGGCTAGAGATCAAAGCCTATCCAGTTGTTTAATCCATAGATGGGGAAAAAGACACATGCCTTTTCTGCATTCATGTCTGTTAAACCACTGGCCCATCCCTGACAGATACTATACTAGGTTTGTAGATAATATATAAAAATTTTGGATTGGTTCAGCATGGTTTCTTCTTTTTTGTATAAGAATACTATAATAATTTCAAGGAAATTTTCTGTAAATTGTCTTATGAGATTTAATTAGGTTGTTACTAATTAATGAAAAAATGAATGATGCCTCCAAGGTGTTAACAACAAAGTCTTGCTTTGGCATTTGACTTTGAAGTGATGCCACCATTTGACAATATCTTCCTTGTGTCCTTTTTCTTTGTTTTGCCATTACAAATTGCACTTATATTACAGAAAGATGATGACATTGTCAAAGAATTGCCGCAAGGACTGATAGCTTTAAAGGTAATTTTTCTTTCCTACAAGGACAGAATGTTTGAGATAGTCTCACCTGTTCAGACAACCAGCATCCAATCAATGACAAGAAGAGGTTCAGCTTAATCATCAACAGTACAATAATAATTTAGTTTTGTAGAAGAAAGACCGAGAAAGAAGAAATCTAAAGAGAGAAAGAAATGATGTGAGAGAAACAATAGCAAACATGTAAAATATTGTTATTGTCTTTAAGGAGAAAAGACAAGTATATTTCTTTGTTGGTCGAGTGTTGCACTGACATTTGCCCAAACGTTACCCACTAACATTTTCTTTCTTCTTGATTGACATTTTAGCAGCAAGTGACATTTCTTGGCTCTATTTTTCAGTTTTTTGAAAAATTTCTTCTTTGTTTTATGCTTTCTTTGTGTTGGTTCAAGATGGTCTTGATGCTGCCAGCATTAGAGATTATCGCAACAAACTTTAACAAGGTAGACAGCTAAGAATTCTGTCAGCTGTAGGTAAATTTCTTCCAAGACAATTTTTTTTCTTTCTAAACATGTAAATTTTAACAAGTTTTTAAACAAATTACAGCGTTGATTTTATTGTTAACAGTCAAATAAATAGGATTGGTAAATAAAGTTCAAATACTAGTTGATATAATAAATAATATTCAGTATCTGTCTATATTTCTGAGATGAGGTATTATGTACGCTATTTACATTATTTGGACTATTGTCCTCATCTTTGTTGCCATATTTAAGGTAAGGCTTCAAGAACACCAGAAAGCTGTAACACGAGGGGAAGTGGAAAAATCAGGCATGGCTGACCACATATCGAGAGAAAAGGGAGATCACCACCCTCTGTTGGATCAGGTTGAGATCACAGACAAAGAACACCATTGGAAAATTCATAAACTTAAGGAATCAACACATATGCTAGGCCACAAAAATCTCCTGAGCCAACCAAGCATAGAAATAAATACAATATGGGAACCAGTAATAAGGAGTGCCAGAGAAAAGCAATGATAACAACAAAAATTGCAATATGAGCTCTGGTAAAAACATGTAATGATAACAGCAAAGTTCAATATGAGAACTGTTAAAAATTGGTGGCATCATAAAGAGATGTCTCCAAGGACACACAGCACAGTGGATAAAGGTGTTAGTTGGATCCAGTGACAGGACCCAAAGAGTGTAAGTTCAATACCCGGTTAAGGCAGTGGAAAACTTAGAAAGGGGTATTAACAGGAGATAACTGATAACTGACATCCATTAGACATGGCACGTGGAACTAGAACAGTCTACTCCAGTGAGCAAAATAAAGGGTTCAGTTCGACATTCCACCCCTGAAGAAGGTCGGCGCATATAATGGCCAAAACATTGTAACAAATATGGCGACAAAGATGAGGACAATAATCCGAATAATGTAAATAGTGTAAATAATATTCGCTTTACACTAATGACATTTGGGAAAGGAATGAATCCACTTCTCCCTGCGTTTTATATTTGTACTAAAGATAAGTTTGAGGTAGTGTAACAGCTATGAAATATAAGGATATTGGAGTTTTTTAAAGTTGTTTTCAATATATATTTCTTCAGGTAAATATTGGCAGCTTCAAATTCTTAGTCCTCTTAAATAAAATTCTATAATTATTCCAGATTCACTGTTAGGAAATTTGGTTCATGCCAGATAATTCTTCTCATCAGAATACATCTAACACAGATATAAGTTTACCATTTCTTCATTCAGAGAATTTTGCTGTCACATCTGATCTGGTGCTCCTGCTATATATCTCAAGATTCTTGACAAAATCCAGCAAAGAGTCTGTGATGTTATTGGTCCTGACCTGGCATCTTGGCTTCAGTCACTTTCCCACTGCCATCATGTGGTTTCCCAGTGTCTTTTCTATAAATATTTTCATGACAATTGTTTAGAATGAGCTTTTCTCCTTGGTACTTCAACCATATGAATTTAATTGTACTACTAGATTGGTAACTAAGGTCAAATCAATTTATTATGGAAATAGATGCCACCATAAGTTCTATTTTAGAACTTTTCCACACTTGTAGAATTCTCTTTCAATTTCTTCCTTCCCTGCAACCTATGATTTTTAAAAATTTAAATGCAACATCAATAGCCATTTTCTATTTTCCTGGATCCTGTTCTTTTATTGTCCTTTCTCTAATGTCCCTAAATTTGTTCTTTTATTGTCCTTTCCCAAGTGTCCCTAAATCTGTTCTTTTATTGTCCTTGTAACAGACTTAGTGAACCGGAACCTGGGCAGAAATGAGGAACCAGACTTGCCTTATTCTCGAGGACAGACAGTTTTTCTTAGTATAGCATGTAGGACTTCAATTTAAGAGAAGGCAAGTGTGCCGTTCTATTTATTAAGACCATCTTGGAGAAGAGAGTGAGTTCTGCTGGGGTACATTGTACAATATGTGCAGTTGTGATAGAACAAATGAACAAAGCAGATAAAAGACAGAGAACAATGATAAATAACAAGAAACCGGTGTAGAGGGGAGAAACACCCAATTTGAAATTGCATCCCACAACAGAATTGCTAATTTCTTTTGACCTCAGTCCTTTCCCTAATGTCCCTAAACCAGTTCTTTTATTGTCCTTTCATTGTCTTCTCATTTTCTTTCACTCTCATTAACTCCTTGTGTCTTAGTGGCATTATCACCTTGCTTAGGGCAAAATGATTAAAAAAAAAAAGAAGTTTCATAAACTCCTGGAGGATTATAGGGCCATAGTTCTCAGGCATTTCCTGCTGTTGTTGACATAGTAAGTAGTAACTTTTTACTTAATAGAAATGCTAACACCATACTGAACCAGGTTTGAATTCAGAGCTGTTCTTCTCCTAGATTGGTTTCTAAATAGTCCAATCTGCCCTAATATTTAACCCAGAGATGGGGGAGAAGAGATGGATTCATAACATTCATAAGGATATTTGTGCATAAGTGAATGCAATGAACCCAATTGGAATTTGAACTGGGCTCTCCAGTTTCTCATTCTGAGCCATTATCCATTACACCACCCACACATCCCCTAACCTTAAAAACTATATATATATATATATATATATATATATATATATGTATGTATGTATGTATGTATATATAATTGGGTTTTTTGGCAGCAATCGCTCTTTTATATAAGTTTTATTGAAGACAACTAACAAGATCCTGCAATTAAGCATTTTTATTTAATTTTTCTTTTGTTCACATGATTTTCCTTTTCTGGATATGAAGTGTGTAAAAACCGTCCAAATGTTTTATATTTCCAAGCACTTTTACCTATTCTTTTAGCCACTATCAAGGATGATTTTTATTTTTTATTTATGCTTCTAGAGTGATGGAAATGTATTTTTTATTTTACAAACATGGTCAGCCCATTGTGTCTGTGTTCATATTTGATGTTATTGAGTGCTGGCATTTTCTTTTTTAATATTAGTACTTTCATTATCTTTTGTGGATGTGGCTATTATATTTTCTACTAGTAGACAGAGTTTGGTAGGTTGCTGTCCTAATGAGTTATGGTCAGGAAAGTGTAATGTGAGTCTTTTTGATAGGGATGTAGTTGTATATCCAGTATAATTATTCATGAATTGGGTTTGATCAGGAATGCTATTCCTTAAGTGACATATAACTTCATAAATAATATATATATATATATATATATATATATATATATATATATATATGTCATTCGGAGATAGTACTGTTTCGCTGTATCCCAGCTCTTCAGTGTGACTAGACAGCCTAATGCCTCAAGCCCAGATCAAAACCCAACCGATTTGGTGTGAGTCAGAGCTTCGACCATTGAGTCATCTTCACTTGACAGAATGAGTCAGCCAAATCTAGCATATTGTTTTTTACAAACGTAAACAAATGCCAAGCAGCCATAGTGCTCCATTCATTTTACTGAAGAGCATTGCATTTACACAGGTGATTTTAGAATTAGCTTGTCGTTCAACAGTGATCAAGTGAAAATATATTTTCAAGAGCTATACATATATATTAATTGGATGTGCAGTGGGGGTACTGAATAATAGTTTGGAACAAGAAACTGGTATGTTGAATCTGAACACCCTTGGGAAACATATGAATTCATCTCTTCCTTTCAGCTCTTGGTTAAATAGTAGGACAAGACTAGGCTCTTCAGCTTTGTGTGGTAACCTGTCTAAGAGAAGGAAAACTCTGAATTAAAAATTTTTGACTGAAGCTGTCACCAGTCATCTTGAGTATTCTTATCACTCAATCATCACAAACAGAAACCACATCACTTGAAGATTTTCAACAGCAGCATATGTAACATGATGAGAAAATAACTCAGATATTGAAATTCTACACTACCTCATATAAAAAGTTAGGAAGGAAACCTCCATCAATACTAGAAAGAGTGATAACAGCTATTGGACCTATTTTCCTGAAAAATTGTTTTAAGAGAAAGATTTTATGAATTTCAAGTGACTGTAGTTCCATCTGATTGGTCAATGAATGCTAATTGTATTCTTATGTGGAGTGAAAGTTGAAATAAACACCAAGACAGGCAAACACCAAATGACAAAAAATGGTTTCTGAGTCGAAGGATCCATGCATCATTCCAGTTAATAAAGGAATCTTTTAAAAATTAATATTTAACATTATTCATTCAACGGATCGTGTTCCTGCTGAGAATAAAAAAAACCCTTCATGATCCCTTTGAAGAGTATTTAAGTCCCTAGACAAAAAAAAAACAAAAAAACAGCAAGGTGATAGAAATGGACATATAAAACATTTGCTCACAACAATAGCTTCAAAGAGATTCCTTTACTTATTCACCCATCTTCCTCACCAAGCTACATGACACTTACATTCTTCCTCCTCAAGCTACATGACACTTACACTCTTCTTCACCAAGCTATGGAACATATACCCTCTTCCTTACAAATCTACATGACATTTACATTCTTCCTTCCCAAGATACATGACACTTACACTCCTTCTCATCAAGCTATGGAACATATACACTCTTCCTCACCAAGCTACATGACATTTACATTCTTCCTCACCAAGTTATGGGACATTTACACTCTTCCTCACTAAGCTATGTGACACTTACACTTTCCTCCTCACTTTTACCCTTGCCCCTGTTTTGCACACATGAAGAAATCACACTTTTTTCACTTAACAAACAAGGAATTTTGACATGCATATGCACTAATAAAAATTTAGTTGTAAATACCTGAAAATAAAAATATTTTATATTTTTATATTTAAAATCTTTTCTCGCCATTTTCTTTGTGTTGGGTTGATTCCAGTCCACCACATAAGTTAATATTACCATTCACATTAGCCTAGTAGCTTATGTTCAGAGAGTGGTATTCATGTTGTTCAAATGTCTACCACTGTAATCTGAGTTACTTTCTTACATGTAAGAAAATTATTATTTTCTAAATTGTGTAGACATATATATATATATATATATATATATATATATATATATATATATATATATATATATTTGGTTGGATTGATGTGAGTTTGTGACCCTGAGTTTCACGCTTTTGCGATTTTTGTTTGCCTGACGATCGCAAAAGTGTGAAACCCAGGGTCACAAACTCACATCAATCCAACCAAATATATTAGCTCTATCTCTGATATTGAGCGCTTTCTAATAAGTACCGTGCATATAATATATAAATAATTTATATATATAATATATATATATATATATATATATATATATACACACACTTTTCAAATATATATATAAATTCAGACACACATTTACACACATGTGTATTGGAATATGTTCCCTCATCTCAAGGTTTACATCATGAGATAAATTGGTCTCTGTGCAGAAAAATATGTCCAAAACAGCTACTGCAGAAATAACATTTCATTTTCAAGGCATTTCCATAATACAGTTGTCTGAAAACCTAATTCATTAAGAGAATTCCTCTCGTTTCTTATTTGCAGACTTATGCCTAATTATTCCTTCTCATTTCTCTTGCTCAGTCAATCCTTTTCTTTAACTCTTTGTCTATTTGCACATGTTTCAATGCCACCAAAAATAGCAGGCTAACAAATTTTTACCAATTTACTTTGTGTTTTATTTTTTTTGTTGTTGTCTTTGATGCCAGATTCCTTAATGAGGAATTCATCTAATTATCTTCTGATTTTTACCAGCTGATGATTCCACTTCTGATTTTTTTTCCTTGTCAGTTTCTTGTAAAAATCAAAAATAAAACATCGCAATGTGAAGGTCCAGTACAACAGAATTAGATCTCTGAAAATCAGGTCACATACACTGACCTGCCAACAATGAAATGAAATAACATTTGGACATTCAAAGATAACAGAGACAGACATATAACAATATCTATATATTGCTCTCACTCCCTTTCTATATATATCAGTCTATACCAGGGTTGATAAGACAGACAAATTATATTTTCATCTGTCGAAAAAAAGCTTATTCCACATATGAGGTGATTTTGGATTTTATTGTGTATTAATAATTTGCTCTATAATAATATACACATTAAACTGTTTTTGTGGATCAGTTTTAATATTTTATATTACTAGGATCCACTTTGATTATATACCAATGGATTTGTCACCTTTGCTTTATATATATATATATATATATATATATATATATATATATGTGTAAAGCAAAGGTGACAAATCCATTGGTATATATATATATATATATATATATATATATATATATATATATATATATATGTGCATGTGTGTGTTTGTGTTTGTCTTGTGTGTGTGTGTCTGTGAATATTTGATATCCCTGTCTGCTCTTTATATTATATAAAAATTGAATGACAAAAATGACAGGTAGGAATACAATAAAGTTTCTAAGCCAAAATTCAGTACCAAGTACTGAAAAAGTAGTAAGAGAAACTGACAATATTATGATTCTTTCAAAAACTATTGTGCACTGATAGGTCAACTAAATATATATGGTGGACTCTTCCATCATATTCAGTGTATGAGGGTCAAGCAGCTCAGTTCCTAGGAACTGACAGCCCAGACACCAGCAGATATAACTTGATTATAGTGGTGAAGGTTTTGAGCAGAACCAAACACACTTTTTGAAAGGCTGAATACAGAGACCGGGTGCACTGCATGCCACAAGGTCCTAAACAACTCTCTGCAGGTTTTGAATTCAGAGTCATCCTTCTCCTAGACTAGTTGCCATCCAAAACTATAGAACCCAGTCTGACCTGCTATTTACCCATAGCTGGAGAGAGAAGTAGAGGATTAATACCTTTCCTATAGGTATTAGCGTATAAGTGAATGTAATGGATTTGACTGGAATTCGATCTCGGCTCTCTGATTCCTCAATCCAAGCCACTATCCACTACTCCACCATGCCACCCTACATATATATATATATATATATATATATATATATATATATATGAGTCTCCCATTTGTCCATGCTTTGAATATTGCTACCATATCTGGTGCTCTCGCTATATATTTCCTTGATAAAATGCAAAGAAGAATCTGCAATGTTATTGATCTTGACCTAGTAACTTGGCTTCAATCCCTTTCCCACTGCTGTAATGGTAGTTGTTCTGATAAACTTTTCTCGATGGTACCTAGACTTTATAAAGTTTAGTACAGTACTAGATTGGTAGCAAGGTCTCGTCTTTTTACAGTTGAAATGGTTAGATGTAACCATAAGTTCTATGCTAACAGTTTCTTCTAGCGTATGTCTCACTTGTGGAAATCTCTTCCAACTTCTTGCTTCCCAGTCAACTTTGATCTTCAAAAGTTTAAATGCAATGTCAATTACCCAGAAAATATTTATAGAAAAGGCACAAGGAATCTATGTTATGGCAGTCAGCATGAGACTGAAGCCGAGATGTTAGAAGAGTGCCAATAAATTTTTGTTTATATTTTTTCAAGAATCTCTAGATATATGGCAGAAACGCCAAACCAGATGTTGCTGCAATATCTCACGCATCAACAAATGGTAGACTTATAAAGGCACAAGATTTTGGAAGATATAAAATTTAATTATAGCAAGCAGGACAGACATAATTAAAATGAAGGTAAAACGTATGGAAAAGAATTTCAGTATTTGAATACAAAAGAGAAAAAATGTAAGAGAACAAAAAAGTCAGTTAACTGGTCATCATTCTTCCCTCATGAGGAACTGAATAAAAAAATAAAAATTAGCCATCAACTAAAAGAAAACATTGAATAGAAAACATACACTTAATTAATAATATACTGAAAATGGATATGTTGAGTCCCAGCAGCCATTCCTTTTGTTTACATAAGGGAGGTTGACTTGACTTCATAAAATTAGTGAACTGGACAAAACTGAGAACATATCCTATCAATATCCCAGAATACACTCCTAATCACTGGAGTAATTTAATATGAAAGTGGAAAAAATAAAAAAAAGTTTTAGCTAACCAGTCATCACTCCACATGCAACAGGTTTTGATCAAAGAAAAGAAAATATTTTCTGCACAACTGACAAAAAGATAACATGGAATAGAAAACGTAATTAATGTAAATAGTTTCTAGAAGCATTAGATGATAATTCGAATGTGATTTGCACAAACCTGAGAACATGTGCAGTGGATAAAAATAAAAATTCAAAAAATAAAATAAATTAAAGTTTATAAACAGTAAATTCGAACTTGCCAACTGAATGATCCTTTGTGGCCGAGCGGTTAGGCACGTCAGCGTAAATGACGGTTCCATATAGGATGCAGGTTTGAATCCTGTCAAAGAACAAATATTTTCTATGAAAATTTCTCAAACATTCAGGCTGGTAAATGTTATTTAATACTGTTTATTATAAACAGAGTATGTACTTAAATACTTGTATCTATAAAAAAGAACGTTAAACATAAAAAATGTCTTTAATAAATATATATATATATATATATATATATATATATATATATGTATGTATATATATATTCACCTATATGTGTATATATATATATATATATTTATATATATATACACATATGTATATCTGTATATATATATATGTATATATACACATATATGTATATATATATATATATATATATATATACACATGTGTTTTTATATATATATATATATATATATATATATATACACATGTGTTTTTATATATATATATATATATATATATATATATACACATGTGTTTATATATATATATATATATATATATACACACATATATATGTGTGTATATATATATGTATATATATATATATATATAAGAGTAGGGTTAAGGAAAAAATTTAAAATGGTACATATAGCTCTCCCACTTCACTTCCTAACTTCGTTAATTTTACATGCTTGGTGCGGTCCGTCAAAAATGTGTCAATTTCTTTTCATTTTTCATTCCAACTTTTGGAAGTAAAGTCTGATGATCCAGAGCCCTTTTTAAAGGGCTTGTGGTGAAACAAATTATTACATGGAGCCTTAAAGTGCTCTGTTATTATTCAAACATATATATATATATATATATTATTAGTATTAGTAGTATTCGGTGTCTTGATTTGCAAATAATCAAACCATTACCAAAGGGGAAAAAAAGTATAAAAAAAGAAAGAACCAAGAACATGTTCGTTAGCTGAAAATAATTGTCCAGAATTCAAGTTCAAAGCCCAAAGAAAAAAAAACCCTTATACGAGTACATAAAACAACTAAAAAATACCTCAATATGGTACGTAGAGCAGGCCTAGTTAAACATAGAGAGCCGGACAAACTTACCAAGGTTTCACCTATATATATATATATATATATATATATATATATATATATATATATATATACTTTAAAAATCAGGAGGTCAGTTGAAACTGCTACCTTGGTTTCAACCTTATGGTATACGTCAAATGACCACCTGACACTTTTTTAATTTTTAAAAAACTAAAGAATGCTACATTATTATTTTCAAAAAATTCATCTTGGAAACTAATCTAGATGATGTTTTTAGTGAAATTATGCAACTGATAAAAATCCTTTTGACAATTCCTATGTCAACATCAGAGCCAGAACGTGGCTTTTTTTTAATGCCAAAAAGAATAAAAACCTGAATGAATCCTGAAAGACTGAATGCACTTGCAGTTTTTTCAATGGAGAAAAATTTCCTCAACAGTCATCCAGGTATCAAGGAGGAAATTATTAAATTTTTGGCTCAAAGTAAAACAAGAATGGATTTCATTTTTAAATTAATAGATCAAGCTTGAAGTGTAACAATTTATAAGTAAAAAAATGTCTCTTCTATTAAGATTTTATCAAATTTATGTATAAATTTTTGTTTTATATCTTTGCTCCGTTTTACACAATATTAAAACAATGGCTAAAAATTTTCTGAAGCAGCACCCCACTAATTTTAGTCATAAGCTACCACGGGAACAGATTTAGACAGATAGATATGAACATAGACAGATATATGGATATGAAAAGACTGAGATAGATAGATAGATAGATAGATAGATAGATAGATAGATAGATAGATAGATAATATTAAGAGACTGAGATAGATAGATAGATAGATAGATAGATAATATTAAGAGACTGAGATAGATAGATAGATAGATAGATAGATAGATAATATTAAGAGACTGAGATAGATAGATAGATAATGTTAAGAAACTGAGATAGATAGATAGATAGACAGACAGACAGATAGATAGATAGATATATAATATTAAGAGACTGAGATAGATTGATAGATAATATTAACTGACTGAAATGGATAGATAGATAATATTAGCAGACTGAGATAGACAATAGAAAGGTTGATAGCAAGCTAGCGAGTTAAATATGAACAGATTGAAATAGATAGAAACTAAAGAATTCCTGGTGTGCTATTTGTTTTGTTTTCTTTCTTTTTTTTTCAAATGAAGATAAAAAAACAGAAAAACATTTTGTTTTCATTAAATAAATTTGTGGCTGTAAGTATGTTAAATATTATTGGTTGTTTAAGAAATTGATTTAAAAAACATAATGTCTCTAAATGGAAAAAAAAAAGCAAACAATGAAGTTTAATGTTTGTACAAGTGGTGCAGAGCCAAAGAGTCTGTAAAGATGAAAAATAGCGAGAACAATAAGATTTGGGATTCTTTGGGGAAAATGAATCAGAAGCATTTACTCTTTTGATATCTTTCATGAACACAACAGAATGTCAAACACGAAAGCAGAGCCAAAAACATTAACACAATTCTTTAGATAAGTCATCAAAAGTTGTAATTTCTAATGATAAGGGGTACAAAAACAATGATTCCATTTTGTAAGGATTCTGACATTAAAAGTAGAATCAAACATGTTACTTTTGAAACGCTGTGCTGATAAATTAAAGCATATGAACAAGAAAATGTCATTAGAAATAAAGAAAAGATTTTACTGAACTGTTATGTAATATCATTCCTCCTGTATGGTAGTGAATGTTTAGTAATCTCCACACAGACAAAGAAGAGACTTGAAGCAACAGAGATGTGGTTCTATGGAAGGATACTGTGAATCCCACATCCTGAACAAATGAGCAACGATGAAGTTTAAGGGAAACTAAAAACAAAAAGGACACTTTTAATTAGAATCATAAAAAGTCAATTGAAATTTCTTGAGTATATATTGAGGAAAGAGGACTTGGAGAATATGACACTCAGAGGATATAATTCATGCAAGAGAAGTAGAAGAAAGCAGCAAATAACGTACCTAATGAGCATGTATTTTTGGTTGGCAGAACAGAGATTAGGAAGGATAGAAAAAAAGAGCCAAAATACGACAGGATGTTGTGGAGAACTATGTTCCATTATTGAAACTGACAGATACTCCAAGTATGAAAATGATAATAATAATCTGAATAATAATAATGATAATAATATGGTCAATACTCTGCCTGACCAACTCAACTCAAGGTTCGTCCTGGGTAAGACGATAAACTACATCTGCATCCTGTCTAAAATGATAAACTACGTCCAACAGCAAGGCCTCTGATAAGGAGGTTTGAGGAGCTCTTAATTTCTGGTGTTCCCAGGTCCACCCTGACCTGGGGTGGTAGCACCTGTTAGGGTCCCAGCTATGTGCAAATAGTTAACACCCAAACTTATGTAAAAATAGGTTTTAATACCAGAAATACTTTGTAATAAAAAAAAAATTATTACCAGCAATAATTTTTGAAGGAAAAATTATTATCAGTAATACTTTAAAAAATAAAATACCAGCAATACAGTTACATATTCTTTGGAAAAAATATGACCAGCTTTCGATTTCTTCAAGGAAAAATATTCCCAGAAATAGATTTTTGAAGAAAAACATTACCAGCAATAAAAATTTTGTCATCATTAAATAACCCATTGATGTTGATATGCCATAAAACAAACCAAACCAAACCAACTCAACTCAAGCTGTGAGAAATATGACATGAAGATCAGTGTCAGTAAGATCATGGTCATGAGCGTCAGTAAGAGAACAGGAAAACTGGACATTAACATCAATGGGATCCAGCTAAAGCAAACTAATGAATTCAAATATCTGGGAAGCATATTTACTGAAAACTAGACAGAGAAATCAAGAGCACATATTAGAAAACCAACACAGTCAATTACCAACTTGCTCCTCTTCTAAAACATCCCAGCATTTCCATGAGCACCAAGGCCAATCTCATCAATGCCATTTTCCTACCAATGCTGACATACCTTTGCCAGACATGACCCCTAACAAAAACTCTTGACATGAAACTGATCACTTGTGACATGAAATGCCTGAGGAAAACAGTGAACAAGACCAGGCTAGAAAAGATCAGGAATGAGGAAATAAAAGATATGTTAGGAGCAATACCAATCATACAACACATTGAACGACAGAGGATCAAGTGGTTTGAACACTTCACTCATATGCCTATCAACTATCCAGCCCTAAGGAGTATACACCCTCAGGTACTCTGGCTGGCTGAAGAGTGAGAGGCAGACCAAGATGATGCTGGAGTGACTCAGTGGCAGACACTCTTAGAGCCCATCTCTCCTCCAGTCCACTTGCCTTGCCACTGACAGACGACTGTTTCCGCTGTGATGCCTAACAGCACAAGCAGAAGGAAAAACGAAACTAAACTACTCTGCCTGTAGCAAACAAGCTGATGTAGAGAAACCCCGTAGCCATCGGTGGTTACATAGTACTTGGTTAAAAGCTGAAAGAAATACAAAAAATTGTACTCACAACTCACAAGTATAGCTTACATATTACAAAGAACTTTACCTATGTAAAATGTGTGTGATTTTAGTACTTTTAAATTTTTTTTTTAAAAATGATCATTGAACAATGTCTTGGAGTCATTTCTGACCTTAGGTCTCTGGTTGGGACCCAAAAAGGAAATCTGTATATAACAAAAAATCAAAGGAAATAATAATATTAGGTTGGTGCAAAAATAATGACGTAATAATGTCGTTTTTTGACGTATTTTTTAACGTCAAAAAACGACATTATTACGTCATTATTTTTGCACCAACATAATAATAATAATAAAATGAAAGTCTCCTCCTCATCAATAAAACTAGTTGACAACTTTGACCTTTCTAGTTTTCACTTTAGAAATAATAACAGGGCTCTCCCTGGTGTGTATTACCACCAACCCACCAGCCACGCCCTGTGGGAGGAGCCCGACTAAAGGCCCCAGGCAGTGCTTTGCGATCCTCACGATCTTATCAAGATTTGCTTTTATCTACTTACATTTATATATGTTACAATTTAAACTGAGCACAATTGACTTTTCAAGGATTAAAAGTTTTTATGGATTTTGACGTCATTCTGGATTCTTTTTTTCTCATTCAAATCCATAAATTTGTTTTCCTCAAGCTGGTCTCGAAAAAAAAACAAAAAAACACTATATAAATTAACTATTTTTCATCCATAATGTTGAACATGTGAAAATTATTCAACGTTTTAACAAGAAGAGTCATGAGTTGATGCTAAAAATTGCCGCAAAACATTGTTGATTTATTTAAGATGGCATTGATCTATTATGACATGTCTCTAATTTATTATTTAATTATTTCAATACATTTTATTTATTCTCAATTTTTCTAATTGAATTGTTCACCTATATTGCATATGATTCATAATTTTACATAATTACATTACAATAAAATTTTTATTTTATATGAAGACTACCTTATGAAAATTGAGATGTAGCAGAGTGGGGGGGAGAGTATCATAGATTTGGGAGAGAGAGCTGTATCATAAATTAAGGAATTCAAACAAGAGCCTTGTTTCGGCCCCGACTATTACTATTACTGCTGCTGCTACTACTTGAGTACAGTTACACCTCATAATATTAGTCAAATATAATTTTTTGCTATAATTACTAACACAAGTCTATCTCTGCTATTTTATTACATCACTTTAAATAGTATATTTAAAATCATCTAAATTACAGTCTTGTCCCTTTTCTGTTTTACTTAATAAAAATAAACAATATAGAAATACTGCATGTGAAAAACTTGCAGATCATTCCTTTGACTTGCACTGACAATTTGACTTCTGTTTGCTTTTATTCCAATACTTTAACCAAAGTCAAAGTTTAGATTCTCTCTTGCAGAGTATTTGAGTCAAAATCTTTCTTTTATATTTTTTATTTTTATTTTGGCATCCAGGAAAATATTTAAAGATCTTGAGCTTATTCCATTTCTTTCATTTTTTTATTTTTTGTTAAACTGGCCTTTTGTGTTTACAAAATTGTAACTCTGAATGATTTTAAAAGAAAAAATAATCATAGATCATAAACTTTTTGTTTGTCTGCTACACAGCTTAGTTTAGTCAAACTGACTTGTGGCTGACATAGTTGTATAATTCATTGTTTGAAATCAGATGGAATTCAGTGTATGAGTATTTGAGAAACAAACTTGTCGTTGGTGCTACAACATCTTCCTAGTCATATTTGGTCTTATGAGTGACTCAAATTCGTAAATGTTTAGTTTCATTTCATACAAAGACAGAATGACAGGGGAAATACATATACAAAGGTGTACTGGAATTTTCAAGAGCCACTCAAGTTAGAATCCTAACTAGTGAGGTGGGCGATATGAATGTAAGGTGGGGGGCTGGTTAGAAATGAAGATTATAAGAAGGATAGATTAACCCTTGATTTTAAGAGGTTAAGATTGGAGTGATCAGGGAAGCATCCCTTCAGGAGTCTGTTTCAAAAGTAGAAATTCTTGCAAAACTATTCTCGATCTAATATCTCTCGATAATATAAAGATTCTTAAATGGATTATAATATTTTAAATTTGATAAAAATTATTTGAACTTTCTATTTTCGATTTGGTCCTCTTGGCTTTGCAGATTACATCTAAATTCTATTTGGTGCTTATAAAGTTAACTTCTTCATTTAATTCTTCTGTATCAGAGACATTTGCAGTAATTATTCCTTGCCATATCTTCCCCATTATCAATTCTGATGTTACTAGGTTTGTATAAATTATTTTAAGAATCTGAACACCTGGCATGATTCCAGATTTTTTTTGATAAGTATATGGTTCTCTGCGAGAAAATATATTCATGTCTATGAAACAATAACATACTAAGTTATGCTCCAAGGATGTCAGTTCTTAAAGAAATCCTCACAACTGGATGAGAACTGATTGATTTTTGGATGACTATGACAAATATTGATTACTGTATTATTTTCCTATGATATAGCATTTTGTAAAGTACTTTATAATGCTGCAGTTTTAATGGGAAAGATTCTTATATATGAGGGGGTGCTGAAAAGTACTCTGCACAATTAGAAAGAGATTAAAAAATTTCTGATGTTTAGTCCACTTATTTACATTCAGATTATTATTCTCATCTCTGTTATGATTAATTATCAACATTGTTTCACTACTTGTACACTCCAGCCTTGTGTGCTAATAACAACAAAGATGAGGATATTAATTTTAATGTAAATAATGATAACACTTTATTCCAGAAATTTAGTTAAAATGTTTCATCATTCAGACAGATTTTGGGTAGTGAATGAAACTAACAACTTTTTAGCATCCCCTCATGTAAGTATTTACTAAAGTTATATTAGTATGGAACAAAGTCAAAAGAATGGAGCATTTGGTGAGAAGCAAACTCACAACACTATTGAAATTGTCTACTTGAGCAACTTCTTAACTTGAGAAAATAAAAAAAATAAAAATTTCTCAGCCTGATCCACTTCCAAGAATTTAACCAAATTCTGGAACATCAGAATTTTTGTCAAGGGTTAGACCACAAACTTTTCAGTAACTCCCCATATCTGTCTATCTATTTTCAGGTTGGAGAAGCAACATTTGCCACAGAATTTAAACTAAAACTTCCTGTCAACCATTACTATATAAAGTAATGTTAACCAAATAAAGTCAGCTATTAAATAGCAAGGCAGACTAGAGTTTCTAGCCTTAATTGGCAATCATTCTAGGAGAAGGACAACTCTGAAGTCAAAGTTGATTGTGCCAATGGCCAGATAGAAGCTTTTCAGCTTTGATTGGCAATCTAATTAAAACTGGTATCTCAATAAAACACCCATCCATCAAAAGCCTGGGCCTCTCCTGGGGATGTGCTGGCCCATAAAGATGCGCAATGACTAAAATTCTCAAGTCGTGTGAGTTGTGCAATCTGTGGCAAGCATAGAAGCATCTTCATAATAAACATCCATTTTCTGGAATATTGTAGAAAATGGTGTCACAGGAAAGCAAATATCAAAGACTAACTTGCTTCCAGCACAAATTGACCCTAAAAACATTCAAAATATATTTGGTGTGTCCTTGCCTCCTGCTTACTACATGTCCAATGATATTCAGAGAAAGGTGCGCAGTGGTAGATTTAGCAAGAAGATTAAAATTACAAAGAACCCAACAATATCGCTGTGTAAGATACAAGGTCCTTATGTTCCATGTTTCGTCATTGGTCACATATGGACCCATGATGGTGCTACCCAACACACAACCAAGAAGATGAAGAGGTTCTACAAAGTTAAATTTGATGCTGTCTGAGCAGTCACCATCTGACCCTCCTCCAGATGGATATGAACTCTCTAAATTACACTGTGTAGGGAGGTGCTTTTAAATGAGCCTACATATGTCTCCCTACCAAAGAAACAATAACTTCAATGATGAGTGGGCCAATATGTCTGAGGTTAAGCGTTGCATGGCTTTTAAAGAATGTATAGGGTTTGTTATTCAAAATAAATGAAATATCAGAGGCAAATTTTGAAAGTTGCAGTAATTTTACAAGTTATTCTTCTCAAGCATATACATGCATATATATATATATATATATATATATACACACACACACACACACATATATCTATATATATATATATATATATATATATATATATATACACATGCACACACACACACACACATATATATATATATATATATATATATATATATATATTAGGTTGGTGCAAAAATAAGGACGTAATAATGTCATTTTTTGACGTATTTTTAACGTCAAAAAACGACATTATTACGTCATTATTTTTGCACCAACCTAATATATATATATTGTTTGAATATATATATATATACATACATATACACACTACAGTTCAAGAGTTTGAAGCCACAACCATAATTAGCTTGAAATGAACTTGACAGAAGAATGAAAATGTCATTGAAAAAAAGAATGGAATCAATTATCAAACTTATACTTTGAGAAACTTTTACAACAAATACCAAAAATGTGTGCTGCAGTGATCAACGCTAATGGAGGATATTTTGATGAGAGCAAAATTTAATCATAATTTGCTTGTTTCTTTTTAACATAATAAAATTTCTAATAAAAATCATGTCTCACTTATTTTTTTAACCATGTATAATAATTTTCTTTTATTTAAGGTACAAACTACTTTTTGGGCCAATTTAAAAAATTACCAGATGTTCACTCAAACATTTAAACTGTAGTGTGTGTGTGTGTGTATGTGTATATATATATATATATATATATATATATTTATTTATACATGGAAATGGGGAGATGGTGGAATAATGGATAGCAGCTCAAATTGAAGAATTGAAAAGCAGATTTCCAATTCCAGTCAAGTTCATTTACATTCACTTAAGTAACAACTGATATGTGCTGCATTTATATATATATATATATATATATATATATATATATATATATATATATATCAGCTCGGAATGAGAAATCAAAGTTGATGGATTTGAATTTGGATATGGTAACAATATAGTTTTCAAGTATACAATATTGAAGTGATCAGTATTAGAGGTAGAGCATATGTAATTATAAAAATGGACACTATGGTCAACACCAAGTAGTAACAGTCTATTTCATGCTTGAACGCAATCTTCAAGGCATGTGTTTTATGTGTTCTGGTTTGCTATTTATATATGTGTAGGAAGGAGAGGGGGAATATAAACAAAAAAATATGAGTTTTAATTACACATCAAGAGACACTAAATTTGAAATTTTAAAATTTCTCGCAACCAATCTCATTTTATTTCCCAATGCTTTTTTTTTTTTTATCATTTTTGTTTTTAAATATTTGGGATAATAACATTTAGATACATCACTCAGTTCAACCCAGAAGATTGATTTTAGCTTGTTAATACCTAGTGTTTTATTTTTAGGGTACCAGGCATTAATAGGTTAGAGGTAGAATCCTATAATTAATACAGAGAATTTTAGAATGGTAATGGTAATATTGGCCTTTTCCCTATAAAGAAACATTTGGCATTCCTTGACCAAGCAGCCAGTGCCGCTTTCAGTTGGAGTTTATAAATATTTTCTCTTCAAACAATTTTTCATGAAAATAGGTTTTTCAAGTGAAGTAGCTGTTATCAATCTTTCCAGTATTGATGGGAGTTTCCTACCTAATCTTTTATTTGAAGTAGTGTGGAATGTCAACATCTTGATTATGCCATTATTTTCTCTTTGAGTTACATGTGCTATCCATTTTAGTTGTTACTGCTGTTGGTAGTTCTCAAGTGATGTGGTTTCTGTTATTTGGTACAGTTCTTAGTTTGTGATACTGTAGCACCAGTTCACAAGGTTCAAAGGATGATCTTTGCAAAATTCTACAGGTTTTACTGTATTTTTTTATAATTACCATATATACTTGTGTATAAGCAGACTTCATAATTTCAAAACATTTACATTTGTATAGTGCAACCAGTCACTGAAAGTGTATGTGTGTAGTGTGACTCCCTATTTTTTTGTGTAAAAAATAATCATAAAAACTTGCACTATACTCTCATATACATAGTAATCCTAAATTTTATGGTGGGCATTAATAAGTTATTGGTAGAAACCTATAACTTTTATTTTTCATAATAAACACTAGATTTCATAGGGGAAATTAATTGGTTAATTGCTGTGAAGAAAGATAAGAACCTATGATGAATATTGGATTAATTATTGGGACTTAAAGAAAATAGAATGCAGAAAAACAACAGGAATTTTTGAAAACTAAAGACCTTAGTAATGAATATAGTACCCATAATCAGTAGAGCACTCTGTAGTGTCCCAAAGACACTGTCAAAGAGAATAAATTGGATTAATACAAATCTATAGGGAAATCTATGAGATAAAAAAGACTAAATTGTGAGAATTGTAAAGAATGTTACTGAACTACTTGATTTCCAGTGATAATCTTTCTATTGGTGGTGAAGATGCTGCCAATGATGAAACCTGTAGATTTTTATAAAGACATAAATATGTTTGCAATATGGGCAAATGATTTTTATAAAGACGTACATGTGTTTGCAATATGGGCAAATGATTTTTATCAAGACGTGCATGTATTTGCAATGTGGGCAAATGATTTTTATAAAGACGTACATGTGTTTGCAATATGGGCAAATGATTTTTACAGTATTGAAGAGATACAATTAGAAAATGGACAAAGATATTAAGTAAGATTTTTGGAGATTAACTCTGTGTCTGCCCACCATAGTTCTGCCTGGATGGCACAGCTCAAACCAAAATGACACAAGAAGACACAAAACCATAATCTTTTCATCCCAGAAAAATGAATAAATCAAAAAAAATAAAAATAGGCAATCATTTGTAAAGCCCATCCACAAATTGACAGATAAGAATGCATTTTTAACCAGAAATGAAAGTAAACTTTGAACTTACCTGTTATTTGTCAGATCAGATATATCGCCTGCTATGGCTCTTACTTCATTTGACCACAGTGAAATTGGAAATAAATATAAAATGAATCTTGAAAATGTTTTTATGATGGACAAGTCAGTATTTGATATTTGCTTTGTAAATATTGATATATGAAGATGAAAGTAACTTCCACAAATACGATTCTAGTTAATGGATAGCTGATTAACAAACAATGTAAGAGTTACTTTTTTAATGTTTTCTTGTTTATTCAACTTCATGACATTTTCTATATATAGAAAAAATAAAAAATATAGTGCTATCTAAAGTCTTGATCGCGTCCAAAAACCTCCCCCATGTCATTGTAGGTGACAAATTATTTTTCACCCTGCAACCCGTTTCTCACTAACAAAATGCCACAATCCTCTCACTATTCTCTTACTATTTCCATGGAAAATGTTCAGGTGAACTGCATTCCATCGTCCCACCTTCATGGCTAAGACTCACAATTCCACACACATTGAAGCAAATCACCCTCATTCCCTTCGTATTAACTTGGTGAAATGGAATTTCCAATTGAACAGCTTTTTCCCTTGACCCATGACCTGCTACATTGTTGAATCGACTCCCAAGTGGATGTCTCCCTAATCTTGATGTTAACTGTTATCTTCCTCACATATCTGCATAAATTGGCTCCAAGGTCTTGTATGGTATGAAGATCATTGTAGAACAAAAAAAAAGGAAAAAGTAATATATCAAATTTACACATTTTTTTTACTGATCCAGAATATATTTCTTGTATACATCTAAAGACTAACTATGTTATTAATTATTTACATTGTTTGGACTCTTGTCTTCATCTTTATTGTCAGGTTCATGACATTTCATTCATTGTACACTCCGGACTTCTTCAGATGATTGGAATTTTGAACTAAACCATGGTAGATTGTTCTAGTACAATGGCCAAAACATTATGAACATGGTAATAAAGATGATGGCAACAATCTGAACAATGTAAATAATGTAAATAAATACATCATCTCAGAAATATTGACAGATATGTTATTTATATTTTTATTATTATAGGCTCTATCAAAAATTATTTTCATATTTTAGCGACCTTTACTCCAAAGCTTATGTCATGTACACATCCAAAAGACTATATATGACTCCACTATATTATTAGTATCATTGATATTTATCAGTGGTATGAGGGGGGGTACAGTGGAGTGATGGGTAGTGGCTCAAATTGAGGAATTGGAGAGCTCATTACATTCACTTACATGCTAATATCTTTGGAAACGGTATGAATCCATCTCTTGGAGTGGCAACCAGTCTAGAAGAACTCTAAATTTAAGACCTACCACTGTGGGCAAAGGAGATTCTTCTTCTCTAGGCTCTACATCATGACTACTTTCATCAATCTATCTCCTCGGCTGTCACATGATCCTTATGACTATATTAACAAAAACATTTGTAACTCAACATATTTGTTTCTGCTCATAATATCTGTTTTTTTTTATAAATATTTGCAATAAATTATTTGGTGGTGTGAGATTTTATTATGCAACTTTAGTGTTGCTTATCATATTGTAAATAAATATAAATAAGAGTTTAGTTATTGATATTTGATTTTTAATTTCAGATGCATAAAGATTGCCATGAGTCATAAGAAAGATTGTGATGAGTCATGAGAATGATTGCAATGAGTCATAAGATTGTGATGAATCAAGAAAGATTGTGATAAGTCATAAGAAAGATTGCAATGAGTTATAAGAAAGATTGTGAAAAGTCAAGAAAGATTGCCATGAGTCATAAGAAAGATTGTGATGTCATAAGAAAGATTGCAATGAGTCAACAAAGATTTTGATGAGCCATAAGAAAGATTGCCATGAGTCATAAGGAAGATTGTGATGACTCATGAGAATGATTGCAATGAGTCATAAGAAAGATTGCGATGAGTCAAGAAAGATTGCCATGAGTCATGAGAAAGAGTGTGTTTAGTCATAAGAAAGATTGCCATGAGTCATAAGAAAGATTGTGATGAGTCATAAGAAAGATTGCAATGAGTCAACAATGACTGTGATGAGTCAAAAAAGATTGCCAAAAGTCATAAGAAGGATTGTGATGAGTCATAAGAAAGATTGTGATGAGTCATAAAAATCATATAAGCTCAAAAGAGAAACAAGAATATTAAATGTTTCATGTTCAAATCAACATGCCTAACATTTGGCATATTCTATGGCCATTTTGGATGACTTTCTTTGTCATCCTACTTGAAATTGCAAACTAAACTTCATTTTATTCAGTCTATTTGTCCTTATTCGTATCAGTTATATGCCTCAGTTTTATAGAACTTTCTATAATTTCTTCTACTGAACCAGAATATGTGACTTTTTAGAAATACCAGAACTAGAGCTTGAACTCACAACTGTGAGGAAACCAAATAAATTTTAGCCCACATTTTAATCCCCCAAGCCCATAGAGAACCCTACCTACCTCCTATCAGCATGGCTAATGCCCAACTCCATGAGAGAATCTCTCTGTGCCTTCTTGGTCTCAAGTTTTCCATTGACCTGAAGTGGAACAACTACATTGAATTAATAGCTTTTCCTACTGCAAGGAAAGTTGGTTCTCTGTGTCGCACCCGAAGGTTTTTTTTTGCCTGAGCCCATCCTTCAAATCTATCATTCATCCTTGCTTTGAATACTGTTGCCATATATAGTCTGGTGCCCTCGCTGTTAATCTCGAGGTCCTCAACAAAATCCAGAGACAGATATGCAATGTGATAGGTCCTAACCTGGCATCATTTGGTATGACTGTATAAAATGTATAAAAGAATGATAAATGATATGCAAACAAAGATACAATAAAATCTGCTGCAATTAATGTTAAAGTCAAAAAAGCAGAAAAGTCAACAAAATCAATGATTGAAGCATTGATGAATGTTATAGAATGTCAAAGAGCCCACATTATCATGTAAAATAATAATGTAATAATTTAATTAGCTATATAAAATGTTCTATTAATCAAATTCATGGATAGCATTTTTGGATGTATTTATAAATTAAAAATTATTTAAAGTGGACAACTGACCTCATCTGAGTTTTTTTTTATCATCACAATGTTGCGGCTGTTCTGGCTTTCAACAACTTTCATGTTGTGCTGTTCCTTTTCCTGGTAAGCATATATTTTCTCTTTTTTACAATGATGTCATACTAAATAAAAGTTCAGAGTTTTAGGTGAAAACATTAGAAGTATAGAGTTGAAGTAGACTTTTTGAAGGAAGTAGAAATCTAATCCTGAAAATGGAACAAGGGATAAACCTCTACTCCTGGGGAGGAGTTTGAATTGGACAACAGGCAAACCTATCTACTTGCAATTGATGCTTAGTCCTTTCTTTTTGCTTTCCTTTACAACATTCTTTAGGAGTGCCTGTAGTTTCTTTTCTATATCTGCTACCAACAGTGTCATCTGCATATCTTATGTTGTTAAGATTGTGGTTGTCAATAATGAATCCTGGTAGGACATTTAATTCTCTTAGAATTGCCTCACCGTAAAGGTTGAATAAGTCTGGTGAGAAGACCCATCCTTGTCTTAGACCTCTTTCTATTTTTGTATATTTACTGAATTCATTTTCTATCTGTATGCAGGCAGGTTTGCTCCTAGTATAGGTTCTGGATTATTGAATCTTATCACAGATGAAAAAGAGATGTGAAGCAAGTGAAATGTGCTTCTACAGAAGGATGCTGAGAATATCATAGACTGAACATTTTTAAAATGGAAACAAAAAGGACATTTATGAATATCATCAAAAAATGATAGTTGAAATTTCTGGAGCACATAATGAGGAAAGAAGGCCTGGAAAATTTGATACTAATAGGACAGACTGAAGGCAAGATAGACAGAGGAAAACAATGCCTAATGCATGCCTAGTGAGCTTCAGTAAATGGATGGTAGAACAGGGTTTAGTAGAGATAACCAAAAAACAAAATTTACTAAGAGTTACAAAGGACAGGAAATTGTGGAGAGCCGTGATCACCAATATTGGGAAGTGACATGGCATATAGGAAAAGAAGATGATAAAGGTAGAGGATTTTACAAGATATATTTTTCTCATGTGTACATGCCTGTATCTATTTTGTATATAGCAGTGCTACATTCTTTTTTAATTGTTGCTAATTTATGCTTATTTTTTAATGAAGTTTTTATTGTAGCTTCAAAGGTATAACTTAAGTACATTTTAGAATTTTTTATTCTTTTTTTTAATACCAGGATGTAGGTGATCTTTACTATGGCAGATTCTTTTTTTAACATTATCTCTGAATTGCGATGACTTCTTGGGAAACATTATCCACAAAGGCAAAAAATTTTAGTACAACGTTAAAAAGACACCATAGTCGATACTAATATCAACTTTCTTTGTTTTCTAACTGACGCTAGCAGTATTGATCAAATTAACATCACTTGATGTTATTTCTGCTTTAAAACTTCTAAAAGTTGCCGAGAAGCTACCAAACTACATGGTTTTGGTGTACATTCATCATTGCCAAGAAAATGTAAATTGTTTCTGCGTTTCGTCATGATTCAAGTCAATAAAAAAAGCATTCTTGTTCTTTTGTTTTGTGGGCTGTTATTTTATTATCTATTTGGATATTGCTGACTTTTTGATAACATCCACATTCCCCTGCTGTTTGCATCAAACTCTTACCAGCTCACGAGTCTCGTCTACACAAGGGTTTTATTTGCAGATATATTTATTATTTATTCACTCTGCTGGTAGTGCACATGTAAAATATGGTTCCACCAGTGGTGGGTCAGCTTCCACCAAACCATTTCTCAGGGGAGGTCACTCAGCAAAGATATTAAGCAGAAAATGATGGAAAAATAAGTGTAAAAAGAAGGAAAGAAAAGAATGGCTACAGAATAAAGTCCATATCTTCATTTCCACACAGCCTTCCTCTCAGGATAGGTTAAAATGTGCTGATTATATCATAAATCAAGGAATCTGGTTGGCTATACTTACATATATATACTTACAAGTATGAACAAAAGCAATTTAATGGGTCAGCTGTATTTGGGAACGAAAATGTTTGAATTAGTAGAAAGTGTTTTATTTGATTTCAACCACCATTTTTTTTTTGTTCTGGTCAAAACAAAATATGTTACTACATATTTAAATATTTCTTTTTGGTGAGTTTATTTTTTTTTTTATCTACTAAAGTTAACCCACTATAAGGCTCAAGAGCCACCCAAGATAGAACGTTGCTGTAAAAATGGTTAAGATGAATGGAGCATATTATTTGAATAAAAGTGGAGGTGGTAGGAAGTGAAGATTATGAGATTAAAGAGGATAGATAATGATTGACCTTTGACTTGAAGGGGTTAAGATTGTATTTTTCAGGGAAACAGCAGTTTTTAGAAAAAAGCTCTGTGTGTAGTACTTTCTCCCTACATTTATAATATAGAAGAAATGTGGGTGATTCGACTCTGTGGGAGTAACATGGCATATTACTGAACTGTCTGAACTGGTAGAAGTAAAGAATGGAACCCATTGATAGTTTTGCAACTTTTGTGTCTATTGGAAAGTGAAGAGTAAATGATTTTGAGTCCTATCAAGGCTAGAAGGTAGGGTTTCAGCAGACGTGCATCCAAGATTGATGCCTTATTTTTGCAATATTACAAGGATTTTTGTTTGTTTCTTTTAACTCACATTTCACAGGTGGCTGCTTTAAGCTACATCTGTTGACATAAATTTGGCATTCATTGGGTGCTCATTTAGGATAGCCTTATTCCAGACTAAGCATATCTCGATTGTAGCACTTTTCAAAGAGCAATAATCAGCAAGCAAATCATTTCTATGGTAAAGTCTTTTCTTCCTCATTGGTCACCCTAATTATACTAGCCTTCTGTCAGATTAAGCAAAGTTTAATCCCTATCTGAGCAATGGTTAATGAGAAGATGAGCTCGATTTTCACTGAGTCTTCTACTGTAAAAATTATTTGTTGGACTGATTATTTAATTTGAGGTAATATCTGATTCAATTGTGCACCATGTGTGATGCACACATGGCGATCTTGTATCTTTCGATACATGACTGATGAGGCAAGTTTTTTCCCGTGTAGGTTGCCATTTCTTTCTGTGGCAGACCAGTTGCTATACAAGGCTACAGAACCAACTCTGTCCTGCTATTTAACCATAGCTGGGGGGGAGAAGAAGAGGAGTCATACCTATCCCAAGGGTATTAGCACATAAATGAATGTTATGGATTCGACTGGAATTCAAACTCGGCTCTCCGATTCCTCAATCTGAGCTGCTCTGCATTACTTCACCACACCTAATATCTGATTAGAGGGGGCAAAATATTTTAAGCAGACTTAGCTCATTTGGTGCTATTTATGGAATCGTCCTCTCTCTTTAATCTGATGCTGTATATACCAAATAGGAGAGAGATATATCTTAATTGTTCAGTCATTCTACACAGAGTTGCTAAATTTCTTTCCCTCTTACCTTCAAGAATACATTAAAAACAAAATATTAAATCTGTGTTTTCACTTGATCAATTTTGATTTTTGCTTCTTGATTACAATGTTATTTCCAACACTATCATCACATGAAAAGGAATGTGTGGAGAGCCATGAGCTCTCCACACATTCCTTTTTTTTATTATCTGAGATTTAGCATAAAAAGGTTGTGAATTTGTTTCACATTGTCTCCTCCACAGTTTGAACTTCAGAGTAGCTAGAAGGGGAGGAGATGAATGTATGTCTTTTGAAGAGCATTGGTGTGAAAGTGAATGAAGCAGATTAGACTGCAATTTTAAATTTGCTCACCAGTTTATCTTTTCATCCCCATAACTATTACACTATCCACAAATAAGAAAAACTTACTACTACTACTATTACTACTACTACTAATTGATATATTTCGGTCTTTTTCCCTATTATATTTAAGTTAAATAGAAATTTTGATGTTTGTATTTAACAAATCCTACCTGTGATATCATGGGTGATAGAAGCAACAAGAATAAAAGAAAAAGAAAAAGAAAAAAAAAGTGAAAAGAAAAAGAAAAGGGAATAAGGGATAAAAAAAAAAAAAAAAAATTGTGCCAGTTTTTTAGACAAAGAATTTTTGATTTTTTTTACAAAATTCTAACCAACTCTGGAATAAGATGAATGAAACTGATAATTTTCTGATTCCTCCTTCATGGCTTTCTTCAGTCAATAAAAGTTCACTAGTAGATTAGTAGACATGATGCTTGTGGAATCCTGCACAAAACTCAAGAGTCTGCTGCGGTCGTTTGCAAAAAAAAAAAAAAAAAAAAAAAAAGAAGAAAGGCTGCCTTAACTGGACTATTTTGGATTGTAAATCAATATCAGAGGATGTTTCCCTCTCCTTCGGCACAAATATCCGCAGGGGTAGGGGCATTTTTTGATAGAATGCAGTGTTTGACAAAAGAATATATGCAGGAATATTTTGGTATCTGTAGTTATACATAGTAACAATTTGTACATGTGTAGCTTGGTATTAACAATTGATAAGTAAACAAGAATAGTTAGCACTATGCACACATACATACACACACACAAACACACACACATATATATATGTATGCATTTATTACAAGTTGCAATATTTATATTTGAATAGAAGTATTTATTTATGAGTGTATGCAATAATATAACCCTGTGATGGATAGATTCCTGTACACACACAGGCATGATCCAACACACATGCACATATATGCCTACACAGCTATGCATTGATATAGAGACATATGTATACATATGCAAATACAAAAATATATGTACACACACACAGGCCCACACCCACACATCTACAGTGCTGCACAAAAGTAAAATAATATTAAAAATTATTGTCTCTTTTTTTTCCAGATAATCAACAAATCTTAATTATAAAATATATATTTATTAAAAAAATTCAAACAATTACAACCACTTTCAAAAATTTTCATCAAGCTGGAATAAAAATATTAATTCAAATTTCAAAGTTAAGATGGCAGATGGCAACAGATCATGTAATTCTGCCTTAAAAAGAGGCAATACTTAAGTTACTTTAACTGACAAGGAAGGAAATGTGGGAGATTGCATTTTAAAAAGAGGATGCTCTCTATATTCCTACGTTTAAAATGAGTATATTCTCAGTACAAGCCACTTATGGAAAAGGGGCCTCTATAAAATTTGACTGTAATTACTGAAAACTTTCATCCCTCTCCAACGATGTAAAATTTGACATAAAAAGAGATGATCTCTTGTACTAAATACTGAAACAATCTCCAAAACTGCTACAGATCCTTAAATCCTAACAGCTACATGGTCTTTGACATGGTAATTATCAACATTACAGGATACAATAAATAAGAATTTGGTTGTTTCTGAGAATTTATTTTACTACTTACTTTCATATGGTGAAGAATGATTGCATTAAACAATACAATAACAAGAGATAGAAAAGAACAGGAGAAAAATATTTGTTTTTTGGAAGCCTGGACATAAAAGTATCAAGTGCAGAAGCAAACAAAAAAACCCATTTTGTAAAAGATGTTTCAAAAACTGAAAATGAATTCCTATTTTTAATTGGACTAGATACCGTTTCCAAAAAGAATGATTTATTTGTTGATTGTGGAATTACAACTGGTATTATTCATGAATTTAAATTTATTAGTTTCAATAATGATTTTTAATTTGGAAATTCATCCTATTGAATTGGCAGATAGCAATAGAACAAATATCTTAAAAAGAGGCAATACTTAAGTTACTTTAACTGACAAGGAAGGAAATGTGTGAGATTGCATTTTAAAAAGAGGATGCTCTCTATATTCCTACGTTTAAACTGAGTATATTCTCAGTACAAGCTGTTAGCAAGAAATGAGCTTCTGTAAAATTTGGCTGTAATTACTCAGAACTTGTCTACCCTAATGGTATAAAATTCAACATAAAAAGAGATAAACGCTTGTAATATTTAAATACTGAAATGACCTTCAAATAATATAGCCTAAAACAATAACATAGAATTCTTGGATTTAAACTATTATATAAAAATATTTAAAAAAATGAAATATTAAAAGATTAAATGATATTAAACAAAAAAAAGAAAACAATTGTAAATGCTTAGGTGTATGTAGTTTGTATTTGATGTACCCCCCACAGAGGGATGAAGGGGTGGGGAATGAGTGGCACTCATCCATTTGATTGAGTTGAGTGTCAGTTCTAATCTGTGTAGGAATGATTGCAAAAACATTCCCTTCCCCTAATTTATAGACAAAACACACAGATGCATACTGGGATTTCTTCCTAACCAATAAAATTAGGCCATTTCTTGATCTCATCCAATTTAGTTCTGTTCTTTCTTGTCTTGAAGTCAGAATGCTGCGATTACTTGTCTTTATGCCCTTTAATTTCTTAAATTTTTGCTTTATTACTGCTGCTTTGCCTTGTATATTTTGTTTTCTCAATATTATTTTTCCTCGTTCTTTTCTTTCTTCTCTCGTTGTTGTTTATAGCAAACTTTGTTGAACATTTCTGCCAATTACATTTAACCATGACTGATTATTCTACAGTTTCTGTTTATTTTAGCTATAAAACCATGGAGTAGAAAGTTCTCTTTTCCTACCCATAACCTGCTTTCAAAATCACTGCTCGTCTTTACACATGTAGAAAGTAAACAACTTTCATTGAATTTTCTGCTTTTTTTTTAAGGAGAATTGCAACAAACATGTAGAGAAAGTTAGTGAATCATTTTTGAAAGACTGATGCAAGTACAATAAGGGTCATTTGAGTTAATGGAAATCCTAGAAAGGAGAAACTAACTTTAGTGATAGGCTCTGCTATGGCAGGCAACCTACTGTTGTTAATGAAGATAGCCTGGACAGGTTGATATTAACATTATAGCTGATAGAAGTATCATAATTACAAAACACTGTAAAAGCCTTTAGGTGAGCAATGGTAGTGCCTGCAGTTTAGTACAATCTCTTGGCTACTTAGACTGTGTATAATGAGTTTCAAGAAGGATAATAGAAGGAGCAGAAGGTTGTTTCTTCTGGAATTAAGATGAGAGCAAAAGAAGAAAAATGGAATGGTGACACCCAGACTCACCCAATAAATTTAAGGAAGCTTTGCTCTGTAAGGGAAATGATATCCACTGTATTCTGTGACCTTAGTAAAATCATACTTATGCCCACTTTTTCTCTTATGTATCATGTCACTTCAGGATATTGGAGATCATGGCTCTCCACAATTTCTTGTCATTTGTAACTCTTAGTAAATTTTGTCTTTTTGTTATCTTTCCTAATCTCTGGTCTGCCATCCATTTACTCAAGTTCACTAGGCAGGGGTTATATTGTTTTAATCTATATCTCTTGGCTTTAATCTGTCCTGTGAATACCAAATTTTCCAAGCCCTCTTTCCTCATTATGAACCCTAGAAATTTCAGATGTCTATTTCTGAAGTTAAGTAGAAATGTCTTTTTTGCTTTAATTTTCCTCAAGTTTTGTTTTCATCTGTGAGGAGACTGTTCAGCATTCACTGCCATATACAAGGACTGATATTACATAGGCAATCCATAAGCACATGTCCAAACTCCAAGTAAGGCTTCTTTGAGCAAAGGCCAGATTTGAAGATGAATGATGTGCTTTTGTAAAATGACAACGTGTAAAGCCTAATGACAGCTTAAAGATCAAACAAGTAATCAGCAATATATGGCTGGACAACTGTTCTGACATGGTAGCCTCAGGTTATGTTTTGGGGTGGGGCATGAGGAAGCACTCAGTTCCCTAATGATGATGAAAATTAAACTGTCATCTCATACATAGTAAGAAAGAAGGGGATGTATATGGTGTCATTCAAATTTCAAATACCTGGATTGACAAAGCAGGACACTAAATTTAGAATCTTGAAACTTTTGTCTTCATTTTCATATGCTTTGTGTAAAAATATTACTACACACACACACATACACACATATAGTAATTTTCTAAGGTAATGGATTTTATCAATCAGACAGATTTTTATCACTTTAAATTTTATTTTTAAACTGTAACAAATAAAACAATGTATAACACTTCATTTTTTAAATTCAGATAAAATTCTCAGTATTGGTTGAAAATTACAAATAGCCACAGATCTTGAACAAAATTTGAAATTCCTCCATCTGAAAAATGAAACTAGTTCAAGCAAAATGCTAAAGCTATAAATTCAGTCATATATTATATATACACATACACATACATATGTCTGTCTCTCTCTCTCTCTCTCTATATATATATATATATATATATATATATTTAAATAAATTGTTGGAGGTACAGAACAGTAATATTGCAAGGAATAGATACAAATTATTTCCTAAAGGCATTATGAAAAATAAAAAGTAAGAGATGAAAACACTTACAGAACAGACCAACCGGTTTCGTTCCCAAGCTCATCAGGGTCGACTGGGAACAATTTAACAATTATTGCAATATATCTTGACTCACACAAACACCCTTCATACAATTAAAACATTAAAAAATGAAATGATTAATGGTATAAGGGGGAAAAAAAGAAAGGATTCAAACCGCGCGAATTTGCACAGCACAAAGGAGAAAAAAAAAAATTGGGGGAGTGTGAGGGGAATGTATGATACGCACTAGAGTCTAATAACGTGAAGCCCAAGGAGACAGTCTTTATATATATATAATACAATATATACCAAAAATGACAAATTAATGTTAACATTTATTTTCCTATTTTTAAGGACTGGCTGCAAATGTAAATTATCTCTGATTAGATAAAAAGAAATATTTTTTGCCCTTCCAATTTCAATTTGTTTAGCATCTCTTTAGAAATAAAATCAAAATGATTCTCTTGTGATATTTCTTTAAAATAACAAATAACCAACATAATTAGTTTCTTTGTATCTGTTTTACTGGAAGCAGAAGAAAATTATCCTGAAAATTGAATCTGTTTATGACTAGTTCATGTAAGTTCATGTAGATATATGTTACTTACTTGAAAATCACTTATGCAATGATTTTATGACTGTTTCTCTGCTTACAATGAATAAAATAACATTATGATGGAAGGAAACAGAATATAATGAGATGTCCTCACACATGAGGCATGAAATTGAGAATGCATTTACATGCATACACACACAGATATATATGTATTATACAAATCTATCTATCTATCTATCTATCTATCTATCTATCTATCTATCTATCTATCTATCTATCTATCTCAGTCTGTTCATATCTATCTATCTATCTATCTATCTATCTATCTATCTCAGTCTATTCATATCTATCTATCTATCTATCTATCTATCTCAGTCTATTCATATCTATCTATCTATCTATCTATCTATCTATCTATCTATCTATCTATCTCAGTCTATTCATATCTATCTATCTATCTATCTCAGTCTATTCATAATCTATCTATCTATCTATCTATCTATCTCAGTCTATTCATAATCTATCTATCTATCTATCTATCTCAGTCTATTCATAATCTATCTATCTATCTATCTATCTATCTATCTATCTATCTATCTATCTATCTATCTATCTAAGTCTATTCATATCTATCTATCTATCTATCTATCTATCTATCTATCTATCTATCTCAGTCTATTCATAATCTATCTATCTATCTATCTATCTATCTATCTATCTATCTATCTATCTATCTAAGTCTATTCATATCTATCTATCTATCTATCTATCTACTCTGTCCATTATTTATGTACCGATGTCTGTTCATGATCTATCTATTTATCTATCACTGTATTCATTATCTATCTATCTATCTATCTATCTATCTATCTATCTATCTATCTATCTATCTATCTATCTATCTATCTATCTATCTATCTATCTATCTATATATATATATATATGTGTGTGTGAAACACCAGTTCCCGTATGATCACCAAAGTTAAGCAATATTGAGACTGGTCAGTACAGAGATGGGTGACCACTTGAAAATCAAAGGTGTAGTAAGCTTGGATGTGTAGGTGGATAATGTTTTCTTTCTCCCACATGAGGCATACATACACTCACACATTCCTGTACAGTCACCAAAATTAATCAATGGATGTGTGGTTGGTATAATGGATAATGGCACGGAATTGCTAATTGGGGAACCCAGTTTCAATTCCTGTCAAGTTCGTTATATTCACTTGCACACAAATAAACTTGGGAAAGGTATGAATCCACTTCATCTCCCCCAAACTATAGGTTAATTAGTAAGACTTGTAACACTAAAACTATTTTTATCTCCTGATAAAAATATAAAATTGGATATAAAATATTTAGATTTTAAATAACCCAAAGAGGTTGATAAACAAAAACAACTATCAAATAAATAGACATACATGTGAAACACACACACAGTTTTATATATATATATATATATATATATATATATATATATATATAGATAGATATATAGATATATAGATACACCGAGTGAGCCAGACAAACCTACCTAAGTTTCACCTAAACAGGTCGTCAGGGAAAGTATGGCTGACGAGGTAAAGAGAAACACATATTTATAGGTGATAATTAAAACCATACCACGTGACCGAAAAACCACAAACTAAGTAGATGGGGGGGTTAAAATTTATTCAACAAAAATGGGGGGGGGGAGTAAAAAAAAAAATTCTAAGGTGGAAACCGTCTAAATAAGTAACCAAGATTTTTTGTGTCTACATACGTTAAGGATTTCAGTTTTAGAGTTTAATAATTGGCTAGGTTGATCAAATAAATAATATATATATATATATATATATATATATATATATATATATTTATATGTATGTATGTGTGTGTGTGTGTGTGTGTGCAAGTAAAGTTATATTAATATTTATGAATTCTTTTATTTTCTATGTGGCATGTCTCTTCACTTCTTGGGTGATCATGGCTCTGGTTTTTATTTCCTCTAAAATGTTGACATTGTTAGATTTTTGCTCAATGATATTCTGAGCATCCTTCTGTATAACCATATTTCTGTTGACTCAAATCTCAACATACACATGCATTAATAAGCAAACATAATAAATACATAGACATATCTAAATTTCTGAATATATTTTCTCATATATGACAGTCATCTGTAAGTACAGTATGCACACATCTAGAGGTGCATGTAATATCTATCTATTAGGTTGGTGCAAAAATAATGTCGTTTTCTCACATATGTTACTATGTGAGAAAACGACATTATTTTTGCATCAACCTAATCTCAGTCTTCTCAGATCTATCTCAGCCTTCTATCTATCATTTTAACCAGCTGATATCTATCTATCTATCTATCTATCTATCTATCTATCTATCTATCTATCTATCATTTTAGCCAGCTGATATCTATCTATCTATCTATCATTTTAGCCAGCTGATATCTATCTATCTATCTATCATTTTAGCCAGCTGATATCTATCTATCTATCTATCTATCTATCTATATATATATATATATATATATATAAATGTTTTCATATTTTACTCTTTCTCTCTTGTTCAGTCTGTTCATATGAATCTGCTCACAAGTGTCTATTATGTACAAACACACAGACACACACACAGATATATATATATATATATATATATATATATATATATATATATATATATATATATATATTCTCTCTTTAAAAATTTATTCCTTACCCTCACTTTAGACCCTCTCCTGTTCTTCATCTTTCTTTACACTTCTCTCGAGATCTTTCATACATTTCCCTCTTACTCCCACACATACACTCTCACTGAAATTTGTTTTTTAAACCCAAAGATATATTTTCTGTTTTCTTTTTTAATTTGTAGGTCTGATGAATTGGATCGTGATTATGATTCCAATGTAATAAATTATGACCATGAAATATTAGAGCTTGAGCTTTTATATTATATTCTTGCTCTGTCTTTCACATAGAGCTCTATCGGGATTTTATCCTCTTGGAAATATATATATATATTGACCACAAATATTATCTATTTATCTATCAATATATATATATATATATATATATATATATATATATATATATATATATATATATGTATATATATATATATATATA
>OZ010595.1:93057616-93070116 GCA_963932145.1 Acanthosepion lycidas
ATATATATATATACATACATATATATATAAAATTTACATATATATATGTATGTATGTATATATATATATATATATCTCCAAGTATATATATATGTATACATGAACATATGTATATAAATATACATATGTATGCGTGCACACTCTTAAATACACAAATATATTCATTGTTATATAAAGACTTCTAGGTTTATAGATAGATTTATTTAGAGATAGTGAGAAGAAGAGAGTGACAGTGAAATAGAATGAAAGATAAATGCTCTATCTCCAAATACTAAACACCCTTGCACTATTAACATATCAAATTTTAACATTATATATATATATATATATATATAATGTTAAAATTTGATATGTTAATGGGTGTTTATATATATGTGTGTGTCTGCATGTTTATATATGTGTGTGTGTGTTTATATATATATATATATATATATATATATATATATATATATATATATATATATATGTGTTTGTGTGCGTGTATGTGTGTTTGTGTGTGTGTGTAATAACAAGAAATATATGATACCTATAAATAAATATGTTTATATATATGTGTGTGTGTGTGTGTGAGTGTTTATATATATGTGTGTCTGCGTGTTTATATATATATGTGTGTGTTTATATATATATATGTGTGTGTGTGTGTGAGTGTTTGTATATATATGTGTGTCTGCATGTTTATATATATGTGTGTATGTGTGTTTATATATATATATATGTGTGTGTTTGTGTGTTTGTGTGTAATAACAAGAAATATATGATACCTATAAATAAATATGTTCATATATATGTGTGTGTGTTTATATATATATATATATATATGTGTGTGTGTGTGTGTGTGTGTGTTTATGTGTAATAACAAAATGTATATGATACCTATAAATAAATTCAGTTGTATTATCAAAACCTTCAAGAAGCACATAGCATATCTGCAAAACTCCTAGTTACAGAGAATAGTCAAATATTTTATTTTAATTTTTGGTATTTATCTATCTATTGATACTACAGGTAAAAAGTTTAGGGACACCTTGCAATTCATTTAAAAAACACCTTAAAATGAGATATTTTTATATTTTTTAAAAGTAGAAGATCAAATTTCATTAACTCCAGTGTATTTGCTTTTATTTTTCAGTCTTTACCCCAAGTTCCTCCTACTACTAAAATGTCCACAATATATTTTGCTAAATTATGAATATTTTTTATGAGAAACATTATATTTTGTTCTAACCATCTAACAACTGGGTTTAAAAATCATTGCAAAAAAAACAGTGGTTTTTGTGAGGATTTAACTGGTGGCCGTAAAGTTCATTCGGTTAACACTTCTTCTCATTTTTGTTACAATGTCGAAATATCTTCGCCTTTAAGTCAAAGAGGGATTCAGTTTTTGGATGCATTTCTGTAATTGCTGCAATATCCTTGTTCCTTCGTTGTGTTCTTGGATGCTCTATTTTCGGACACCATGTCTCTATTGATGAGTTTTATGAAGCCAAATTTGTCACTGTTGACTCGTTGGTGGTACAGGAAAAAAAGAGGCTGTGATAGGCCTGCTTTCAGCCAATTCCAGGGGCAGGTGATAATGACCCCTTCAAAGGGAGGTAATTGTTTTATCTATATAATAATTTCATTGTTACAGGTTGTGAATGTTAATTCAGCACTGATCAATATTGTAAACAAAATGTATGTAGCTGTCTCTGCTTAAAGAATAAAAGGTTGCCATTACGACAGTAGTTTTATTTTATTTATTTTTCAATTTTGAAGTAATTTGAACAAAATGGCAGAATCATTGAGTTAAGGGCTCAAATTGAAGTTATCTTCAAAGATGTCTACTCTCAAAGATAAATTGCCAAGTTGAAGATTTCTAAATGTAGGGTGCAATATTACATAGATAGTTAGAAACTGGTATAAATGTTAAGAGAAAAAGAAATGGGGCACCAAAATGACAACTGCTGCTGAAGACAAACATTTGATTATCGAGAGCAAAAGAAACAGAAGGAAAACTGCTCCAGAGTTGACAGCTGAACTTAATTCCTCTCAGCAGCAACCATTGTCGCTCTCAACTGTAAAAAAATCAACTTAGATCAGCAGGGCTCAGAGAGTGCTAGCCAACAAGTAACCCCTATTATGGAAGGTAAATAATAAGAAAAAACTTTTATGGGGAAAATAGCATAAGAACTGGACATTGAAAGAGTGACAAAATGTACTGTTGACTGAAGGATCTAAATTTAAAGTTTTAGTTATTAGGTTGGTGCTAAAATAATGTCGTTTTTAACGTTAAAAAATATGTGAAAAAAATCCGACATTATTTTTGCACCAACCTAATATTAAGAGGAGAGAGTATGTAAGAAGAAAGCAAAAAGAAAGACTAGTTGGTGTGGGAGATGGTTGGAAATTTGATTCAGGTGAAGTGAATCATACAAAAGGAATAATATCATTTGGATTTTACAAAGATATGCTATACCATATGGTTTACTTCTAACTGGAATAAATTCACCATTCAAGCAGACAACACTCATCCTTAACACTCTGCTAAGTTATGTCATAATTACCTCAAGATTTTGGAAATTATAACTTGGTCACCTTAATCTCCTGACCTCTCTCCCATTGAATTAATATGGGATCAACTGGATTATGGCGTTTGAAAGAATACCCAAAGAGTGAGAGTAAGCTTTTTCAGGCCTGGAAGAATGCTTTGGAAGGTCTAAGATATACTTTTTTTTTCAAAAACTGTTGGAAAGAATTCCAAGAAATTGTAAGGTAGTAATTAAGGTAGGTGGGGGGGTTTTATTGATGAAAAGAAAATCAGATGCTCCTCTTTTATAATAATTCTTTGTAGATATGTGCTTATTTTAAAAAATACAAAAAATATCTATATTTAAGGTGTTTTTTTTTTAAAGAAATCAGGTTTGGCACCAAACTTTTTGCCTGTAGTGTATGTCTCTATTTCACACACACTTCTCTCTTTCTCTTTCTCTCTCTCTCTCTCTCTATATATATATATATATATACACACATACAGGCTGTATCAAAATACTTTTATTAATATTGGGGACCCAGACAACAATGATTGTATCATTACAGAATATTAATTTAATTTTATAAATGCTTATTATGTATATTTGTTATTATATATAAAAAAAATAAGATATATATTCTGTAATAATAAATGCAATCATTCTTGTCTGAGTCTTGAAGAAAAAGAAATCATGAAACTCTGAGTTGATCTCTTATAAGTATCATGAACTTCCATTAGTTTTTATATCATAATTAGGGCTTCATATATATATATATATATATATATATATATATATATATATATATATATATACTGAATCAACTAAGCTGTCAGATCCTCATACATGGAAACTGACAGGAGAGTCCATTATATATATATATATATATATGAACATTGAAATCAACACTCAGAAGCAACAAGCTGTTTCATGCTAGACACAAACATCAGGCCACATGTTCTTGCCCTATTTCTGGTCTAATTCTATTCATCAGAATTCAAATGATTAGTTTTGTTATGTAGCTTATTAGGCTGATGTGTCCTGATGATTGTGTTTAGCATGAAACAGTCTGTTGCCTCATGAATATTGACTTCAATGTTCACTTTTATATGCACATACACTCTATCTCTGATTTTGAGCACTTTATCCCATAAATTAACACTATATATATATATATATATATATATATATATATATATATATATAGTGTGTATCACAAATGCTTTTACAACATTAGGGGCCCTGACAAGAATAATTATTTCATTACAGAATATTAATTTTATTTTATAAACGCTTATTATATACACGTGTTATTATAAAAAATAAGATATATATTCTGTAATAATACAATCATTCTTGAAGAACAAGAAATTATGAAACTCTGAGTTGATCTCTTACTCTTTATGTATGTATGTGTATATCCATGCACACGTGTATACAGAGTGCGTTGGGTAAATTGTCGCCATTCTTTATTTCAATTTTGCACATGCACATTGTTTTTGATTATATCACCTGCACAGTATACTAGGGCCAGTTGGGCCCCTCTGTCAGAAAAAGAGCACCATGACACAATTCACTTTACCACAAATTTAGAAACAGCATGCTGTACAGCTTGGCATACACAGGAAGCTCCAATATGAACATTTCAGATTGTTTTGGTGTTAATCTGAGGAGAGTACAGAGGATTTGGAAAGAGTTGGATGAGTCTAATGGTGATTATGAAGTTGTTTGAAGTGATCCCTAGTGATGCCGACATTATGCCTCCATTCATCTTTCCAGAGGGCCTCACACTCAACATAGATACCTACCATAACCAGAACTTGTTGAAAGACTAAACAGGAGAGAACATACAATCAATTTCACTGAACAAGAAGAAAACAAAAAAAGCAGATTTATAATCGTATCCAAAACAAAAGTGAAGATCATGAGAGAAAGTGGAAAATTTATTAATGACAAATCATGTTAATACACACATATATAAGGATATACAACTAAAGGACTATCAAAAACCAACAAATATTAATGACCTCATAGACTTTTACTCAGACCACAATAATATAATCTGGTGTAATCATAGGCTTTTATTTAAGAGCTGTTAGAATCTCTAGCCCCCAATTCCTGGCCAAAGAAAGGAAATAAATTGCAAACACCTTCAAAATCATTTTATACCCAAAATATTTCCTGCACAATACCAAACAGAAAACCTACAAAATCCACAGATGAAAAATACAAAATTCCACAATTAATAACAATATAATCCCACCACACAGCCACCTTTAGACAAAAACTTGTCCAAATTTGACATAAAATTCATCAATACCATTTTTAAAACAATAAGAGACATTCTGCTAAGATTAAAAGAAATTTCATTAACAATAGGATAAAGGCAGGAATATACAAAAAAAAAAACTGCACAAAATTTCCATTGATGTGCATCACTAAAATATCCAGAAAGTGTGTGCGTGTGTGTACAAGTATACGTGAGGAAAAGACATTAAAATGAGGTATGTGTGTATGTGTATGTCTGCATATACATATGAACATGTGTGTACAAGTATAAATAAATTTAAAATATATATATATATACATATATATGTGTGTGTGGGTGTGTGTGTGTGTCTATATATATATATATGCACACACATGGACACACACACACATATATATATATATCTATATATATATATATATAATCATACAGCACAAAATGCAATTCTATCACAAACACAAAAACCACTATAGCTAGCACCTAATCCACCAAAAAAAAGAGCAAATCAAAATATTGACAAATAATAGGCAACAAAATTTACTCTTCATAAAACAAAAACACACACACACACTAAATAAAAAAGAAAGTGAAAATAAAAAGAAAAAAACACATATAGGGGTGGTGAACATACACCCTCATAAACATACGTATATTCCCAAAAACACACAATTAGATGTGTTCACATGAAAACACACAAATGCATGGGAGTGTGTATACATGTTTGTATATAAGTGTACTTGCATGTATGCCCACGCACAAATACACACATAAACGTATACGCACACAAAAACACATAAACACACACCTGCACAAAAACACATACACACATAAACACACACCCGCACAAAAACACATACACACATAAACACACACCTGCACAAAAACACATACACACACACCTGCACAAAAACACATATACACATAAACACACACCTGCACAAAGACACATGCACACATAAACACACATAAATGCACACCTGCACAAAAACATATACACACATAAACACAGCCCGGCACAAAAACACATACACACATAAACACACACCTGCACAAAAACGCATAGACACATAAACACACACCTGCACAAAAACACATACACAGATAAACACACATAAACACACACCTGCACAAAAACACATACACACATAAACACACACCTGCACAAAAACACATACACACATAAACATTCATTCACAACTTAAAGGAAATGGTCAACACAATAATAATAAAGCTGAACCCAACAGAGACACACACAGTTAACACAAATAAAAACACAAACCCATAATTACATGTGCATACACAAGTATATAAACATACACATGTGTGTGAGTGTGTACATGCATGTTTGTATGGTATGCAGGCATTTGGCTGATGGACATTTAGGCGAAAATGTAGTGACATGTATGTCACACTCTTTATCATAATGTGTGACATATATTTATGTACTGTATTAATTTATAATTTTTTGTTTATTTTTACAGGCTTTTAAAAAAATCTCTTTTCTATATATTACATTTTACTTCAAATATTACTGTAAGATGATAAGTATTTTGAGAAAAAGCTTTTACAATATGAAAGATGTTTCAATTTCACATTTAATAATCATTATCTTAAAGGGATGAACTAGCTTTTATCTTACTGTTACATACAGATTTAAATAATTAGGTGCTACTTTGTACCCAAATACACTCAAATATTTTTCAAAAATTTTAATAAACAAATATTGAAATAAGAAAACTTTTAACTTTAAATTTAGACTTATTAAGTTAATCACTTGAAATTCATTGGTAATTATTAGTCCTATTCTACCTTATAATACTACTAATTAAAATAATTAAGGTATTGCTTGTTACTATTTTTACTTGTACATTTTCAGTCAAATATCCATTCAGCCAAGTTTCTCTCAGCCAAATGTAAAGGTAAAATTCTAATAAATTAGAACCTCTAGTATTTTGCAAAGACAGGTAGAAAACTAATAGATTAGGACCTCTAGTATTTTGCAAAACAGAGGTAGAAGAGTAATAGATTAGAACCTCTAGTATTTTGTCAAACAGCAATAGAAGAGTAATAGATTAGAACCTATAGTATTTTGCAAAGAGAGGTAGAAGACTAATAGATTAGAACCTCTAATATTTGCCAAAGAGTGGTAGAAGAGTAATAGATTAAAACCTCAAATATTTTGCCAAAGAGAGGTACAAGAGTAATAGATTAGAACTTCTAATATTTTGCAAAAGAGAGGTAGAAGTTTAATAGAATAGAACCTCTAGTATTTTGCTAATAAGAGGTAGAAGAGTAATAGATTATAACCTCTAGTATTTTGCCAAAGAGAGGTAGAAGAGTAATAGATTAGAATCTCTAGTATTTTTCAAAGAGAGGTAGAAGATTAATAAATTCAAATCTCTAATATTTTTCCCAACAGAGGTAGAATTCTAATAGATTAGAACCTCTAGTATTTTGCTAAAGAGAGATGGAAGGCAAATAGATTTAAACCTCTAGTATTTTGCTACAGAGCAGCAAAAACTAATAGATCAATCACAAATGTGTTGATGATTATTGCTGCAAAGAGTCTGTCAAGTTTGTGATACGAATAGCAAAGCTTGGACTGTTGCTTTAGATATTTTGAAAACATTTGACAGGTTTTGACATGCTCGCCTTCTTCACAAGGGAAAAGCTATTTCTTCTTATTTGTTTGATTTGATTAAATCATTCTTATCAAATCAAGCAACAAAAATTATTTTGAATGACTACTCCTGCAGATCATTTTACATTAATATGGCCATAACCTATTCTTAGACCCACTCTATTCCTCATTTTAACCAAAGACTTTCTTGATGTCAATCTGTTCTGAAGTGGGTCAACGCCTCAAAATCTTAAAGAAACTTTTTAGCCTTCCATCATCATGGCTGATGCTAACCACCAAGATAATAATCCACTATGCCTTCTTGGTCTCACATTTTTCATTGACATGATGTTAAATGATTATATTGAATCAATTGCTCAATCTGTTGCTCGGAAAGTTGGTTCACTATGTCATGCTGGACAATTTACCTTGACAGAATCTATCTTACATATTTATAAGTTTACCATTTGTCCATTCATCAAATGTTGCTACTGTTGTGCAGGGATATGTAGCATAAATCTTGTTTGAGGTGCATTAAACATATGACATAAATATATGAAAAGTTCAAATAAAACATAAAAGTCTTTGTATAAAAACATTATATATATATATATATATATATATATATATATATATATATATATATATATATATTTTATATTTGAAATTCTTAATTCAAGGTTTCCATATATCTATTCGCAAAAGACTGGGTACCAAAAACAATATAAATTTTGTACTTATCTGTTTGGTTGTCACAAGCTTAAAATGCTATGTCTTCTTACCATAACTTCATGGAGCAAAAAGTGGAAGATTGACTTTCCTGCCTAAAAATGGTTACATGACTGTTTTCTATTCACGTGACTATTTATAATTAATTTTTATTATTATTTTTGTTTTGGGTCAAGTGAACAAAAACTTTTTGTCTCTCAATACACTACCATATTTGGTCTTATGCTTCTGCTATGTTTTTTCTTTACACAGAAGAACCTGCAATCTGGACTGCCATCTTGACTTCAACCATTTTCCCAACACTAATATGACCTCCTTTTGCTTATTCTATAAATGTTATTTTATGGTAATTGTTTTGATCATTTTTCCTCTTTGGTACTTTAATTTTAGCACAATACTAGATTGGCAGTTAGGTCTCAAAATTTCACTGTTGAAATTGATAGTTGAAACCATAAAATGCTAATAATTTTCTAACACTTCTTACTTGTGGAAATCTTTTCCAGCATGTTGCCTTCTTGTAAACTATGATCTTCAAAACTTTAAAGGTAATGTAAATTACTTTCCTTGAATAGTACTTTTTATTGTCCTATTTCTTTCATTCCCCGAGTAGCTTCTATTGCTTTCTTTTGGGGAAATGATTAAAAAATATATAAAAACAAACTTCAGAAATTATTTTGTATAACATGGACAATAATAAGTTAAAATTACTGTTATATTTGTAGTAAGCTTGGAAACTACTATTAATCTTTTTGTAGTTAAACATATGAATGTATAGAAATGAAAATTACAGGCTTCCCACCACATCACATTAAAACACCGATTTGTGTACAATCACCAAAGTATGATCACTGCAGTTGAGCCGTTACAGGATGAAAAGGTTTATATTTACCAATATGTGTTGTCTATTCATCTTTTTAGTTGTACACTTATGATTACCAAAATTAGACAACCTCAATCCTGATTAGTACCTAGATGGGTGACTGCTGAAAAATACCAGTTGATGTAAACTTGGATATGTGGGTGGTGTTATGGATAATGGCTCGGAACTGTTAACTGGAAAGCTGAGATCCAATTCACTTATATTCACTTATGTATGTATATTCACTTACCTGTGGGGAAAGTTATGAATCCACCACTTCCCCCCTCCCCAGCTATGGTTTAATTTGTATGTTGCACAGTGATTAGTTTGTTTGAATATATTCTTGATCAGAAGGATATTTTTTACTTTGGCTGCGTAAACAAAATTAACATCTACACAAACATTTAACTTTGAGTATGAAAGTATCAAATCCAGAATACAAAACAATATGGTTTCTAGAAATAACAAAGTGTTTTTATATCAACAATATACAAAACCGAAGAATGAATTTACTCAGGTAATTTAAACTGAGTTGTAAATTGTTATAAAGTGTATGCTAATATGTAGCATTTATAATTAATAATAGAACAGGAGTTATTTACCTTTAACTTGAAATTCTTAAAGCCTTTTAAGAGAAAATATTTTTATCTGAACTTACAGAAAAGATTTCAGTTCATGAAATAAAGTTCTGTGCCAACAAAAGAAATGTTCTTTGATAAAAAGTGTTATAGACTAGAAAGTTTGTATGAGAGGAGTTCAATGAAATTTTTTTAGTGAAGAAAGGAAATTGTAGTCTTCACTTGCAATATTAACAAGTTGTGTTTGGTGCTAAAAGTATAGTTTTTAGTTTTTAAACTTCTGAATAAAATTTAGTATAAATAAGTTGAAATAACTTGCTGCTTAAATTATTCACCAAAGAGAGATGAAATATGAGTGAGAGAATTCTGGAAAGCTGAGATTATGTTGAATCAAAACTTATACATTCAGAAGATGTGAAGTAAAATTTCTCACTGGTAAAAATTTATAAAAGTCGAAAGTTGTATTCTCTCTGATGGCATGTTTATGGATGAAGAAAGTCTCACTGTTAGAAGTTCAATAGTTTCTGTGTCCTTGTAGTTGAAGGAGTGAATAAGATGAGTTAAGAGATGTACAATATTTGTACGTACATGTGTGTATGTGTGTGTGTGTGCATGTGTGTGTGATAGCGTCTCCCTATAGGGGACACACGTAATCTCTCTAACGCTACATCTTGTAGTGTGAGAGAAGGCAAAAGAGGAAGAGCTAAAAATGTGTCCAAATATTTATAATTAATGTGTACCACATGATAGGCTTGAAAACCTAGACAGAGTTTTGGCGGTAAATTAATTTTAACCATGCAGAAATAGACAAAAGCATGATATTGGTAGTAATTGACCAATCAGTATTCAGAGAAATATCAAGGCTCTGTGATCCAATTTGGTGTTTAGTTTGTACAAAAACTGATGTTGAAAGAAAGTGGTAGGGGAATGCTAAAAGTAAGACTTGTACCAATAAAACCATTATTTTCTTAAAAAAATCTTACATTCTAAAAAAATTCTTTTTTTCTGGGTTTAAATAACCTGCAAAAGGTTGATAATCTGTAGGAAATTAATGAATAAAAAAACATGAAAATGTATATTTTATCAAAATCAATTTTTGATTTTACAGATTAAACTTAATTTTATTTCAGGTATCAATGAAATAAAACTCTCAGATTTCAATTATGTTCCTTATAAAACTTTGGGCAATTATCACATTCATAATACACATTTATAGGAAGTCTGGCACTAATAAAGTGTGCAATCATTTTAATAAAGGCTATGTTATCTAAATTGCTGTCCATATCATGAACAGTTTTGAAAATAAGAAGAAATTGATTTTAGTTTAATTTAAACTTTCCAAAACTATAAGTTTTGCCCATTCATTTTCCTTTCTCTTCTGAGTTCATTAATCTTCCTTTATACAAACCATTATTGTCACTTGCAATAGAATTTAGAGAAAATAATAATTATGTAGTAGCAGTCAAAGTGATAACAAATTTATGTTTATCTAATCTGGTTACAACATTTAAGTCAGATTAATTTAACAAGTTTGATGAATACCCTTCATTAAAACTAACTTATTCCAGTCTGTAATTTAGCAATCGCATTACATTCAACATTTAATTACTGTTTCATAGTTCATTAAATGGTCAGTGTAATCACTGAACAAGATAACTGTCATTAGATCAGCAATTATTTGAGCTTTGTTATTTTCGATAATCTCCTCTCTGGCCTTTCTAAGTTATACATTCCTTCAGGTACTTACTATAAAAAGTCCTGAAAAGCACTATTTATATTATTTGAATAAACATTTGTCTGAAATTTCAATACAGCTCAACTTAGAATCATGCACAAGTGTGACTGACAAAGTGTCATGTTGCACTTGCATGTTTTTTTTTTTAGTATCTTTCTTTCGTGGATTTGTGACTTTTCCTAATGCAAATAACTTTTTGCAAATTCTAGGAAGGAGAATACTCAACAAAACAACAAAGATGAAGATACTAAATCAGAAATTTATATACATACATAGATACACATATATATATATATATATTGTTGTAAGGATATTCGTTTGTAAATAATATGAAAACTAATATGAAACTATGAATATTAGTTTGTGACTAATTACAAACTAATAGTCATAAAACTGAATATGTTAGGTCTGTCACAGATATTGAGCACTTTCCACTATGTACCATTCATATATATATATATATATATATATATATATATATATATAAATTCAATTTTTGGCAAAAAATGATTTTCATCAAAAGAACAGTTAAAATTAACAGAGTTTTCAATACAATTTTCATAAAATGAAAATATAGAGCAAGTTAAGATATAAAATATCAAAAACATTAACCTTCCTGCAACTATGGTTTCTCCTCTGATGGTTTCATCAGGCAGCAATGGGTATCTTAGTAGAAACCATGGTTGCATAAAGGTGACAATATATATATATATATATATATATATATATATACACAAGTATATGATTGGTGTATACGGAATAAATTCCAATAACTAACAATTACTATTCTTAAAAGAGTGCTCAATACAGAGTAGAACAGATATAATTATTTATTTAAAAATTATAACATATATGTTATAAAATCACTACAAAAATAGCCATTTTGTTTCAATACCTCTCATGTCTTATCAAGTGATGATATTGAATGTAAAATAAATAGTTTTAAAAGTTTCAAATTAATAAACAATCCTTCGTAAGGGGAAAACGCATTTGGAAAAGCTAGAATGACCAATCAAAACACAAGTATAAGAGAGTTCAAAAAACTTGTCAATGAAGTAAAGTTTTAATAACTATTAAGAGCTTTAAAGTTGGGGTTACACTAAAATAGAATTTATTCTAACCAATAAGTATTAAATTATATGATAAAATTTGATTTTAAAATTAAAAGTAAGTAATTACCAATTTTAAAATCTAAATTTA
>OZ010595.1:93075116-93087616 GCA_963932145.1 Acanthosepion lycidas
TAAAATCTAACCAAACATTTGGGAAAGTGAATCTGTTGGTCGTGTAAGTGATCAATGAGATTCAGATTTAAAGTCTTTGGTGACTATGAGATGAATATGTCGGATAGATAAACAGTTGATCCTAGACTTAAAATGGTTAAAATTGTAGTTATTGTGGAAGCATCCTCTTGGAAGTAATATTTCTTAGGAAGAATCTGAATGAAACTTCTTCATTACCAATAGATGAGATGTGAAATCTGTATACATGACATAGTAGGTTCTAGCTGTGAAGGTCTAAGCAATGTAGTTTGTTAGAGTATTTGCCAAAAAAGATTGTGATAGAGTGGCAAGAGATTTGCAATGTTTCATCTGTGTATTGATGCCATCATGATCAAATGAGACTGTTGCCATTAAAGGCAGGTACCTTCTCTTCAATAATACTGAGTTTGATCGTACATGATAAAGTACCTTCTGCATGGATGATAGGACCCACTGTTTCTCACCAGAAGGTTGCCTAATACCACAGAATGTCACATCATTTCTCTGAGAATGCTCACAGCTTTTGCTATCTGTTTTATTCAGAAGAAAGCAAGATTCAACAGATAAGGTTATCTTCCATGGAGACAAGATCTGAAGCTTCCCACCACGCCTTCCTCTGCATTCTTGAAAGGTCTGCCCTTCTGTCTACATCCCCCATCTGGTTTCCACTTCAAGGAGGCCCTCACTGGTCTTTTCAATTGCATCCGCAATGCATGAACAATTATCTTGCACCCCAGCACTGTGATTCTGTCTTGCAGATCAGTCTGACCAGATCTATTGCTAAAGAACTTTTAAGTCAAATCAGATCTTTAGGATGCAGGTAGTGAAACATCATTGAGAAACAAGGTTAATATGGCAAAATATCCTGAAACAATGAGATAAGTTAATGAGATAAGTCAAGGTAACTAGAAATCATTTCAATTGCAGGTTTTTCTGTGTTTTCTCTCTTATTAGACATCATATATGTATATGCATGGGGGACTGCTTGGGAATACCAGGTGTTGTAAGCTTGGTGTAATGAATAAAGGCTTGCAATTGATATAAGTTCCAATTCCTGTTTGTTTTATTACTTATTCACTTACAGGTAAATCCCCTTGGAAAAGGTATGAATCCAACTTTTCCCACCAAATCTAAAAATGAATATTTTCTGGGTTTAAATAACCTGCAATAGGTTGATAAGCCATAAAAATGAATGAATCAATCAATCAAGTGACCTGACACATACATACAGGTATATATATATATATATATATGGTAAAAAAATATATATATATATAAATATATATATATATATATATATGATAAAAATATTGTTTTAAGTTATGTTATATTTATGGGTAAAAGTGCTCAGTATCACGGAGAGGCCATATGTAAATATAAAAATGGTTACAATGGTCAACAGCAAGTGGTGACAATCTGACAAACTTTAATACAATCTTCAGCTTGTTTTAAGCAAGAATCCCATCTTTAAAACTTTTCAGAATTAAAGACATGGTCAGAAATTTGCATTCAACCATGGAACAGACTGTTACCAATCGGCATTGACTGAAGAATACAATATATATATATATATATATATATGTATATATATATATATATATATATATATATATATATATATATATATGTATTGTGCGATGGGTAAATTGTCGCTATTTTATATTTTTAATTTTTTGCATGTGCATTGTCTGTTTTTGATTTTGTCAACTGTACAGTATAGTGGGGTCAGTTGAGCCCCATCTGTGAAAAAAAAAGAGCACCATGATGCAATTTATTCCACCAGAAATGTGGAAACACCATGCTGTACTGCTTGGCATTTATTCTGAAAGCTTCAATATGAATATTTCAGAGTGTTTGGGTTTGAGGACAGTGCAAAGGATTCATCAAGAGATTGATCAGTCTAACAGCAGCTCAGAAAACTCACTCTAATCATTCCTGAATTTGTTTGTGAGGGCCTCAAGCTCAACACAGAGTGCCTTGAGGAGGTAGTGCTGCTTTGGGTCAAGAGGGTGGCTGCTGGAAGACCCTATATCTGGCAACAGGACTCTGCATTATACCACACAAGCAGGAGAACCCAGTCATGGCTGTCAGTCAATTTCTGTAGCCACATCATCCCTTACACATCTGGTCACTTAACTTGCCAGAGTCCAAATCCCTTGATTATTATTGTGTGGAAGGCAGTTAAACAAGAGACCAACAAAACTCATTTTAATACCAAAGATGAACTGAAGGCAAGGATTATGGCAGCATTCACTAACTTAAACAAGGAGATTGGATAGAACAGTTGCAAGAGATTCTGAAGTCGTCTGGAGGCTATGGTTGAAGCTAATGGCAGTTTTATTGAATAGATTTACTCTTTAGTATTTCAAGATATTTTTGTATACTTTTGGTAAATATTTCTGTTAGCATGAGATGTCCATTTTATTTTCATTTTTTGTATAATTTAGACAACATTTTATATATTGTACCCTGTGTGTGTGTGTATATATATATATATATATATATATATATATTGAGAGAGAGAGAGAAAGAGAAGGGGAGATGGGGAAGGGCTGAAAGAAAGAGAACAAGTTATTATATTTTAAAGAAATATTTTACAAGAACCAAACTGCTAACAATTTTACAAGCTGCCTTTAAGTTTATATTATAAGTTCATCACCATCCTTCTAAAATCATTTCCTGTGGCAGAACATGCTTATCTTTTAGTGGCCTCATCAGCCTGTACAAGAAGTGGAATGCTTTCTTACATGCGCATTCCATAAACCAAAGTGAAACCTAACAAAAAACTTTAACAAAATGTATCTCCCATTTTACAGACCAAATCTCAATATTTTTGGAAGATCACATCATTTCTTTGATTGTAAATAAATCTCAAAGAAGAAAGTCATAAATGCTGGTTCCAGACCTGTGATTTGATAGAGAGAGAGAGAGAGAGAGAAAGCAATATTAGTTTGTCATGATTGTCAGGATTTCTAGAAGATTCAGTTTGGGATGTCTCAGTTTCATTTTATAGGAAACGGACAAGAAAACATTTGAACAAGAAAACGAATAAAACAACCTTGATTAATTTGCAATGGCAGGAAGGGGGAAGTTTTGAGAATCGAGGCTTCAATGAGGATTATCAAAGCCTGTCTGTCTATCAGCTTTTTGGTATGAAGAAGAAAAAAAGAATAATGCTAGCTTTATCTTGGAGCAGTAGTGGTTTACAAAAAAGAAATATTCCAATGCTTGTTGTCTGAAAGGAATGATGAGGTATATTTTTTGAAAACCTTCTCATTGATATACTCAAGCAATGCCACAGGTCACCAAAAAGAAAAAGGAAAAAAGATCTTCGTTTGTAATCTTGTTTTCTGAAATGGAAAAAAAAAAAATTAAAAAATGATTAAATCAAACAAAAATGAAGAGAAAAGAGGAAAATGTTTTACTTACAATAAATAGTCTTAATTTTTATTCTCATATTTTTGTTAAAGTATTATCTTAAGACCATATTGGACTTCCACTATGTAATTCTTTTTTAAAGACAGACACTTAAATGTATGAATTGAGAAAGAGCTTAGCAGCGAACATAATAGACTGATGTTCATGGAATCGACTGTTCAAACACATGCTATCTCAACACACATGGGAAAAGAGTTCCAAAGTGTCTCCGAGTCTTTGTGAGAAAACATCTCTCACACAGGTGGGATGTAGTGAGCCTCTCACTGCTCTATTGCTACTTGTATGGAAAGTGTTCGGGCAAACTACATTTCTTGGTTTGGCCAGGTCTAACCTTCACAGCTAGGACCCACCATACCATTTGTAGCAAACCACCAATATTCTCTTCATATTCCATTGGCGTTTTCTCACAAAGACTCGGAGACACTTTGGAACTCTTCTCCCATGTTCTACTTGAACAGCTCCTTCTAGCAAACCACTGCTTTGTGGAACAGACTCCAAGGAAGATGCTTCCCAAATCACTATAATCTTAACCTGTTCAAGTCTAAGGTTAATCATTATCTTTGCCTCCTGTCTATATAAAATACCCCAATAACATAACTCTCTACCTGGAATGGTACAAGGTGAACCTTACTGTAAAAAAAAAAAAAAAAATAGAAAAGAAAAAGAGATTCTGTTTTGTATATCAGTGATCATTTCCTACAGAATGGAAAAAAGCATCCTGGGTAAGACAATAAACTGCATCCAACATCAAGGCCTCTGATCAGGATGTTTTGAGGAGCATGGAACCACCTCTTAATTGCTGGTGTTCTCAGGTCCACCCTGACCCGGGATGGTAGCACCTGTTAGGGTCCCAGCAAAAATTGGGGTCAAAACACTACAAAAATGTAAAATGGGTTTCAATACCAGAATACTTTGTAAAAATTATTACCAGCAATACGTTTTTGAAAAAAAAATATTACCAACATTATATTTTTTTTTTAAAATTACCAGCAATAAAAATTTTGTTGGCGTTAAATAACCCATTGAGGTGGATATGACATAAAACAAAACAAAACAAACAAACAATAGAAAAAAAACAGCAAAGAATTTTGGTTATTTTATCCTGAATTTTAATAACAGATGAAAAAATGGTACAATTGAAACTTTTATGGAATAAATGTGTATTTCATGGTAATTACTTCAAAAATTGAAATACAATGTCAATTGCTATCTTCATCTTTTTAATTCTTCTTCTTTTATTGTCCTTCCCTCCTTAATAGAAGTTTTTCTCATATTTTCTAACACTCAGTAACCTCTTGCCTTGCATCCTAGTGGCTTTATACCTTGTTTGAGGTGAAATGATTAAAAAAAACTTACAGTGTACATTTAATGTAGATATTACTTGCAGTACATAACAAATGTAAATATAGAATGTTATAATTTATTTTTTGATTCAATTTTTTAATGTAATAATTGGTTGATATTTTTAAATAGTTTACTGCACATTTTACGCATTAACAGATAGTTCAAAAGCATATAGGAAATTTCATGCAGTCGACTATATTAAGAGCAATTATTTGTTTTCACAAGATGATTGTCTGAATCTGCCAATAATTGCTTCTCTATCTAATTCATATGGCAATTGCTTTTTAATAGATAGCAACATCTATGATTCCAAATACTCCTCAGAGAACAAATTTCTTTACCATGTCTTTATGATCTTTAGTTTTGAAAATGTCCTCTCTCCTTAGACTTGAGTAACTGATAGTGGAGTGGTTGTCATCATTGTAGTAGGGTGTGGTTGTCATCACTGTAGTAAGGAGTGGTTGTCATCATTGTAGTATTGTCATCACTGTAGTAGGGGGTGGTTGTCATCATTGCAGTAGGGGGTAGTTGTCATCACTGTAATAGGGGTGGTTGTTATCACTGTAGTAGGGGGTGGTTGTTATCATTGTAGTAGGGGGTAGTTGTCATCACTGTAATAGGGGTGGTTGTTATCATTGCAGTAGGGGGTGGTTTTTATCATTGTAGTATTGTCATCACTGTAGTAGGTGATAGTTTTCATCATTGTAGTAGGGGGTGGTTGTCATCACTGTAGTAAGGGGTGGTTTTCATTAACTCAGTAGGGGGTTGTTGTCATCACTGTAATAGGAGTGGTTGTTATGACTGTAGTAGGGGTGGTTGTTATGACTGTAATAGGGAGTGGTTGTCAATAACAGCATTTCTATTTAACAGGTGAAGGATTTATGAAAAACTAATACTATGTGAAAAACCTCATGGAAGCCCTTTAGCACAATGTTTGAAATTGTGTCTTTGAAGAAGGTGATGACTTGAAGCTTATCTTGAAATCAGATTAAAACAAAATAATATTTGCAACATGGCCATCAAAAATCCTGACCAGAACCCCAGAGAAAACATCTAAGCAAAATTGATGTTCATGAGACTCTCTAAAAGTTGATGTAAATCAGACAGTAAGAAATAAAAATTTACATTGGGAAGAGCAATAACCAAAAATATCTCCAGGAATTTGCAAAATGTTAAAGAATCATCATGAAGACAGCAAAAATTGAAATGGAATATTGGATTATGGTGCCTAAATATTTTAAACCCATTCTCTACTATTTCAATTCTGTCATTTTTATGTTGTTTGTAATGAATATTAAATCTTGAGAAAAGTTTGTTGATTTGAAAATGAGAACAAAATTGGAAATTCTTGCACTGTAAATAAACCTTTGACAATTGCTTTTCATTGGTATTATGTTAATTGTGCTTAGTCAATCACAAGACTACAAGTTTGGATCAACCCCACTGTAGTATCTGTCTGTCACTGTACCATGTGTCCTCAAGGACACATGGCATAGTGGATAAAGGTGTTGGTTAGATCAAGTGACAGGACCCAAAGAGTGTGAGTTCAATACCCAGTTAAAGCAGTGGAGAACTTGGAGAGGGGAATTAACAGGAGATAACTGATAACTGCCATTCATTAAAACATGGCATGTGGAACTAGAACAGTCTATCCCAGTGAGCAAAATAAAGGGTTCAGTTTGACATTCCAACCACCTGAAGAAGGCCCGAGCATACAACGGCCAAAACATTGTAATAAATATGGCGACAAATATGAGGACAATAGTCTGAATAATGTAAATAGTTCCCACTGTAGTAGTCAACAAAAGTGTGAGGTATTCAGTGACTGACCTCACTACGGTAGGAATGGTCTACAAATTTGGTCATCATGGGGAAGACAACTATAATCGTGTTCATCACAGACTTATTTTAAACTGATTCTATTAAAAAAAATGTAAAATACATTTTGATGATTAACATTAATATAATAATTTCATTAATAATTTTAATTTTGTGAGCAAAAGAACAGTGAAGATGATACAAGTTTCAGTTTGATTTTGTTCAATATAAAATACCATTACTCACTTTTCTCTCACTTTAACCACCAACAAAACATATATGAAACACTCCAACATAACTCGTTATGTTTACAAACTTAATTAGCCAATTGATTATCAGTTGCATATCAGATGATATTTTCAGATCTGTTCAGCCCATGTTTATTCTATCGTTGATAAATTAGTCTTGGCGAAAACAATGAATTAAAATGAATTTGCCAGCCTCACTTCCTAGAAACAGTGGAGTGCAATAAATGTCTCTCCCTGCTGTGTTTTACCATTAGTGTGAACTCTCTTTCTCCTCCTCCAGGACTTGAGAGGGTTTAACAAAAAAAACACAAACAATTGAGATAATCTAGTCACACCCGCTACAATGACTCACGTTTAAGGAAATCTCTTTGTTGCATTCAGTCCTAGTTCTCAGTCGATAACAAAATTCTTAGATAACAAAACTATAAGCAAATGTTTGTGGACCACTTGTTGGAGATCTGTTTGGAATGCAAATTGAAAAGCTTATTGTGATTTTAAAAATTATATATATCTTGATTTCTTGTATTTGGATTCATGACTTCATATTTGTTCTTTTGAGTACTGTTCTTTAACTGCTGTAATCTCAAGCTTTTCTAGTGTTGTCAAAAGTTAATCAAGTATTAAGTTGAATCATAAGTAATTTCCAGTTTGGGGAACCAGTTGTAATGCTGGACATATTACAATGGGTCTTGTATGATTCCTGTTTTGGGGATTAGTAAAATATCCTGATATACATCATAACAACAAAGTGAGACATTTATACATAAATATATATAAGCATTTATTATCGGAAGGTTAGTTTGTTTGTTTCAGTAGATAAAAATTCCTATAATGTGGTTGTTAAATGTTCTGATATTTGTGTTGTCTTGTTGAATGAATGAACTCTTTTTGGGGGATAATTCTATTATTAAAATGTCATATTCAATATGAGGAAGTAATATTTGAGTAAAACTTATCTTTAACCTTCATTCCTGTAGAAGTCCATTTTCACATACTCTCATTGTGGGAGTTTGTTGAAAAGACACTAGATTTTAAATTTTTAGGCAGTAGAGCATTTTCCTTTTTTTATGAGGGAATCATGGGAAATTAGGGTCTTTTTATTTCTCATGAACAAAAGATCACTACAAACGTATTGTTTTGTTTTCTGGTGGCCTTAGACAATGAGACAAGATGACGAGCGAAGCTAGACATGTGTTTATTCCATGACGGTTAGCAGTGAAAAAGGTTTAATTATTATTATCAACTAAGGGAGTTAATTGGCTCTTACTTCTGAAGAGTTCTATTAAGGGAGATTACTAGGTTATATAACATCTCCAATTCTTTATTCAAGATTAGTTGGTTAGTACTTCATATATGATGCTTACAGTCCATAGTTCAGCCTGTGTGGTGATACCTGAACAAAAGTGTAGCAAAGAAAATAGAGAATTACCTCATCAAACCAAGCAACAACGTGTTGTGTTTATTCTACCCTGGAAAATGTCAGGGAAAAGAAAGTTACTTACCGGGAAAAAGGGCACATGTTCTATCCAAAATAGAAACAAGTCAGTCGCAGGTATTGCCATAAATGTATCTTGGGTATGCTAATATTGTGTGTCCTCTTCCATCTGATGGCTAATGAAAAAATTGTTCCATCGATAAAAACAGTTGAATTTAAAGAAACAAATTTCATTGGCTTGTGTGCTTGGTTTCTGGTTGTTTATGCATATTGGGATTTGTGACACTGGACCTGAGACATTTTTTTCTATCCCTGGATCTTTGAGTTTAAACTTGAATTTTCTTTACTTCATTGTAGAAGTGAACTGGCTCATCAATTTTTCAACAGAAAGAATGTTTTTGTTTTTTTGGGAATGTTTCAGAGTTTTAGTCTATGTTGTTTGATTGTTTGGTGTAGTGCAGTACTTGACTGGGGATGGCCATACCGCTTCATTTGCAATGAAAGCTGGGTGTCTTGTGCAGTAGTCATCATGATGTTTGGTGAGTATGGTGTACTGCTTGGTATTGTTGGTGGGTGGTTCTCATCAATGTTGAGGTTGGGTCTAATCAATTCTATCCTGTCAGTTCCTGTGATGGACACTCCCATTATTATATTTCAAAGCATGATTTTGGCTCTTTTGTGGCTTGCATGATGACACCTGGTTCCCACAGTTTTGTATTTTGGTCTTGTGTGTAGATGTGTTCACCTGTAGACAGTGGTACATGCTGCTGGTGGTTCAGCTTGTCATGATATTCCTTTACTTGGTCTCTAATTTGATATAAGCAGTCCTGACTGTGCTTGTCTCCTGGCTTCTTTTTGGAGACAAGTGGTGTTCTCATAGGTCAGCCATTGAGTAGTTTTACTAGTGATATGAGGTAGGCTGAGATAGTCATCATTCTGTAAGCCATCATCACCAGGTGATAGTTTCTACCTGATTCTCTGGCTTTTATCAATAATGTTTTGCATCCTTCCAACATTCTCTCAGCAAATCCATTGGATTGAGGATAGTGTAGTGAAATAGTGATGTATCTGAAGTTATATTTTTGGGAGAAGTGGGCAAAATTATCACTAGTACATCAGGGTCCATTGTCACTGTTGTCACTATCTCCGGTGCGCCTCTTACCTCAAACTGTTGCTTCACTTTTATTACAGATGTGGTGGAATGGAGAGGTCTTATGAACAAGCTCTTGCTAAACTGATCAGCTGTGAGGAGGCAATCATTGCCTTCCATTGTAAAGAGATCTGTACTTATGTAGTGCTGGATGTTCAAAGGCTTGGCTGGTGCTTCTGGCATGTTGAACATTTTGTGACCATGTCTTTAATGTCCTGATTGATCCTTACCCAGTAAACTGCCATTCTTACTCTTATCTTTGTTTTCTTGATCCCCTGGTGGAAAGCATGTAATTGCTGTAGTATGTCTTGCGGGAGGGACACTGGTATTATAATCTTGTTCCCTTTCAGCAGCACAACATACTGTATTGTCACTACTTCTCTGAAATTCCAGTAGGGCAAGAGAGTGGGTAGGCAGCTACTTTTATCTGTTGGCCATCTTGCTGTGATGACTTTTATTAACTCATTTAGAGTCAGATCTTTCACAGTTTCCTCTTTTATGTCTGTAAGATGGAGATGTGTTGAGACATGAATATCAAGACCCTACCCCCTTCAATGGCATCCTGGGTCTGGGGAATACTCTTGATAAACAATTTATGATGAGGACTATTTTGCCTGGACAATAATTTATTGTGAAGTCATACCCTTCTACTTTTAGCAGCATTCTTGCTAGTCTTGGTGGTGCTTGTGCTAAGTTCTACAATGGTATCGAGTCTAGTGGTTTGTGATAGGTATGTGCCTTCACCCTGTACGGGGGGTACAGGGTGAAGGCACATACCTATATATATAGCTATATATATAGCGACAGAATTTTTCTAATCCAAACACAACAGCTAATATTTCACTCTTGATGTTGGATTATCAAGTTTCTGGTCCTGTTAGTATCATACTGGCATATGTTATGGGTATTTAGTCCTGTAGCAGTGCTACTCCCATCCCTGCAGTTGAGGCATCGACCTACAGTGTTATGGGTATCTTTGGATTGATACCTTAATACTGGGGTTTTGCTAATCTAATTGAGGAGTCCATTGGACATCAGGCCCCGTAGTGGTTTAGCCTTGCTATGTGTGGAGAAAATTTGTTGAGGTAGCTTACTAACTCCAGAAAAATTGATAATTGTTTCTTATTTTCTGGAGGATTCATGAGTGTTGCCTTGATCTTCTTGTGATGTGGTATTATACCATCTTTTGATATTATGTCCCTGAAGAAAGGTATTTCAGATGTCCTATCCTCAATTCTTTTCCCAAGCTCTTTCAAGGAGTTCATTGATTTGCTCTCTGGAATTCATCTTGGACACATTTCACTCCCATTGGAAATCTGTTGAAGAAAAATTGTCCAAATGGCATAATGAAAGTCTTCAGTTCCTTTGACTGTTGATATAACTTCATCTGCCAACATTTCACATTAACATTTGTAAACTACTTAGCCCCATGTAGTCTGGGGACTACATCCTCAAGTGTGGGGGTTACAAATGGAATCTTTGTATGGCTTTATTTAACCCTTTGAGCCCTGACCACTGCTTTACCAGTGGCAGAGAAAAATGAGTTCATGCCCAGCCATCAGTTGATTAGTACTAGAGAAAAATGTCTTAATGCCCAGTCATTGGTTGAATGGTAGGTAAACACTTGTAACTATTTTTATAACTACCATGAAACATTACATCTCAATTATTTGCTAATTTTGACTCAGGAACTCAAGTAAAAGGGTTAAAATTGTTCAGGAACTCAGGGATCAAAGAATTAAGTCATTTAGTTCTAGGCATAACTTAGCTGATCTGTTCACCTTGGAGACACATACAAATGAGTTTATCCATGAGAGGATTTTGTGATGGGTGATATGATGTCTTCCTTCTCAATTTTGAATTTGTCCCCCAATGATACTGGGACTCTCCATTGTGGGTGGATGACTGGTGGTACTTTGAGGGTCTGTGTTTCCCCCTATAGGCATCCTAACCCATCAAATACATTGGGGAATTCTTTTAGGGCCTGTTCTTGTGTGTTGCAGTCCTGTTTAGGTGGTAGTTCTGCTGCTTTTTTACTGTTTGGTCTTTTCCGATCTTTCCAGGATCCCGCTATGTTAGGGTTAATTCTTTGTACTACTAGGCTGAATGTCACCAAGCCTAGTTTTTTGGACATCTGTAACCCTATTAGCATTGGCGCATTTGTCGTCACCATGTGGAATGTGGGATTGGTGAATGTGTCTCTGTGCCTCACTCTGGGGAGACATGTGCCTACTTGTTTTATTGCAGTACCCCTAAATGCAAATATATGTACTAGAATCATTTCTAGATGCACACGCTGTAGTTTTCTCAATATCTTGAGTGGTAGGAGGTTGCTCATGGCTCCAGTACCAATTTTGGCATTTACCTCTACTTGTTTTGTTTTATTTCCCACTCTTGGTTTTACATATGCTTCTTTAGCATTATTAGGTAGTTCATTTCTGTCTGTGTTTTTTGTTTCCACTATGAAAAAATACATGACATCAGTGTGTAGGGTTATTTGTGTTGATTTGATGTTTATTCTGAATATAATGTGATCCACCAACATAGTCTTCTCAAACTTGCAGTCATATTTACATAACTTTATTTGTTGCCTAAGCCTCTTTAGAAAGGTGTGGCTCATTAGTTTGTGTCCTACCCTAAGCTGGGACTATTCCAGTCAATACTTAGTGGTGCAGCATGAGAGATTGCCATATCGAGATGTGAGTGTGAATGAAGTTCAACAAGAATTTTGAAAATTTTTATCTCAATGGTGGTAGACATGCATGTGCTATTGTTATATATGTTTAAAGTATATTTATTTCAGTTAATGAGAAACATTTTTTAATTTAAAAAATCCTGTTATGTGAGGTCCATGTCCTGTTTTATTTTTTTAGTCCTTTATTCCTGGCATAATGTTTTGTTTTCTGGTGCCCTTAGGCATCGAGACAGGACAACGAGCAAAGTTAAACATGTGTTCATCACATGACAGTTAGCACTGGAAGGAGGTTAGTTATTATTAGCAACTAAGGGAGTTAATTGCTCCTTACTTTCCGAGGGTTCTATTAGGGGA
>OZ010595.1:93092616-93200116 GCA_963932145.1 Acanthosepion lycidas
TTGGTGATCAAAGAAAGTCAGAAATATATCATTTTCAAAAACGAAATGAACAAATTTTAATGAAGAACAATTAATAATTAACAGTCATCAATTATTTGTGTTTTCAAAACAACTTACATGAGTTGGCTAATCTAACTTTTGTTTCATTCATTATAATATTTAATCCTCTTTCTAGCATACGTTCTCGCTTTTTCATCATTTTCTCTCGTTCGTTTCTTTTGCAGATATTCTCTCTCGTTTTTCTTCATTCTTACTCTCTATGGCATATTCCTTCTTTTTTCTGCATTCTTCGAGTCTTTCACATATTCATTCTCGCTTTTTTCCTCATTCTGACTCACTTTCACATATTCCTTCTGTCTTTTTTCTCATTCTTACTCTCTTTCACATATTCCTTCTCTCTTTTTTCCTCATTCTTACTCTCTATCAGATATTACTTCCCCCTCTTTTCCTCATTCTTACTCTCTATCACATATTACTTCCCCCTCTTTTCCTCATTCTTACTCTCTATCACATATTACTTCCCCCTCTTTTCCTCATTCTTACTTTCTTTCATGTATTCCTTCTCTCTTTTTTTCACATTCTTACTCTCTTTCACATATTCCTTCTCTCTCTTTTCTGCATTCTTACTCTCTTTCACATATTCTTTATCTCTTTTTTCCTCATTCTTACTCTCTATCACATATTCCTTCCCCCTCTTTTCCTCATTCTTACTTTCTTTCACATGTTCCTTCTCTTTTTTTTCATTCTTACTCAGTTTCACATATTCCTTCTCTCATTTTCCTCATTCTTACTCCTTTTCACATATTCCTTCTCACTCTTTTCTGCATTCTTACTCTCTATCACATATTACTTCCCCCTCTTTTCCTCATTCTTACACTCTTTCACATATTCCTTCTCTACTTTTTCCACATTCTTACTCTCTTTCACATATTCCTTCTCCTTTTTTTCCTAATTCTTACTCTGTTTCACATATTCCTTCTCTCTTTTTCCTCATTCTTACTCCTTTTCACATATTCCTTCTCTCTCTTTTCCGCATTCCTACTCTCTATCACATATTCCTTCTCTCTCTTTTCCGCATTCTTACTCTCTTTCACATATTCCTTCTCTCTCTTTTCCACATTCTTACTCTCTTTCACATATTCCTTCTCTCTTTTCCTCATTCTTACTCACTTTCACATATTCTTTCTCTCTTTTTTCTCATTCTTACTCTCTTTCACATATTCCTTCTCCTTTTTTTCCTCATTTTTACTCACTTTCACATATTCGTTCTCTCTCTTTTCTGCATTCTTACTCCCTTTCACATAATCCTTCTCACTCTTTTCCACATTCTTACTCTCTTTCACATATTCCTTCTCTCTCTTTACCGCATTGTTACTCTCTATCACATATTCCGTCTCTCTTTTTCCACATTCTTACTCTCTTTGACATATTCCTTCTCTCTTTTTCTCAATCGTACTGTTTCACATATTCCTTCTCTCTTTTCCTCATTCGTACTGTCTTTCACATAATCCTTCTTTCTCTTTTCCGCATTCTTACTTCTCTTTCACATATTCCTTCTTTCTTTTTTCCACATTCTTACTCTCTTTCACATATTCCTTCTCTCTCTTTTTTTTATTCGTACTCTGTTTCACATATTCCTTCTCTCTTTTCCTCATTCTTACTCACTTTCACATATTCCTTCTTTCTCTTTTCCGCATTCTTACTCACTTTCACATATTCCTTCTTTCTCTTTTCCGCATTCTTACTCGCTTTCACATATTCCTTCTCACTTTTTTCATTCTTACTGTCTTTCACATATTCCTTCTCTCTTTTCCTCATTCTTACTCACTTTCACATATTCCTTCTCTCTTTTTCCTCATTCTTACTCACTTTCACATATTCCTTCTCTCTTTTTTCTCATTCTTACTCTCTTACACATATTCCTTCTCTCTTTTTTCCACATTCTTACTCTTTTATACATATTCCTTTTATCTCTTTTCCACATTCTCTCTTTCACATTTTCCTTCTCCCTCTTTTCCACATTCTTACTGTCTTTTACATATTCCTTCTATCTCTTTTCCACATTCTAACTCTCTTTCACATATTCCTTCTCCCTTTTTTCCTCCTTCTTACTCTGTTTCACATATTCCTTCTCTCTCTTTTTTTTATTCTTACTCTGTTTCACATATTCCTTCTCTCTTTTTCGTCATTCTTACTCCTTTTCACATATTCCTTCTCTCTCTTTTCCACATTCTTTGTCTCTTTCACATATTCCCTTTCTCTTTTTCACATTCTTACTCTCTTTCACATATTCCTTCTTTCTCTTTTTCACATTCTTACTCTCTTTCACATATTCTTTCTCTCTCTTTTCTGCATTCTTACTCTCTTTTACATAATCCTTCTTTCTTTTTTCCGCATTCTTACTCTTTTACATATTCCTTTTCTCTCTTTTCCTCATTCCTACTCTCTTTCACATATTCCTTTTCTCTCTTTTCCTCATTCCTACTCTCTTTCACATATTCCTTCTCTCTTTTCCTCATTCTTACTCACTTTCACATATTCCTTCTTTCTTTTTTCTCATTCTCTCTTACACATAATCCTTCTCTCTCTCTTTTCCACATTCTTACTCTCTTTCACGTATTCTTTCTCTCTCTTTTCTGCATTCTTACACTCTTTCAAATATTCTTTCTCTTTTTTTTTCATTCTTACTCACTTTCACATATTCCTTCTCTCTTTTTTCTCATTCTTACTCTCTCTCACATATTCCTTCTCTCTCTTTTCCACATTCTTACTCTCTTTGACATATTCCTTTTCTCTCTTTTCCTCATTCCTTTCTCTCTTTAACGCATTCCTTCTCTCTTTTCCTCATTCTTACTCTCTTTCACATCTTCCTTCTCTCTTTTCCCCATTCTTACTCTCTTTCACATATTCCTTTTCTCTTTTTTATAATCTTTTTTTCAGTTTTGTTCATGTTGTTTCTCTTTTCCAAGTTATATTTTTCAACCTCTTTATCTCTCTTCCTCTTTTTATTCTCTCATTCTTTTCTAATTCTTTTCTTTCCTCTTTCATTCTCCTAACTTCAGAGTGTATCCATTTCTTTCTTCTATTCACACATTCTCTAATTCATCTGTCTCACTTCCACCTCATTCTTTCTCATTCTTTTAAAATTTCTCTTCTCTCACTCTCTCGCTTGCTCACTCTCTCTCTCTCTCATTCTCTTCCCTTCATGTTCTACATGTTTTCTTCCATTTGCACACTCACTCTTTTTCTTTCTCTTGAAACTCTGGATTCTTTCTAATTCTTTTCTTTTTCAATTCTCTTCTTTCTTCTCTCTTTCTCTTCTCTTCACATTTTCCACCTTTTTGTCTTCCATTCACTCTCTCTCTCTCTCTCTCTCTCTCTCTCTCTCTCTCTTCAACCTTAGGATTATCTCATTTTTTTTTCATTTCTCTTCTTCGATCTCTCTCTTTCTCTTCTCTTCATATTTTATCTCCTTTTTCCTTCTATTCATGCATTCCCTCATTCTTTTTTTCTCTCCCTTTCTCTCTATATACCACACACTTTCTCTCACACTCTCTTCTATTTTATTTTCCCTATTTCTCTTCTTCCCTCTTTCTGTAACCTTCTTCTGTCCCTCTCTATTTGTCTGGGTTCAGTAATTGGCTTGGTTTGTTAGCTTCCTTTCTTTCTTTCTTTTTTAGTCAATACAAACACTCAGTCACTTTTATCTTGTTTTCACTACAATTTTCTAAACTATTCATTTCGAATAAGCTAATTGGATTTGACAATAATTGTTATGAACATAGCACCAAAAACTTCAGCTCTGAAAATCTTTACATTGTTTCTCATCACGCTTATTTTGATGACACTTTTAATGCAATTAACCCTTTTCAACCAAGCCTCACCTTTTTATTAGAACCAAAGTAAAGAAAAAAAAACATTAAAATTCAGAAAATAATCTCATTTCATCATGCCAATCCTTCTTTACATTTTCTCAACAACATTTGAAGCTTTTGCCAAAAATGGAGTGCAGTTTCTGTTCAAGTTGAGATGAAAGAATTCATCGGATGTTTTAGAAAAATAAATACCAATCAAGTCTTCTTGATTGGCTGCATTTCTTTTTTAATCAATTTTTGACATGTCAAAGTGTTTACTCCCTACTACTTGTAGTAGCAGACATAATATTTTTCTTCAGGACATTGGTGATCATAGCCCTCCACAACCTCTTATACTAAGCTGTTAGTAATTTTAAAATCCCTTCTACTCCTCATCCTAACATACACCCATATAGCTCATCAGGTAAGGGGCCTACTTCATCTCTCTGTTTCTTTTATTTTCAATATGTCCTGAGAGTGTTAAATTTTTCAAGCATTCCTTCATCATTATGCATTACAGAAAGTTCAGTTATTTAAGATAAGCATTCTTTTTGTTTCCATTTTCCTTAAAACTTCTTCATTGCTTAGATATGCCATACATGGAATTCTCAGTATCCTTCTGTAGAACCACACTTCTCTTGCTTCAAGTTTTCTCTTTATCTGAGAAGAAATTGTCCAGCATTTGCAGCCATAGAGGAAGATTGATATTGCATAGTATTTCAGTACCCTTTCCTCTGAATCTAAAAAAATTTCCTTTTCGATAGTATTTACCTTAGCTTTTTGAAGGCATCTTTTTCTATTCCAATGCATGTTCAGATTTAGTCTCACATTTTCTGTTATCTGTTCAAACCCTTCCCAGATATTTAAAATTCAGTCCTTGCTTGATTTTTGACATCTTCAATTCATAGTTAACATCTTGAAACATTGTCCAAATTTCTTTGATAAGACATTGTTTTTAATCATTTCACCCCAAGCAAAGCCTTAAAGCCACTACAATGCAAGAGGTCTTCTAATTTTCATTACTTTTTACTTGTAAAAAAAAAATTAAGTATCACAAAACAATAGTAAATAAAAAAAGATGTACCAGTCATAATTGTAGGGAATTTTGTTTTGTTTCAGTGTGGGCACCAAACGTTCTAATTTTGGTTTTCTTATAATTAATTGTAGACTCTGTAATGAAGCAACAACTCTGAGTAGAAGCATTATTTGACTAATTCAGCTTTAGTACTGAAAATGTTTCTTATAGTGGATTATTACAAGTGAGAAGGGAAATGGGATATGCTTATTTTATTACCACAAGCTCCTCTATAATTAATAATATAAATGCTTCATCAGACAACATAAAGACTATTATATCTACTACTACTTGATAATAAAAAAAACAAAAAAAATATGGCATGGACAAGATCAGGTAGAAAATATAGTTATATGACTAAATTTGAATTTTTTTATTTCGTGTAACCAAATTTATAAGGTCTAAACTGTTAGTTGTATACAAACGCTTGTACAGATCAATGATTAAAATATCTTTGAGTGAGTGAAGTCTGTGTTTTTAGTGAAAACCAGACTTCTTTGAACATAGTGATCTGGTGATACAGAATCACAGACAAAGAAATGTATTGAATAACAGAAACTACATCACTTAGAGACTACCAAAAGCAGCAACAACTAAAATGGATAGCACATGTAAATCACACAAAACAAAACAAAAAACAATATAATCAAGATGTTAACATTTCACACAACCTCAAATAAAAGATTAGGAAGGAAATGCCCATTAATACTGGAAAGAGCAATAATAACTACTAGACTTGAGAAATTTATTTTCCTGAAAAATTGTTTTAAGAGAAAGATTTTATAAATTTCAACTGACAGGAGCACTGACTGCCCAGTCAATGAATGCCAAATATTTCCTTCTAGGGAAACGGCTAACATTAGCATTACTATTTAAATTATTGAAATGCTCATGTTCTTCAAAAATAAATAAATAATAAAGAGCACCCCCTAGCAGGCATTTTGGCAAAGCCAAGTGGGATAACCAACAATATATTCAGTAGACATTCATATATTTTTGAAAATATAATTGACATCTACCAGCCTTGGCTAATGAAAATTTTAATAAAGAATCACTTTCTCAGATCAGTGGTTAAATATCTATGAATGAATGAAACCTGTGGGTCATAGCAAAGACCTTCTTTGAACTTGGTCTATAAAATCAAAAACAAAGAACTTTACCAAATAACAGGAACCACATCACTTGATGACTTGGCAGAAAATGGATATCATATGTAACTTGAAGAGAAAAATAATATACTGATCAAGATGTTGACATTCACACTATTTCAAATAAAAGGTTAGGAAGAAAACCATTCACAACACTGGAAAGAGCGATACTGGATTTGAGAAACCAGTTTTCCTGAAAAATTTCTTTAAGTGAAAAATTTTGCAAAATTCAACTGATAGTATTATTGGTTGATTGGTCAATGAATGACAAATGTTTCCTTATAAGGAAACGGCTAATATTACCATTTCCATTACCGTTCATCCTTTCTCTAACAATCCTTCATATGAATTTGTTAGGTAGATTTTCATTATTTCCATCTGCTTCAATATGTCCTGTGGGTGTCAAATTCTTCAAACCCTCTTTTCTCATGTGTTCCAGAATTTTGAACTTTCTAAATACAAGTGTCCTTTTCATTTCTATTTACCTTGAAATTTCCTTGTTACTCAAAATGAATACCCAATGTTATTTTATAAGGAAATACCTAATATTACCATTACCATTTTGATGAGCTTCTAGGAATACTGGACGTGAGTTCAAATCTGATTAGAAGATTATTTACAAACTATGTTGTTAGATAGTCAATCAGCATGACATTTGTAATAAAAATAAAACCTACTCATAATTAGTAATGAAAATATTAGTAAGGATAAAGTTCTGCTTCTTAAACTGTTGTGTTGTGGAACAGTATCCTGAAAGGATGTTTCCACAGTCACTAGAATCTTAACCTCTTCAATCTAGGGGCAAGTACCCTATATATTCTCATATTTTGTTTTAATTGATTTCACCCTAAGCAAGGCAGTAAAGCCACTAAGACACAAGAGCTTACTGAGTGTAGAAGAATTAGGAACAGAAACATTACTAATGAGTGGGAAGAGAAAAGTGTAACCAAGAGAACAGTACATAATGCTTGACATTGTGATTACGGCAAGTAGCTGAACAGAAATAAATACACTGTTTAATATATAAACAGAATGTCTATTCAAATACAAGTATCCACTAATCATAACATTTAAAGTGATATATATATATATATATATATATATGTATCACTAATATATGCTAAAAATATAGTTTGAAGATATGCTATAATTATGGATTATGGATTATATGCTCAATATCAGAAATATGGCATATGTAAATATAAAAGTGGACATTGAGGTCAACATCCAGCAGTAACAGTCTCTTTTATGTTTAAATGCAATCTTCAAGCCATTATATATATATATATATATATATATATATATATAGGCAGCAATTTTTTATTAATGCATGTTTCATTACATAATATAGACAAGATTTTTCTATTTATTTGAAGTACGTTCCTTTCATATTGTCTGATAAGCTTAACAACATTATCATTGAAAGATGAAAGGAAATCACCATACTGATACATGTTTAAATACAATCTAAGCTTTCAGCTTACATAATCCATTATCAAAGATGACAATTACTTTTCAATATATCAACCAATACATGGAACAATAATGATAGTTTGTTTTTGTTGCATGAAAAATTTCAAAGCAACGACTAACTTGTGTATACGAGACACAGAAGAGAAAATCGCGTCACAGCTCATGACATCACACATGACCATGCGAGAGTGAAAACGAGAAGTATTAAGTATGGGAAGTTGGTATAAACCAGTGGCTTCTGTTATAAATTATAGGCATTTAAGAATATTTGTGGAGATTTCATAGTTTATTTTGTTCAGGCTAGGTTTCAACTGTTTTATGTATATAGCTTCAAGGATTTTTAGTTTTTGTTTATTGTTTTCATGTTTAAGTATAGTTGTGTTTTTAACAAGGATTTTCCGGAATTGTGTATGTAGCCAGGCATGTTGTTTTAAGCTTATCAGACAATATGAAAGTAACTTACTTAAAATAAATAGACAAAACTTGTCTATATTATTTCATGAAACATGCATTAATTATATATATATATATATATATATATATATATATATATATATATATATATATATTGGTATCACCCCATGTAAGGCAGTAAAGGCACTAATACACAAGGGGTTGCAGGGTGTTGAAAAATTAGGAACAGTAATCTTAATAATGGGCACAAAGAGGAAAGACTAATCAGGAGGACAGTAGATAATAATTGATATTGCATTTACATTTTTGAAAATTAAAGTTGGCCAGAAAGTATGGACCCAGTGGGAATTTCCACAAGTGAGAAGTCCAAGAAAAAAACTGCTAACATAGCACTTATGGCATTATCTTGCCAGCTCAACTGTAAACTGAGGAGATCTCAATATCAGTTTATTGCAGTGCTTAAATTCTATAAAGTCTCAGGATCATAGTGGAGAGCTCATCCAAGCAATTACCATGAAAGTATTTATAGAAAAGGCATAGAGAGACAACATTACAATGGTGAGAAAGTGACTGAAGCTGAGCTGCCAGATCAGGACCAGTAATATTGCTGATTCTTCTTTGGATCTTATCAAGAAGCTCAAGAGGCACCAGACCATTTGTGGCAGCAATAATCTAGGCACAGTAGACTTATAGATGTGTAAGATAGATTCTGAAGAGGAGAAATGTCTAGTCCGAAACAGTGAACCAACTTTCTTAGCAGCTAATCTAGCAATTGACTCAATACAGTCTTTCCACCTTATGTCAGCTGAGAGCATTAGCACAGGAAGGTGTAACGAGTTACTATTCTGGAGGTTAGCATCAGCGATACTGATAGAAGGCAGAGAGGGGTCACTCAGATGATTAATGGAGAGAAGAAAATATTATTATGCACTTCTTACTTTCTTCCTTTATACACTTACAACAATGTCATTCAGTAACCCTCTTCCTTGATTGGCTCTTGGGCCAATGAACAATAGAAAAAGAAACATATCTACTATGATTAGGTAGCAAACAAGATAGTAAGGAAAGATTAATAAATTAAGAATATTGCTATATGACACTCCCAAGGATATATTTTGTGAATTCAAATCTCATAGGAAAGCTGCTATTTTATTTCTATATCATGCAGTCTGACAAAAAAGAATAAAAAGCAAATTGGGATAAAAAAAAATACAAAGATGAAAAAAATACTCAGAATTAAAAAGCATTTCAAAAAATAACTTTTGCACTTTATTTGCTTGCCTATGAAACAAATGGTTTACAATGGTATTCAGTGAACTCAATGCAATAATAATTCACTGTTAGAATGACGTCATCAAGTCTGTCCACTTACATATTTTGTCTGAAGCTGATCTAATTGGCTGTCAGATGATTCTTGTATTTGATTGGATGATTCCTAAATAGCAGAAACTCAACCATGTTTTTTTGCCTTAGGAGTAGTTGCTTCTTGTGGAATTCATTTATTCTGTTGTTCAACATCTTTAGACTTTCACAGAAATTGGGGAACATGAAAAGACCAGTCTCTGGAAAACTCTTGATACATCACTCATCCAAACTTCATAGCGGTCTACTTTGAGTTCTGATAAGCAGACCCTTAACATATAATATTTGCACTTTTTCTAGCAATTCTGTAACTGATGCACCAACAAATATTGCATATATATTTTTATTTCTTGAAACATTATTTTTAGTGGATATGGGATTTAGAGCATATGCTGTGTTCTTTTTTTTATTTTATTTTAAACACTATTTATTTTGTCTACTGACCTGCACACTCGAGAAAACTTATTAAAGAAAATGTGCCCTCCAGCTGGATTCAAAACTGTATTCTCCCTTTGCAAGAGATATCACTGTATGTCAGGCTAAAATCTAAAATCCATTAATATTATATATATATATATATATATATATATATATATATAGGCAGCAATTTTTCATTAATGCATGTTTCATTAAATAATATAGACAAGTTTTTTCTATTTATTTTAAGTAAGTTCCTTTCATATTGTCTGATAAGCTTAATAACATTATCGTTAAAGGACGAAAGGAAATCACCATATTGATACATCTTTTAATCCAAGCTTTCGGCTTACATAAGGCATTATGAAAGATGACAATTACTTTTTAATATATTAACCAATGCACAGACGAAACAATAATGATTTCAAAGCAACGACTAACCCAATGATAATGCTATTAAGTTTATCAGACAATATGAAAGGAACTTACATAAAATAAATAGACAATAACTTGTCGATATTATTTAATGAAACATGCATTCATATATATCTACAGTGCTGTTTGATAAAAGTGACTCACCTGATTATTTTTACTTAAAAATTTTTTCGCCTATTGTTTTTGGGGTCAAACTAATTTTTAATCTTACGAATATAAAGACCCCTTCCTGAACACCTAGTAAAAAAGTTTACTCACCCTAAGGTATTCTACTGATAATTCTAATTTTGGATATAAATGAGATTTAAGGAAAAACTCTATGCAAAAAAAGTGACTCACTTATTTCCTGCAACTAGTAATCAATAGAAACATAACCAAACAGCTTTAAATAAAGAATAATAGAGGTATAATTTATTTATAATAGGTAATATAGTTCGAAATATTTAATAATCTATGGGTCCTCCTTTATTTTGAATAACCTTTTCAACCCTTTTTGGCATTGACTTGATTAGTTACTGGCAAATCTCATCTCCAAGCATTGAATTCCATTTGGATATGAAATTCACAATCAAATCCTCTTTTGTTGCTCAACTGACATCCTTGACAGTAATTACTGCTAAATTCAAAGAGCTTTCAAAGCTTTTTCAGATTTTAGATCGCTTATCCTTTGAATTTAGCTCAACTTTCGTTTCGGAGAAGAGAACATTTAGTAAAAAAAATATTGAGTTACTTTTATTGAACAGCACTGTATATTTATATGTCAGGCCCAAAGACTGAATTTAAGCATCACACAGACTGTTGCAGCTTGGTGATACTGAGTACTTTAATCCATAAATATAGCATACCTTAAAACTATATTTTTATCATATATATTGTCTGACTGAAACATTGAAATTCTGTATTAGTTTTTCAACGTTTTATTATCATTAGTATTATTATTATTTAGCTATCACAGTTAAATTTCTAATTCTGACACAAACTAAGGCTATACACCGGGTTTGAATAAGGCGGATGAATTTTGGCAGTTGAAATAAGCTTATTCCCCATATGAGATGATTTGGGATTTTATTGAGTATTAAACGTTCACTATGTAATAATAAGTAGACTGAGCCATTTTTGTGGATCAGTTTTAATATTTTATATTACTAAGATCCACTTAGATTATATACAAATGGATTTATTACCTTTACTATATGTGTGTGTATATATATATATATATATATATATATATACCTGTTATAATGATCAAGTGCCACTGAAGGTAGAGAATGTGAGCAAGATGTGAATATTATGAGTAAATATAGGATAGATATCAGAAATATCCTAGACTTGAATCAGATTAGAGTGTAGTTATCAAGGTAGCATCCTCTCAGGAGTGAGTTCCAAAATACAGCAGATTTGATAATTAGTTTAATACTTACACGCTTTTCGTAAATTAAAATTCTGTTCCAAACTTCATATCATGTAAGAATAAGAGTGTGTAAAATTATCAGGATAAAAGTTGGTCTTCTTCTGTAAGTGTTTCTGTGAAAGAGATTTCTCTCATTGCAAAGTTGTACAAAAGGTCAAGGTGTGTGACCAGTCAATCAATGTCAAGGTGACTGACCTATTAATCAAAATACAGGATCAAATTGATGTGTTTTCAGCCATTTCTATTTTTATTGAGATATCAAGTCAACATGAAATACTGACATCTTTTCACTGGCTGTCATTTTAAATAATTTGGCAAGCACTATATCGATCTAGCAGACATGGTTTGGGACAGTTTGAAGCAATTACATTTGGACAAGTCTTTCCAACCTTCTCATGTCAAAGATTTTTTCATATAAAGAAATGATGATAGTTAGTATTCTTAATTAGAAAAATAGGCCAGAAGTTTAATTAAGGTAATTAAGTTTGTTTATTTGGGAATCAAGTTAAGTTTATTCACAGTATTAGGAATACATAAAACACAATTTTACAGGGCTTAAGTGATTTGACAAGGAAAGAGAGAATATTGAAAAACAAATATTTATTAAATAAAAGAAACAGTCTATGACAGTTTCATATAGGATACAGGTTCGATCCCTTTCAGAGGACGAATATTTTCTATGAAAATTTCTCAGACATTCAGGCCGGTAAATGTTATTAATACTGTTTATTATAAAACAGAGCATTTACTTAAATATTTGTATCTATAAAAAGAATGTATAAACATAAAAATGTCTTAAAATAATTGTCGGACTTTGTCCATTTTATATATATATATATATATAGTTTTAAGGAATGCTGCATGTATGAGTAAAAGTGGTCAATATCAAGGATAGAATATGTGTAAATGTAATAATGGACATTGAGGTGAAGAGTGAGTGTTGACAGTCTGTTTCTTGATTGAATGCAATCTTCAGATCATGAAGACTGCATTAAAGAGACTGTTGCCATTCTTGATTGCAGTGTTCACTTTTATATATTATAGTAAAAAAAGAAAAAAAAAGTAAGATATATAATCAGGTGTTCTTATTGATATTTTTATTTTTTACCAAAAGTGCTCAATGTAAATTTACAGAGCATAAATATTATAAATTAACTGATTTAAAAATATGGTTTCATTGCTACACAGGAATTACCATGTTTCAAAAACAGAAACTAAAAACTTCACATTCAATTATATAATTAAATCAAAAGAATTAGTTCTGTTTCATTTTCAAGCGAATTTTGGAATAACCCTATATATATATATATATATATATATATATATATATATATATATATATATATATATATATTGTGTATATTTTGGCAGCAAGTTTTGTCTACTTATTCTTAATAGGATCCTATCATATTTATGGACAAGTTTCTTGGTATCCTTATTAAAGAAAGAAAATTATCATGTTTCATAATTATCATATCCATTTTATTTCTGAGTACTTTCAACATTATCACAATGTCATCTTCAGGGTCTTGTTTTGGGTAAAACAAATTTGTTGCATTCATCTAAATATAATTTTTTTACTTGTGAAGTGAAAAACGTTAACCTTATGCACTGTGCAATTAAATTTTATGATGTAAACATACATATGCAGTAATGTCAAGGAAGGTAACTAAATTATTCAGATATTTAACTATTTTTTAAAACTATTTAAAGTTATTAGTTATAACCTAGATATTTTAAAACTATATACTGTAAATATTTTAAAAAATTGTGCAGTATTCATAATTAATTTTTATTAAGGTCTGGCTTCAATTTTTAATATAGATAGCTTCAAGAATTTTTAGTTTATGTTTATTATTTTCATGAAGAAGTAGGGATGTATTTTCAACAAGAATTTTTCTAAATTACATATGTGGACAGGCATGTTGTTGTAAATGTTGAGAGAATTTAGATGCATCATGCATATGAAAACTCAACCTTCTATAAAATGTAGTTGTGGTGTGACCAACATATATAAATTATTTCTGTTGGAGATACAATCTCCCAAGGGACAGTTAAACAAAAATATATATACATTAACATGGTAATTTTCTTTCTTCCTTTAATAAGGTCACTAAGAAACTCATCCATAAATATGAGAGAATCCTATTAAGAATAAGTAGACAAAACTTGTCTAAATTGTTTAATGAGACATGTCTTAATATGAGATGGCAGTAGAAGTTGAATCTTTTCACCACTAACTCATATTTTTTTCTTATTACAGAAAGCAGTTGAGTTGCATTCTTGAAGAAAGCTGTCTCATGTGAACATGACTATGAAGCAAAAGGGATATCTCTGAATTCTTCCATGTGGTTTGTTCAAAAACAGAAGGAATGTAGTTCAACAAGGAACTGTCCTCAAGCTGGTGTTACTTGAAAGGTTTTGAACCATGTTGCAAGGAAGATTGGAAGAATAGTAAAAACAACTAATAATTATTATTCACAAAGGGTTTGTAGAATATCATCAAGTTTGAAAGACAATATTTATGACCCAAACTGTTATCAACACTATCAGTGGCTTCTATAGATCAAAACACACTTGGAAATACACCTGAAATTTGCTCAGGAGCATTTCTGTAAGGCAGCAAATAACTGCAATAATATTTTTTAGTATGATGAAACCAAAATAGAGTTAATTTGGCCCAAATTTACATAAGAAAAAATTGGAAGAATAATTAAAAAAATAAAAAAAATTAAGAATTTTTATTCTTATGGTAAATATTCAAATGAATTCCATTCTTTAGTTTCCATATTAAAGGCCCAACCTATTCAATTTGGAATTTATCAAAGTTATTTGTATATATTTTTGAGATGAGGTATTATTTATACTATTTACATTATTTGGACTATTTTCCACATCTTTGTCACCATATTTATTACCATGGTTCAAATGTTGTATACTCCAGCCTTCTTCAGGTGGTTGGAATGTCAAACTGAACCCTTTATTTCGCTCACTGGGGTAGACTGTTCAGGTTCCAAGTGCCATGTTTTAATGGATGTCAGTTATCAGTTATCTCCTGTTAATTCCTCTCTCCAAGTTCTCCACTGTCTTAACAGGGTATTGAACTCACACTCCTCAAGTACACATGGCATAGTGGATAAAGGTGTTGGTTAGATCAAGTGACAAGACCCAATGACTGTGAGTTCAATACCTGGTTAAGGCAGTGGAGAACTTGGAAAAGAGAATTAACAGGACATAACTGATAACTGACATCCATTAAACATGAACAGTTTACCCGAGTGAACAAAATAAAGGGTTCACTTCGACATTCCAACCACCTGAAGAAGGCCGGAGCATACAACAGCCAAAATAAATATGGCAACAAAGATGAAGACAATAATCCAAATAATGTAAATAGTGTATCAAAGTTATTATTCAGATGTATTCTTTAATAACTGCAGTATCCAATACATCAAAATAATGTTTCTGAGGCTGGCTTACCTGCTCATATGCCTCTGACTCTAATACGAGTAGGTGTTATGAGACATTAACTGTTATTCTTATCCCTATACTATTGATCAGAATATTATGGATGTTCAGTGTATATGCATTACAATTTGATCGTTTGAATACAAAAGAATTGGAAGGCCTTGCGTAAGTGCAGAACTTTTTTCTTGTTTTTAAAATTCACATTATTTTTACTGGTTGGCTTTTTATTTTAGATGAAATATTTAAATAAAAATTATCAGCAAATATATTTCCGAAATCAATTTATCATAAGGTCTGTTCACGAGTTTTCATAATATTCCATATAAATATCAACAGCCTTGTTAAGTTTTATCAAGATTAATTACAGTTTGTAACAAGTTCTCGTGGTGAGACAGGAGATTAAAGAGAAGGAGAGATATGAGCAGAAACTGTCAGAAACGATTTTCAAGTGTTTGGAGCAAAAAATATTTCTGTAAAATGGACTGATAAGGTTTGATAAGAGGAAAATTAATTTCAACTAACAGGGACACCTGGAATATTGCTGGTGGGTGGCCACTTGCTTTGGAGTAACAGAGTTGAAATGATAGCAAAAAGATTCACCTGCTTTCTCAATATTTCTTTGCTTGGTTTGACTTTATATCTAAACAAGTTTATTGCAAACAAACATTCATACTTTCACCAGAGGAGATTATTAGACAAAAGATTAGAGGACTTCTTTTTTTTCCATTTTTTTTACAATGATGTTCAACCTGTACAAAGTCAGAAGGCCACTCAAGGTAGAGTGTTACAGAGTAAGAGACACAACAGCTCATACAGATATGTGTGGAAGATAACAGTTAACCCAAGACTTGAAGAGGTTAAGATTGTAGTGTTCAGGGAAGCAACCTCTTGGGAGTCGGTTTATGGAAAGAATCTGCCTGAGAGGAACTTACATCTCACTAATGGAATGTAAAGAGAATGAGGGTGGTTCACTACAATGGGCATGGCAGGTCTTAGGACAGGTGGAACTAAGGAATGTAGCTCATGTGGACACTCTCTAATAGCAAATGATTTTTTTTAAATATTAAAAAAAATAACTTTTCTTGTTTACAGGCAACATAGTATATATCTGTCTATATTTCTTAAATGATATATTGTAACTATTTACACTACAGTATTCATTGTGTTGTCCTCGTCTTTATTGTCATATCCACAATGTTTCAACTATTGTGCAATCTGGCCTTCTTCAGGATCTGTCTATATTTCTGAGATGAGGTATTGTATCTATTTACACTATTTAAATCATTTGGACTATTATCCACATCATTATTGTCATATTCATGACATTACTTCAACCAACGCTTTTATCCGCTGGGACTGGTGGAAAAAAAGCATTGGTTGAAGTAATCCAGACTTGACCCAAACAGTTGTGAGTTCAAATCTTGGCCACAGTAGAGGTGAGCAAAAAACATGGAGAGTTGAGTTACTAAAGGGAAATAATTGAAAATGATATATCCAGTAAAGCATGGCATGTGGAACTAGAACAATCAACCCTGGTGGATGAAATAAAGGGTTCAGTTTGAACTTCCACTGTATATTACCTGAAGAAGGCCAGATTATACAATGACTGAAACGTTGTAAATATGATAAGAAAAACGAGGACAACAATTCAAACATTGTGAATTGTGTAAATAGTAACAGAGAAGTGAAAGGCTTGCAATGTCTTGTGTTAAAAACTTCATAGTAAAATGACTTGCAAGAGATGGTTGGATTATTAAATATATTATTTCTGTGTTATTTTGCTTGTTTTTTTTTGGGGGGGGGGTATCATTTTTACTGTCCTATTCTCCAATCATTTTCAAGTGTAGAATCCATGAAGAAGATATTCTTTATAATTTTGGAAAAATTTATTAACATACTATGTTTTGTCTGGACTGTTGAATTCACCCACATTGCTTTATCATATAACAAAAATAACAAAGACTACATCACTAGAAGACTCCCAACAGCAGCAACAACTAAAATGGGTTGCAGATATGACATAATCAAAGTGTTGATTTCCCAAAATACTTAACTGTTTTAATCAAATATATGTTTCTCTGGAACATCTTTATCATTTGTATTTATAAATAAAAAAAAAAAAAAAATAATTTCATCTTGCATGTAATCTGTTTGCATAAAATCTAATTCAAACTACAAATAAAACCTGACCCCTTTCAACAATGTATTATCAATATTTTGTAATAAAAATGAAAAATATAAATTTAAATTTCCATGATATTGCTCATATAAATCACAAAGTGCTTTACCAAATAAAAAAAAAACACATCACTTCAAGATTTCCACCAGCAGCAACAACTAAAATGAACAGCATATGTAATGAGAAGAAAAAATAAGGATCTAATCAAAATGTTGACTTTCCACACAACCATAAACTAAAGGTTAAGAAGGCAACTTCAATCAATATTAGAAAGCACTCAATTCTTTTTATTAGATACTCTCATCCAAACGAAAACTTCAACTGATGAAATCAATTTCTTTCTATTGCTTTTTTTTTGTTGATTGATTTTATAAGAGGGATTTCTTTAAAAAGTGCTTATGGATTACTTACTTACTTCTTCTATGTGCCATGTCACTTCAGGAGGTTGGCGATCATGTCCCTCCACAACTTCCTTTCCTTTGTAGCTCTTAGTAAATTTTGCCTTTTTGTTATCTCTCCTAAACCCTATTCTGCTATTCATTTACCTAAGCTTGCTAAGTTAAGTGTTATTTTCTTCTGACCCTAACACCCTCAAGCTGTCCAGTGAGTATCAAATTTTCCAAGCACTCTTTTCTCATTATGTATCTTAAATATTTCAGTTGTCTCTTTCACATGATAAGTATGTATCCTTTTTGTTTCCATTTTCTTAAAAACTTTGTCATTGCTCACATGTTCAGTCCATGATATTCTCAGTATCCTTCTGTAGAACTACATGTCTGTTGCTTCAAGTTTCTTTGTGAAATTTGAGGATATTGTCCAGCATTCACTACCATATAGGAGAACTGATATTATGCAACATTTCAGAACTCTTTTCTTTGTTTCTAACAAAAATGTATTTTGTTAATAGTTTGCTTAGATTATGAAAGGCATCTTTTACTATGCAAATGCATCTTCAGATTTCAGTGATGCTCTTTCTGTCCTCTGTTAAAACACTTCTCAGATATTTAAATTATTATACTTGTTTGATTTTGGTTTATCCAATTTTTTATTCAGTCTGTTAATTTTGCCAACAATTGTGCATTCTATGTTCTTGCAATTAATGTTTAGTCCTTTCTTTTTACTTACCTGTAGTAAACTATCACAAATTCACAGGGTCGTAAGTAATTAGACGCAAATCCATGCATCCACCTCATCAGCTTCTCTCACTTGTTGACTGATATTGAATTCATATGCATTCAAAAGTAATCCATAGCCAGTACACCTGGCTTATCGTAGGTAACATATCTTTGCTATTCCATTAAGTGTTTTCTTTTATAAAGGATGGAATAAATTTGCCCTAGTTTTTATTTGTAGTATGGACCCAATGGACACACCCTTCAGAGTAAGGGGAAAAACGAAAGTTAAGACTCTACCTTGGGTGGTTTTTTAGCCTTGAACAGGATGAATTTTAAATCATTAATATGAACAAATAGTTGTATATAGCTGGGGGTTTAGACATTTCTGAATTAGTAGGAAATATGCTTTTCAAATTATTGCACTTTCTAGTCTTGATTGAAGTTGCCTTCCTAACCTTTAGTTTAAGGTTGTGTGGAAGGTCAACATTTTGATTAGATCCTTATTTTTTCTTCTCATTACATATGCTGTTCATTTTAGTTGTTGCTGCTGGTGGAAATCTTGAAGTGATGTGTTATTTTTTTTATTTGGTAAAGCACTTTGTGATTTATATGAGTAATATCATGGAAATTTAAATTTATATTTTTAATGACAATCATATGTAAGAGGTCACGACCGACAGATTTAGAATCATAGACGACATTCAGATGTCATATGGATGTAAATTGGCTACAATGTTATACACTAGACAATATCATTTCCTATGAGAGAAGAAACATAATTTAACAAGATACACAACAAACTACATACCCTGTGAGTTAGAAATATATATATATATATATATATATATATATATATATATATATATATATATATATATATATGTATATAAGAAATGTGACAGCATGCCAAAAGGGGGTGAGGAAGACTAATCTTTAATCTGCCTTTAAGCTAGCCACAATCACAAATGTAAACAAACACATTCTTACGACAATCACCATAATTCTTTAGAAGCCGTAACTAGTCCCTGTATGTGCAATTTGTCATTGTGTGTGGGGCAGGGGAAGGGAAATCAACAATTTAAAAAAATCTAGACACCAATGTATATTTACAGTGTAAGATATCTATATAGAAAAAACAGAACAAAAACGTGTTAGTAATAACCCCCCCCCCCCACACACACACAATCCTACCTTGTGGTAGAAATATCAATTAAATGGATAAAATTAAATGTGGGATTAAAATAATTGAAAAATAATCAATCAGCCAAACAGTCACTCAAACATACACTTAACCTGACACAATCCCACTGTTTTATTTGTTCATTGACACTGACTTCATATTCATTCAAATGTAATCCATAGCCAGAACATCCAGATTATTCCATCAACCTTGTAGGTAGCACATCCCGACTATTCCATTAAACATTTTCTTTTATAAATGACGGAATGAGTTTGCCCCAATTTTTATTTGTAGCATGGAGCCAATGGCATTGGCATGCACATTCCCTCAGTCTTTTTGAAGTTAAGTGTATTTCTTCTACACATTTACTTCACTATCTTTTTGTAGTTTCCTTTCTATGACTGCTATCAACACCCTGTGTCATCTGCATATCTGTGAGAATTTCTTCTCACATGGTTTAACCCTTGGCAGGGACAAGAAAAGACATACAATTAAAACAAAGCCTACCTTAAAATTCAATACAAATTTTATTTCGTATTTGCAAAAAAGATTATGCCTTTTTTTTCCCCTGTGAATAGGTTGGGGTAGTTACTTCAAAGAAGTGGTAGTATTTTTCTTCTCTGTAGGACTCAACTGGTCTCTATGCAGATTCGAAGAAGCAGGAACTTGACGGTCGTCGATCAGGAGCATTACCAATTTGGTTGCTGAAATAAAAACTCGGCTATTTGTCGAGAGCATGCAGAAAAGTTCTTCATGTAAAAGTACATAATGTGATGACAGTCAATAAACTGACTGAATTATTTAGCCTTAAAAAGTCTCTAGAACATGAGACAAGAACAATAATTGCCGAATCATTTAGGCTTAATTTTGGGCGCTAAAGGCCCTGCAATGTGAGAGAAATATGAGTCCTGTCATCTCGAAGATTTTGCAGCAACTGAAAAAAAAGGCATGGGCCATTGAAAATGCCTGCAAAAAGCAAAGGAAAATTCAACCAATGAAATTGGTCAGTACAAAAATACGGTGTGGCATAAATTAGCCAATAGTTGTTTAGCTTTAATTGCAGAATTTCTCACATATCCCATATTGTTAAGATAGTGGCTGCCAATAAGGAAACCCTAGTAGGAATAATAATTCCCTCAGAATTGCCTTACTGTAAAAGGTTGGATAAGTCTAGTGAGAAGACACACCTTTTCTTTTTTGATAGTCAACTTTTTACCTTTTAATTTTATTTTAAAGAACCAAATTTAATGAGATCTAAGTTAAGAACACAGTTCTGATTATGACCTTGTGCCATACTAAGTTAACATTTATAAATGCTTTTAAAAAAAAAAAACTTCTATTCATTTAGTTACCTACATTCCATAAAGATAAACTCTTAACAAAAATACCAATAATAAAATGACCAATAATGTTTTTATAAGTGTCTTACATATATGGTTACATTTCTTCAGGTTAACTAGGAAATATTCCAAAGGACATACAATTTTATCAACACAACTAATCACAAGAGAATGGCAATGGCAGCAAAATTTTTCATATTTTTGTCAAGGTTCCTGGAAGAAAAAGGAGGAAAAAAAAGGAGGTGTAGAATAAGGAGGAAGAGAAGGAGCTGGAGAAAAAGAAGACAAAGGAGGAAGAGAGTTTGAAGGAGGAGAAGAAGTGAGGAGGAGCATGAGAAGGAGGAGGAGGGGGAGGTCAGAAAATATTTTTTCTCTTGTCAGCAATTTTGTTGAAAATCCATTAGTGAGAAAGTATGCAAAGACAAATCTTCTTCCTGATAGCAGAGAAGGGACCGTTTATGCTTGTGCAGATGTGTTGGTCTATTTAAAAAAGGCTGTGTATCTTTGCACTCAATTCAGACTATGAGAAATAAATAAATATAGAGATAAAAATGAACAGAATTGGCTTGATGGACAGAGAAATATATTAATTTTAAAGAAAGAATGGAAGAAATTGGAATAGATAATATGAGAGACAAAGAGAATGAGAGAAAATGAAATATCAAAATACACTCAAGAAAAGACAACATGTTTAGCTTTGTTTTCAAACGTGAGCATTTATTAAAAAATTTAAGCAATTTGAAAATATTTTATTATGCAAACTCTTTTAAATATCACCTTTGACGGCCTCTACTTGATGTTAAGTTAATTATTTGCATCTGCTAATTATCACTAAGCTTTATTAGTATTATTAATTCTTATTAAATTATATGCTTTGCTTATTCCTATAATTAAAAACAAGGAAAAGAGTGTTGAACTGCTAAGTAATATCAATTTTTCTCTATGGCAGGGAATTATTGGGCAATTTCATCACAAATGAAGATGAAAAGAAAACTTGGGATGTCAGAAAGATGCTGAGAATGCCATAAACTGAACATGTGAGTAACAAACAAGACACTTATACTTACAATCAGAATGAGACAGTTGAAATTTTTAGGATGCATAATAAGAAAAGAAGGCTTGAAAAATATAATACTCACAGGGCATATTGGGAGGAAGAGATAAACAGCAAGTAACCTACCTAATCTTATGTAAGTTGATGGCAAGAGAGAGGAATAGTGAAAAGGATAGGAGGTAGCAGGAAGAAATGATGAATTACACCCTGAGAAGACATAGCAAATAAAAGGAGGAGACAAAGAAAGGATTTTGTAATCAACAGTTAATAAAACTGGAGTTATATCTCTAGACATTACTTTTTGCTTAACAATGTATACAGAAATTGGATTCTTATCAAAGTGAATATCAATTGAATTCTTATCACACAGATTAAAATTAACAGGTTTTGAAGTGTTTACAGCATTAAATTTATGAGACCTTCTACATTTTCTACCTTTTCCTATAGGAGATTTGACCTGGAGGAATTCAAAAGACAATAAAAATGGCACTGTCCTTGGACTCAATGTTCATTGGTGCCAACAGCATTCTAGATAATCACTCTCAAGTAGGGTTATCATTTCATGTTGACATCTATTGTGATTTAGTTTTACAGATATATAATATATACCCCAAGTCTAACCATCTTTGAATTCATATTTTTCCTTCTCCTAGACTGGTTGCCAACAATACTATTTAATACATAGCTGGGGGAAACGAGATTGATTCATACTTTTTCCCAGTGTATTTGTGTGAAAGTGAAGGCAATGAACAGGACCAGAATTTGAACTTAGCTTGCCAAAAACCATTATATGACCTGCACATTAATTTCTAAAGACCATTTTAAAATTCTAATCACAAGACATTGTTACCATTACACAGACCAGATTTCTTTTTTTTTTTTTTTCATTTTGTCAGACCATTTAGATGCAACCTTTGGTCATAGTTGATAGACTCTTGAAATAAAAAGGGGGAAGAAAGGAAAATTATGAAAAAAATCCTGGAACAGAAAACCCTGATGAAGAGTAATAATAAAAACAGCACAGTAGACCCTTGCGATTAATCAATGCTAGCTACTTCTACTTAAGTAACGGCTGTGAGAACATGTCTGCAGTGATGGTTAGTACTAATAGTAACCACTCATAGTGCACCATCAGATACAGTGTATGATTTTGTTTGATTGTAGAGGTGGACTTGTGGTGTGAGGCACTTGGCCCCATGGTATCAACCAATGTCTAGCACATTTGGGAGTGTCATACAGGACCCCATTTTTCATCACTGGTGAGCACTTAATCAAATATAGGTGTGTTGCAGTGCCACTCGCTGTTGCTTCTTGGCTTCTGACAGTGAAATCTGATTGTTTTATCAGAAACTTGGAAGTGTTTGGCAAGCTCACCACAGGTTTGGCTGTTCTCCTCCTCTATTGCTGCCTTAAGAGCCTCATTATTCAGGATCTGTGGCCAACCACTGCAGAGCCCATCACAAAGGTACAGATCTCCCAACCTGAACTTCTGGAACCAATGCCTAGTGGTGTGTTCACTAACAGCATTAGCCTGAAGGACTAGACATATTTGGTGATTTGATGCAGACAGGCCCAGCTTAAAGTCATGAATCAGACAATACTGCCGTGTTCCCTTGTCGCTGTTTGAACTATGACCGATACCTTAGTACAATGCACCTGCATTGCTTAAGTGCAATCACTACACCCAGCACCACTTTACTGACATGTGATACCCTCATTTTTTTTTTTATCAGTGACCACTTCTCAGATCATGTATAAAATGATAATGACTTTTTTGGTTACTCTATATAATGATAAATCTTTCCAAAAATACATATAGAAAAAAGGGTACAATTATATTTTTTGTGGAATAAATGTGTATTTCATAGTGATTACATTTTGTACATGTACTATACATATAGCTGGTAGGTATCAAATGTAAATTCAGACTGTTATAGTTGAATTATTCATCTGATTTTTTAATTTTAAGTAATTAATTGATAATACTAAATAGCTTACTGCACAATTTATGCATTAACAGACAGTTTAAAAGCACAATAGAACATTGCAGGCAGTCCAGTATATTAAGAGCAACTGTTTGTGTTCGCTTGATGACTTTTCAAATCTACTAATAATTGCATCCAATTCATCTAACAATTTCTTTTCAATAGATAACAAAATGCATGATTCCAAATTCGTCTCAGATATATATATATATATATATATATATATATATATATATATATATATATGTTATTTTTTTAGGGTACTAGAACAAAAAGATGTAAAAAATCACTACACAATTACAACTATGTTTCAACACTACAAATGTATTTCCTCCGATGATGTAACTGTATACCAACTTTTAACATGTTTTGGTTATAATATTGTAAAAATAAATAAATAATATATATATATATATATATATATATATATATATATATATATATATATATATATAAATATAAATATATATATATAAATATATATATAAATATATATATAAATATAAATATATATATATATATATATATATATAAATATAAATATATATATATATATATATATATATATATATATATATGCCTGTATATGTGTGCATGAGGTCTATCTAGATCATCTCAAGAATGACTTAGAATGTGTTGTTGTAACTTGGCAACCAGTGAGAGGGCACACTTCACTGTGCATGCATGAAAGGACATTCTTGCAATGCAGTTTTCTTAGTTACCAATCAGTTGCCATTCACAATGATTGAGTGAATAGATTTTTCAAATCATGTGCAGAGATCTTTTGCAAAATATCATATCACACACATCTTTCAGCTTTCTGAAGCTAAAAAAATGTGTATGAGAGTAAAAACAACATGGGGAGATGACCATTCTCCAGAAGGATATTGCAATCCATTTTCCAAAAGTGCAAGGAATGCTAGGATAATTGTGTCAGAGATTACTTTTTTTATTAATATTAAACAGCTGGATCATTGCTGTATGGACAGACCTTATGTATATATATATATATATATATATATATATAGAGAGAGAGAGAGAGAGAGAGAGAGAGACATAATAGACATGCATTGTCTATTATATTTAACTCTATATGTTTAAAAAATTATCTGGTGCACCAATACATATATATATATATATATATATATATATATATTAGTGAACACTGAATCAACACTCAAATGCGACAAGCTGTTTCATGCTAGACGCAATTGTCAGGCTGTGAATGTTGGATTTTTCCTCGACCATTCATATATATGGGTCAGTGGTGCTTTGTGGGTAATCTGTTCTGGCAGTTATTTTTGCGGGAATGCTTTGTTTATTTATTTATCCAACATTCAAGACATGATGATTGCACCTAGCATGAAACAGCCTGTCGCCTCTGAGTGTTGACTTCAATGTTCACTTTTATATTTATATTTACATACGCTCTATCTCTGATATTGAGCACTTTATCCCATGAATATAGCACACCTTAAAACTATATTTCTTCATATATATATATATATATATATATATATATATATATATATTGATACACGATTGATTTTTTAAATATTTTAAAATATAACTTTTGTTTACATACAAGGTGGCATATATCTGTCTATATTTCTGAGATGAGGTATTTACACTTTTTATAACTATTTACATTATTTACATCATTCAAACTGTTGTCCTCATCTTTATTACCATATTCATGATGTTTCAGTCATTATATGCTTTAATCTTCTTCAGGTAATATATGTTGGAATTTTAAGCTGAGCCCTTTATTTATATATTCATTTATTTATTTAGGACAATGTACTGATGTGCCCTAAATAATGTGTTTGGTTCAAAATTCCATTTACCTCATGAATGTCAGAGCATAGAACGGCCTAAGCATCACGAATATGGCAATAAAGATGAGGACAACATTCAGAATGATGTAAGTAGTATAAATAAAAGTAGACAATGCTTGTGGTTGGGTATTTTTAATCTAATTCCTGGTCATTGTCAAGATCTTGTTTATGTAAGCAGGTTGTGTTTCCCATGTCCAAATGCTTTTTTAAAGCTTGGCATATCTTTTATACTTGATGCTGACATCATCGCATGATGTGGCAGGTTAGTGAGAATTTCTGAATATATTTATAAACTGCATTTCTAATGTTAAAGAAGATTTCTATTAAGTTTCAGCTTTTTTGATTCTACAGTTGAGGCCTTTAATAGTCTTTTCTTGATAGTTACAGTATATGTCTTGTTTACAAGTATTTGTCTTATTTCTGCTGGTACGTGTTTGTTGTTGTAAGCAAGGATTACACTTTCATATATAAGTTGACAGGTTAACTTGTGGATAGGGTAATAGTTGTATGCCATCCACATAACTTTGATACTTTTGCATCATAAAAAATGTAATTGGAATTTGTAGATACGATGTTCGCAGTGTAGTGAGATTTTTTGAAGACTGGCATTGTTAGTGATGACGATGAAATGTATAAGTTTTCATTGTAAATAATCAATCTTATTGTATTGTTTTTAGTTGGAGATGTGAACTGGTGTATAATTCATTTCATACCCATTTCATTTTCTTTCTAGTTTGCATGTATTTTGGTTACAATAGAATCTGTTTATGACATTATGATTTTATCAATATGTTGTTATGGTGGACAACATTATCATTATTTGTGTGTTTATTTGAGGTTCTAGTGACAAAATCTGTCCAAGAAGAAGTTCCTTCTAAAAAATGGAATTCAAAGGTAAAGGGTTCATTTCAGTGGATGTGCCAGGGTGGGGTTTTAGCTAAGAAGGTATGAACTTTTGAAACTAAGGAATGTAGTGTGTCAGAACATTTGACAGGGAATTATTGATAGATTAGTGAAAGGCTTGTGATGTTTCATTTGTGGGAATGGTGTTCTAGGGTGGAAAATGATTTTAATGATGAAAAATTCTTGTCTTGCATAATCGAATGTCAGTCAATCAAATATGTGATTGTAAATATTTCTGATAAAACAGAGATTGTAATCTGAAAGTCACATTATATATTTATGTTGTCAATATTAGGATATAGAAGGTTTTGCCAGCATCAGTTGATTCATACTAATTCTAATATAAAAATATTCAACTGTATAAAATTTAACATTGGGTTTATATATGAAGGTGGATTGGTAAATCTGTAATATGGCATATATTTTCTTGAATTTTGGTCTGAAATTTTCACTGTATAAAGTTTAATCTATTTGACTAATATTCATCACTTAAGTAAGTGCTTTGACAAGAAAGATTTAATTGAAAATTATACATTTAATGCAGAAAATAAATGATTTTTTCATCATTAGGGCCCATATATATTTTATTTATCTATGTATATATATATACAAATATAAATATAAAAGTGAACACTGAAGTCAGCACTCAGAGGTGACAGAATGTTTCATGCTAGGCACAATCATCAGACTGCCTCTGAGTGTTGACTTCAATGTTCGTTTTGATATTTATATTTACATATGCTCTATCTCTGATATTGAGCACTTTATCCCTTAGATATAGCACACCTTAAAACTATATTTCTTCATTTTATATATATATATATATGTGTGTGTATGTGTGTATGTACATATATATATATATATATGTATGTATATGTATGTATGTATAGAAAGGCAACATGTGTACATAATGCGAAATTTTCAATGTAGTTATATGAAATATACACAAAGACAGAAAAAATATAAAATATATAAAGAATAAAGTGTATTCATATTTTACTGTTACCCACAACTAAAAGTTTCATCTGCACTGACAGAATTGGTCAATGTTAGAGTCACACAACCATCAGGTGGTGAAAAGGTCAATAGACACTCATTAAAAATAGTCTCTCCCCCACCAAACTGATAAAACTATGAAATAAAAATAATGCAATCGTATAAGTGATAGTTGTGTACGGAGGAAAACAACTAAATATACTTCAGACAATTTCTCATTGAAATTAATCAACACAAAATGTTGTTTTTAATCATTTATATATATATATATATATATATATATATATATATATATATATTTAAAAATATTTTTTGTGGTACAAAACTTTATTACGGTGTTAAAAACAAGAATATTTTTACATTGGACCATGATGTTATTAAAATAAAATACCAGCCGACCGGTTTCGCCCCCTCTCTTCAGAGCTGTAAACGGGGGAAAAATTATGAAAAAAATTTATCAATTTAAATGTAGTTGCGGTGTCGACTACATAGGTAGAACTACACAACGCTTGGATGTTAGAATCAAGCAACACGTGCCTGCTAAAATTTATAATAAAAATTTTTCGATTGGTGATACCGTTCGAAATACATACGGGTCATCTATAGCGGATCATTTCATAAATAGTCCTGGTTGTGCGGTGGACTTCAGTGTGAATTGGTTTTCTGTGTTGTCCACTTCACACTCGTTGTTTCATCTGAAGGTGTTGGAGACGCCGTTTATCAGGTCTGGGCGACCTTCTCTTTGTAAACAGAGAGATTGTTTGCTTGGGCTTGCTCTTCTGGGTCTCTAGCATCTTTAGGTGTTACAACTGTCCCTTCCGTTCATTCACGTCACCCATATATTTTTTTTTTCTCCGTTTTCATAATTTTTCCCCCATTTACAGCTCTGAAGAGAGATGGCGAAACCGGTCGGCTGGTATTTTATTTTAATAACATCATGGTCCAATGTAAAAATATTCTTGTTTTTAACGCCGTAATATATATATATATATATATATATATATATATATGGTTGGATAGATGTGAGCTTGTGACCCTGGGTTTCACGCTGACGATCACTAAAGCGTGAAACCCAGGGTCACAAGCTCACATCTATCCAACCATATATGTTAGCTCTGTCTCTGATATTGAGCGCTTTCTAATAAGTACCGCGCATATAATATATAAATAATTATATATATATATATATATATATTTATTTATATTTATATACACACACTTTTCACACACACACACACACACACACATATATATATATATATATATATATATATATATATATATATATATATATATATGGGGATATGGCCAAGTGGTTCGAATGTTTGTATTCTGAGCATGAGGCTTGGGTTTCGAATCTCACCCTGGTCGATTTATCAGGAAGGGGAGACTTCCTGATGTTATTAGACTGGAGTGGGGTTGATCTTACTATGTGGCATGTTAGGAAAATACATAGAAACCATACCACAGGTCAACCCAAGACTTGTTAGTGAAATTGGGTAGACAGAACCCTTGGGGATTTTGATAGCTGTGCTAGCATGTAGTAAAATGTCATCATGGCTGAGGTCTTGATCATGCTGGTCTTTTTCAAATTGTTGATCATGCTAGATAACACGCTCTCTCTCAGAAACTATAACTAAGGTCTGCTCAACATAGTTGCAGTATAAACCACAGGTGGGCTCAGTGGGTGTTGAATAAATACAAATATGCCTGAGCAAGCGTCTGCAATAGGGATTTGCTAGCCACCCTAGTAGATGGGTATCCTTGAATACACGCAGTTATATATATATACATATATATATATATATATATATATATATATATATATATCTTTTTATATACATATATATATATAAAGAATGTAGAAAAATAAAAAATCTTTTTACATATATATATATTTATCTATCCAAATGTAATGAGAATGAAAAGAATATGAATTCAAATGTTCATAACATTAATTTAAAAACAGCCTCAATACCAAGAGTAGAGCAATAGTTATTTATTATAAAGATGTTACATATTTTGCTCCTATTAATGTTGAGCACTGTTGCTGAAAATTTAAACTGCAATCATGGACAAAATTAATTTTATCATTTTGCTGAAGAATATTCCCATCCCAAACAAACAGGATTATTTTCAGAAACTAGTCTTAAAAACTGAAGATTTAATTAGAAGAATGAGATAGAAGGCATATTTGTTCCTTAAAGACCAGAAACAGCAGATTTCTAACACAACTGATATATATGGTTTTAAAAATTTGAAAACAGCACCTCTTATCAGCCATTTACACAGTTTTGAAATGGAATAAATTTTGAAATTATTTAATATTATTAAAAGTATCAACTTCCGTAATAAAAAAAAACAAATTTCAAAAGCATTTGGACACATTGTTTAGGAATATCAACCAATCTAATCAAATCTTTGTAATATTGGATAAAACTGCAAATTTTTACAGATTTGATCTCAAGGAGTATAAAGGTTTGATTTGAAATAATTTAATGAAGAATTATAAGAAAGTGAATATTGACAACTCTAATTGTGTGAACGTCATCAATTCTTCAGATAAACAGATTACTGATAAGTTGAAAATCAGTGATAGAGTGGCTAAAATTTCTACTAAGGAAGTTTATGCTCTACTTAAAGATCTTAAAACCTATTTTTTCAGTAAACTACCTACAAGAATTATTAATTCAACTAAGTCTGAAATTGGTAGAATCAGCAAAATGATCCTAGAACGTGTGAATCTACAAATTAAAAACCAGTTTGGTCTTATCCAATGGGTTGGTACTACAGAAGTAATTAACTGGTTGAAGAATTTTGACAAAATAATTATACTTTCATCTAATTTGATATTGTAGATTTCTATCCATCTAAATCTAAAGACCTATTTAAAATGACTTTGTAATTTGCCAAGTCTTATTCCAACATTTCTAAGGATGAAATCGATATCATCTTGAAGTGTAAAAAAATCAATCTTAATCCATAATAATGAACAGTGGATAAAAAATTTAGACAGAGATTTTGACATATCTATGGGATCATTGGATTCTGTAGGTCCTCTGATTCAGTCAGATTATTTATTTTGTAAAAACTTACTGCATATGAGTAAATTCATTTAAATAATATAGGGCTTTATAGAGATGATGGTCTAATGATAGTAAATAATTCTACTGGAAGTAAAGTGGATAACCTAAGAAAATTTATTCATAGAATATTTAAATCTTTACATCTAAAACGTTAAAATTAACTTTAATATTAAACAGATTGATTTCTTAGATATAACTTTAAACTTAGCCCTTAATAATTTTCAAACTTTCTTGAAAAACAACACTAGTCCCCTTTATATCAACTCTAACTACAGTCACCCAACGTCTGTTATTCAACATATCCCATTATCTGCTGAATGTCGTATTAACCAGCACTCCTCAAGCATAGAACTGCTTATAATAAAATCCTTAATAATAATGGTTATAGATCATCTGAGATTAAGTATGTAGAAAATTATAGTTATTCTAAGAAGAACAGAAACAGCAAGGGCATTTGATATACACCTCTATTCAATAAATTAGTTCATACCAAATTGGGACACAAATTTTTAAACTTGATTGATAAACATTTTTCTAAGATCTACATGTATCAATTAAGTCAAATCTTTAATCGTAACAACTTGAAAATTAGTTACAGTTGTACTAGCAATCTGGATAAAATTATTAAATCACACAATAATAAAATACTGAAATTTATAATGATAATAACTGTAATCCAAGCACAGTTTCTAATATATCCCATGTAACTGACCTATGTAATTGTAGGAGTCCTGATCAATGTCCATTATCAAACAAATGCTTAATGGAATCCATTGTAAATATGTGTTCCACTTCATCAGTTGAATTGCCTGGAAATAATAAATTACATGTTGGTTCCACTAGGAAAACCATTAAAAACAATATTATAATCATATATCTTCTTTTACTAATGCTAGAAAGTGCAATATGACTTCGCTTTCTAAATATTTCTCGAAATTGAAAAAAGAAAACAAGACACCTAAAGTTAAAAGGAACATCCTCAAACAAGCCAGAACTTGTAGATCTTTATATGAGTCTTGTTTGCTATGTTTACGAGAAAAAATGTGTTTTATTAAGCTTTTAAATAATAGTCAATTGTTAAACCAAAGATTGGAAACTACCGTTTTTTGGAGATCTAATATTGCAATCATGCTAAATCTTTAACTTTATAATTCACTTCTCTTATATTATTTTACCATATTATATACATATCACTGCTATCTTTATTGATCTATCTCAAATTAGGGTTCTAAATTGATTTGTACATGTATACTACTAGTAAAAATATTAGATAAAAATAGTTTGATACTTATACTAATATTACAAGTTATATAGTTTTGTAATAGGTTTTATTTTTTAAAATTTTAAATTAGTATTCTATACTTTATATGTCTTTTTATTTATTTATATTTTAAATTTTGAATTTAAATTTTTAATGTAATATTTTAAATAGTTTTTTTGTTATTTTGCATGTCTAATGTTTTTACTTCTTAAAAGGGTTGTTTATTTACATACTACATTTAATTCTATTAAATAATATGTCTGCTTCTTTAAACAATGTCTAACTTTGATAGTTGCATAGTATCAAGAATTGTTCAATGTAGCAGACATTTCCCATTGAATTAAAATCTTTCAGAATAGTGTTTTATCTTAGTGTTAACATTTTTTCATTGGCTGAATGATTATCAACAACTCATATTGTCTTCCTTCATTCTTTCTTTCTTTTTTCTTTCTCCTTTTTCCCATTTTTCGTATACATGTAGATCTTTCTCCTACTTATTTTTCTATTCTCTTCTCTTCTATTCACTTTTTTCTTTTTCTTTGAAGTTATGCAACATGTTGACTTTTAATTTTTCTTTGCTCTTTGCCATTGTTCTTTTTTTTGTCTTCTTATTTTCTTCTCTTTGCTTTTACCTGTTTTCCTCTTCTTATTATTTTTTTTCTTTTCCTTTCATGGAAACCCTTTGTATATTTCATTTCCTTTTATGGTGTTTCTCCTTATGTTGTTTTAAAATAAATTTGAATAATGAAAACAAGAAAGTGATGTTTCCCAAGTAGTATTTTTAAATAGAATCGTTTGTAACCATCTTTTTTCCTCACCTGTTGAGATGTGTTCGCATTGAAACAAAAATGAATCTTTGTTGTGAGCAATTGTTTGTCCGTATTTAACATATTTATAATAATAATAATAATAATACATACATACATACACATATATATATATATGCATATACACACACACACATATATATATATATATATATATATATATTTATATACATATATATATATATATATATATATATATATATATACATATATATATATATATTACAAAATGGACAGTGTCCGACAATTTATTTATTAAAGACATTTTTTTATGTTTAACGTTCTTTTTATAGATACAAGTATTTAAGTAAATGCTCTGTTTATAATAAACAGTATTAAATAACATTTACCGGCCTGAACGTCCGAGAAATTTTCATAGAAAATATTCGTCCTTGGACAGGATTCGAACCTGCATCCTATACGGAACCGTCATTTACGCTGACGTGCCTAACCGTGCCAAGGATCGTTCGGTAGACAAGGTCGAATTTACTGCTTATAAACTTCAATCTTCTACATTCAGGCCAGTAAACGTCAGCGTGTATGCATATATATATATATGAATATACATATATATGCATACATATATATGAAATGGACAAAGTTTGACAATTATCTTAAGATGTGTTTATGTTTATACATTCTTTTTATAGATACAAATTTTTAACTAAATGCCTTGTTTATAATAAACAGTATTAAACAACATTTACCGGCATTTGTCGGAGGATGAATATTTTCTGTGAAAATTTCTCGAACTTTCAGGCTAGTAAATATTGTTTAATACTGTTTATTATAAACAGAGCATTTACTTCAATATTTGTATCCATAAAAAGAATACCCGCTCGACCCGGTGGCTAGGATCAAAGTGTAGTATCTGCGCTTTGTGAGCTGCCGGGTTGGGTGTCTGTCGAACCCGGACGAAGCTTCGCCGAAGGGTAGGGTTTCGTTGGGGAAGGTTGACGGAACTGGCCCGCCTTGGCGGGTTTGGATGGTTATTTATTTTTGGCTGGGCCTACAGGCTCAAAGATACCCACATTAAAAAGGCCTTGTGCCACATTCGATCCCCGTGGGTGGATTGATAAATACCATCTATAAAAAGAATCTATAAACATAAAAAATACATACAAATATATATATATATATATATATATATATATATATATGAATATATATATATGAATATATATATATATATATATATATATATATATATGAATATATATTTATATATATGAATATATATATATATGCATATATATATATATATATGAATATATATATATATGCATATATATATATATATATATATATGAATATATATTTATGTATATGAATATATATATATATATATAATAGATAGGTGTGTGTGTGTGTGTGTTCATGTAATGTTCATGATAAATTGTATGCAGTATGAGTTCTTAGTTTTGTTACCTACATATTGGTTCACTTTAAAGAAAATTGCCAAAATTCTAAGCTTGAATGATACACGGACATGTTGGTGCATTTGCAATGTTTGTGGCCTAGTTACAAATGTCCAGACATTAACAAATAAAAATAAAACCCTGCAGAAGAGGTTCTACGTCAATGAAACAGTGCCTGAATGATGTTGCTACAATGGCCAAAGTGAATAGAATTTGCTAAGGTTATATGACCAGAGAATCACTCAGCAAACAGGAAACAAGAGTTGAAGGTATAGAGAATGGCCGACAGTAGAAAGAATCCAGGCAGATACAAAAGAATAGTGAACAAGAAAGTTTCCTAACAAGCCATTTTAGCTATTCAACCAACAACAATGGTCGTACAATGTTTGGGCAAATTTAAATGTTAATCTTCATCTAAAAAAAAAAAAAAGAAAAGAAAATGAACAAAGAGAGAAAACAAGACAAACTCTACAAAAGAAGATAAGTTTGAAGAAAAAATTCTGCTAATAAAAAATAAGAACCCCCCCAGAATAAATGGTATCTTGGGGACTTGCTTTGTTTGTTTGTGAATTTACGCTGCTTAAAAAAAGTCTTTAGACAACCAATCACTCATTCTCCAGCCAACTTTATTATTTTTTCCTCTTATTGTGAAACTTTACCTCAATTCCTGTAGTGACTTTCACTTGTATAGAAACTTCAGCCACTCTTTAAGAGAAGTAACCATGATTGTTCCTTTGAATCATTTTGTGTGATTGGCAGCTAACAATGCTTCATTATTTGGTCACATGGTTTGAAGTAAAATCTGTCTGCTTCAAACATTAGATATCTTGCAGACATTTTGCTGTTTGCTAAGAGAACCTAAAACATTTTTTTTTTATTTTTTTTATATAATATTTGGTTGAGAAATTCTAGTTTTAATTAACCTTTCTTCATTTTCAGTTTTTTGATTGTAAAAGATGTTCACTTAAAAACTAAATGTATAAAAATAATATTTTTTTGTTTATTTAAAGCAATGGCTATGAATATGGATCATTTATAAGTAAGAGGATTAAGAAAAGTAATATCATTCCAAGAAAGGCAGTAAAGCCACTAAGACACAAGGGGTTACTGAGAGTGAAAGAATAAGAAAAAGAGAAACATTATTAATGAGGGAGAACAATAAAAAAGAGGAATCAAGAATTCAATAGATAAATGATTAATGTTGCATCTAAATTTTTGAACATCAAAGTTGACTGGAGAACATGGAGCTGAAAAAGAGTTCCACAAACGAGAAGTGTGAGAAAAGAATATGTTAGCAAAGAACTTATGGTTACATCTAGCCAATTCAACTATAAAATGGAAAGACCTTTCTGCCAATACTGTGCTTAAATTCATAAAGTATTTATAGAAATGTCAAAGGGAAATTACATTATAGCAGTGGGAAAGTGACCGAAGTCGAGATGCCAGGTCAGGACCAATAATATTGCTAATTTTACTTTGGATTTTATCAAGAATCACTCAATCAATGGCAGGAGCACAGGTCTGTATGTGGCAGCAATATTCAAAGCATGGGTGAACGATAGACTTATAAATATGTAATAATCGTAATAATAATAATAATAATAATAATAATAATAATAATGATGATGATGAAGGTGACGTATAAAGAGAGAAACAAAAACACTTATATTTGCAGCACAGGAGCAAACCATCAGGGCCAAAACAGTGTTGCAGAATGGAAAGAATTATGATTTTTATGACTCCTAGTATTATGGGTCCTGCAAACGGTATTTGGCAGACTCATGGGGGTCTGGATAAAATAAAAATTAATGAAGTTGAAGTTAGTTACAGTTCAATGCAATCACCCATCAATGTTTCTGAAGTACTTACATGCCTTGTGACTGTCAGATTGAAAGCCAAAGGGATAAGAGAAAGAACATTTCAAATATCATGCCACCTGTGATTATCATCAGGTGTGGTAATCCAACAATAGAAAAACTGCAGGAAGAAAGCAAATGCAGGATGTATAGAGAAATTGATGAGATAGTTACCACATATTCACTGAATATCCCAAGCTGTCTCAGAACAATTATAATCAACAATATGGTTGGATTGGTAATTTGATTTGCATGTGGAAACAGAAATGGTACAAACATCAGCCAGATGCACTGGCAGAAAATATTTTGTTTTTAATTTTTTAATAAAAAGTATAATGGCCATATTCTCTCAGTAATGTTTACATCACTTCCTGACCACCGACCATTCATTTCTTCTTGATTTCTCAGGGCATTCCTATAGTAAAGACATGAGCAATGTCATTACACATATAATAAGCCTCTTCTATTACTTATATCTGCAATCATTTTAAGCTACAGAAAGCCCTACTTCCAAATTGTTACTACACAGCATAGAACATGACTCTAAAAACATTTTTCTTCACAGCAGAATAGTTTATTATGTCCATGCCAAAAATGATTCAAAGAGAGAAAAGGGCTTTGGATGGAGTAGCAGTAAAGAAAGTGGGCTGTTATGTTCTTTTTTTTTAAGGGGGCTCAGATATAGTCAGTAACAAAATACGATTGTTTCATTTTCGCCCAGCACTGGAATGTTTTGTATCCAAGGAAACATTTGAATTTAAGTAGATTTGGTCAATGAATCCTACCCAGGAAATTACCTAAACCACAAGTTGCTTCAGCAAAGGATAATGATTAACATGGCTAGTTTGACGATTACAACTGAATTGTGAGTTTGATCCTCACTGGGATCAATACAAACTTTGGTACCAAATAACCCAACAACATCAACCCTCCAACAACCTAAAAAACATGAATAAAATATTGGTAACATAACAAAGGTCAGAGAGAGAAAAGCTAAAAATAACAACAAATATCAAGATCTTCCTCATGAATTTTGCATGTTTTGTTTTATAAGAATGCCAGTCATCCCCATAATTATTATAGCACTAAGAAGCTGCTCAAAGGCATGTGTCATAAGACTGGAGATCTGGGAATATGAACCAATGCTTTTGTTGTGAAAGAAGAACTCCTAACACTTTCCTGCAAGACTATCTTTACAAGAATAGAGTGTTGCTGCCATTTCAAGCCTGGTGCTGCCTGGTTCTCAGTGTACAGATTTGACAGGAGTCAAAAAATGATTATGTGGCTTTGTGGGTGATGAATTATTTTCCACTCCCCTTTCTCACAGATGCTAACCTTTTGCTATTCTGTCACTATTAATATATCAAATGTTCAAATGAACTACTTTACTTAGTTTGACCAGTTCAGACCCTCACAGCTAAGACCCCCACCACCAATCATCTTCATTTCCTTAGTATCCCTTTAGTAAGGAGGAAGTTCTGCTTAAATATATTCTTCCCCAGAGGTGTCACTTTGTGAAACAACCCCCCAAGGGAATGCTTACCCAACTACTACATTCTTAATCTCTTCAATTCTAGCCTCAACCGATATATCTCTCACATATCTTCATAAATCATCCTTCCTCCTCGTTTTTCATCGAAAGAACTAACTCTACCTTGAGTGGATCTTGGGCATTGTATTGAGTGAACAATAGTAAAGAAGAAGAAAAAGAAAAAGAAGAAAACGAAAAGAAAAAAGGAAGAAGAAGGAGAAGAAGAAAAGACAGAGAAAAGGAGAAGAAAAAAGAAAAGAAAAAATGAAGAAAAAGAAAATGAGAAGAAAAAGAAAAAGAAAATGAGAAGAAAAAGAAAAAAGAAAAAGAGGAAGAACAAAAAGAAGGAGAAGAAGAAAAATATGAAGAAAAAGAAAAGAATGAAAATAAAAAGAAGAAAAAGAGGAAAAAGAAAGTAAAGAAAAAGAAAAAGGAGAAGAAAAAAGAAGGAAAAGAAAAGAAGAAGGAAAAGAAGAAAGAGAAAAAGAAGAAGAAAAAGAAAAAATATGAAGAAGAAAGACAGAAAAAAGTAGAAAAAATTAAAATCAATTTAATTAATCAATATAATTCAGAATGGAAGTGAATAGTAACTAACACAGTTATTTATACTAAAATGATGAGCTAATAAAATTTGTCTCTGTTGAATCAATTTGTTCTTGGACTCTACAAGGAATGGTAATAATAACAGGCAGGGAAGCAATCATGTAAAACCCCATAACATGCATCATTTGTCACATAGTGCCACCAGAATTGTGTTCCACCTCATTGATATTCCCTCTTAAAAGCTTTATGTAGATAAAAATATATATATATATATATATATATATAGATAGATAGATAAAAATATACATACCAGTGTTTATGATAGTTTAGGGATGCAAAAATTTAATGATTGCTTGATTCTTGTTGAAACTGGAATCAAATGACAAAATAAATGTATCCATTTTTCATAAATAAAAAGTATGAGTAATTTTAAAATCCAAAAATGTCACAAGGCTGAAAAAAGTTCTATGACAATACTGTCAAAACTCAGATGAAATGCAGCTGGCAAAAAGATTTTGTGCGGCCAGTGACTAAATTAAAATTATTTTTTGTGACTAGTGACTGTTTCAAAATGATTTTGTGCAGCCAGTGACTAACACAAAATGATTTTGATTAGGCACATGAAAGGTGGATGCAAGGATCAATGCAAATGTGGATGGAATAAATACTTTGATTTTTTTTTAGGAAAATAGGTTTCTCATGTCCAGTAGCTATTTCCAGTATTGATGGGGGTTTCCTTCATAATTTTTTGTTTGAAGCAGTGTGGAATATCAACATCTTCATTTTGTCATTATTTTGTCTTCAAGTTACATGTGATAGGCATTTTATCTGTTGCTGCTGTTGAAAGTCTTCAAATGATGTAGCATCTGTTATTTGGTACAGTTCTTTGTGATTCTGTAGTGCCAATCAACAAGGTTCCAAGAGGTGTGGTCTACACCAAGATACATAGGCTTCACTCACTCAAAGCCATTTTTAACTATTGATCTTATAAAGCAGTTGTGTACAGCTGACAGTTTAGATATTTCTCAATGGGTGTCGCATCATGCATGACATCTGTATGAAAGTCTAAAATAAGTTAGATTCTTTTTATTTGTTCAGCAAGAGATTTAAAAAAAATAATATTCTAAAATATTTTTTTCGAAATGACTATAGTTACATATATATATATATATATATATATATATATATATAATATAATATAATATAAAAGGCTCAAACACTAATATTCCATGGTTATAATTTATTACGAGCCTTTTATATTATATTCTTACTCTGTCCGGAACATTGAGTTCTACCTGGATTCTATCCTCTTGGAAATTTATATATATATATATATATATATATATATATATATAGCTTTAAATAAAGTGGATGTCATATCTAAGGCACCTTTCAGTCAACACTTTGTCAAAGATATTCATTGGCAATATTAGATATAAATAAATACAAAGACAACTTAATGAAGTGAATGAGGAGGGAAAGGTGGAACTCAACTAAAAGACAAATTTTAATTATTAGGTTGGTGCAAAAGTAATGACGTAATAATGTCGTTTTTTGACCTTAAAAAATACGTCAAAAAACGACATTATTATGTCATTATTTTTGCACCAACCTAATATATAAATTAAAATTGAAGGAGGGGTGATGTAAATATATATATATATATATATATATATATATATATATGGTTAGCTAGACTCAAGATTTGAATAGTAACCTTCATAGAGATGGTGTCCCAATAAAAATACTTGCTGTACTTGAACTACTGTGAGTATCTGAGCATATGCAAGATTAATTCTGGTCCTGACACACTGGAAACAACATGACTATGTAAGTACTCTAAAGGCAGAATATTTGGGAAATCCCTGCATTTCTGAAAAAAAACACCTTCATCCACCTTTTCATCTCCTAGCTATAGATTAAATAATGGTGCAGATTTGGTTCTCTATTCTTGATTGGCAACCAGTCTAGGAGAAGAACAATGCTGTATTGATTAGACAGATGAAAAGTGGATTGAAGGATGGATGGAATAAATACTTTAGACTTTATTTGTTCTTATAATAATTTGTGATAATATTGGAGTTAGAATTTTAAGAGATTTAACAGAAAATAACTCTAAGAATATTACTTAAACCTTATGTTTGAGACTTAGGTAACTATGGCTATCAAATGAGATAAATTAACAGAAATTTTGAGAAATGCCAAATCCATGTTATTATTTCTGTCTACATCAACATGTAAAGGTTCATTGCTAGAAGTTAAAAATTCTTTGTTTTCTAAAGAAAAAAATAAAATGTTTTGTAAACTAGTAGTGAAAGTAAAAGAGGGAAAAGGGCAAAAATAACAGATACAATTCAAAAGGTCACCAAGGGCAAGTTGCAATTATTATTGCAACAGAATATAAGAAATTCTAATGAAAAGATATAAGAAGTAATAACTGGCATAATGATAAGAAATGGATTATGGAAAAGGTCACAAATGGAAAAGATGTGAATTAACAAAAGACATAATTAAACATCAAAGCTTAAAATAAATTTCTTCACCAAAACTAATCGTTAGAATTAAAATTTTCTTTTTGCTTTTTCATTTTAACCTTGTTAACAACCAGCATATGTTCCAAATAGCATTATCTAATTTTAGAAATGGGTTATTGTCTCTTGTTGAAACAATAAGGGAAACACAACGGGTTGAAAAATATCTCACATTTATATCAAATAAGAGGGGAGCCTTATTTTCAAAATACAAAATAATACTGTTGCATATAGTAACATGATACAGTGTGCTCTTCCCTTAAATATAGAACATTTTAAGCAATATAATTATAATGTCTATCTGTTTGTTTGTTATCAAACTTCTCCAAGGGTTTTGGAGATAGACCTCCCATAACCATATATATTTTGAAACTACATTACCCACGCTACTTGAATAAGTATATTTCATTTTATTCAAATATATTTTCATTTTGATCAAAGTGGGTCTCTGGGGTGGGGGCACAACTGCCCCTACTGATTTTTTTTCCCTTTTTATATAAATTAAATTTAAATTTGAACAAGAGAATGATCCAATCCAAAATATAGAAGGAGAAAGCCAAAAGATGGAGGTCACATCAGGAAGTTCAAAATGAGGCAATGTGGATGTCAAGTTGAGCAAGAAATCACCAATCCGTGGGTAATGCCATACAATACATATTTGCTGTGATAATTCAACTGTCATATCAATGTTGAAATCAGGCCATCAATTCATACAATAAAGTATTGCATCAAATACATATCACGGGGGTCAGATCAAGCTGTTTTTGCACAAACCCCTTACTGAAATTTTTTCCCCTTTGATTTAAATTAATTTTAAATTTGAACAAGGAAATGATTCCTATCCAAAATATAGAAGGAGAAAGCCAGAAGATGGAGGTCACATTGGCAAGATCATTGAGTAATATTAAAATGTATGTCTTTACAAATTATAGCAATGATTTAAAATCAATCATCATTTTCCTACAAAAAAATGTGTGACAAACAACAAGATGTGGGAAATTAGGCTAGTATATATATATATATATATATATATATATATATATATATATATATATATATGTGTGTGTGTGTGCACATAAAAATTTCAGATAAAGTATATCTGTAAAAGGACAGCATGAATAAAGCCAAAAGGAAAACTTAGCTAACATATTTCATCCTCTGAGTGACTTTATCAAGGCAAATTATATATATATATATATATATATATATATATATATATATATATATCAGTCAACTGATTATCTATCAAGAAAACACACACACACACACACACACATATATATATATATATATATATATATATATATATATATATATATATATATATATATATATATATATACTGTATATACTCATGGATATGTCAACTTTTTTACCAAAAATTTCACAAAATATTAGGTGTGCGACCTATACACTCGACATGAATGGAAAACAACACGACATCTCCAGTTGCCTGGATCTATCCACTACCCTTCTCCACATTCTTTCTTTTAACACTCCTATCTGATCTTGCTCCAAATTTTTCTGTAACCCCTTGCGTCCTAGTGGCTTCCCGCCTTGCTTTGGGTGAAACGCTTAAAAAAAAACTTGTCATCATGATTTCTAAGGAATCAAAAATGACACCCATGAACACTAAACTGAGGATTCAGTTCAGAATGAATTTTAAAATTGTAACTTATTAATGGATAAACATTTTTTTCTAAATGTACCACAACTTTTTCTTCTGTAGTCATTTCTTTTTTTTTTGTTTAGTTGACTTGATAGCAAAATAATATGAGGTAAATATAAAAATACCAATACAAAAGTTACTTCCTTTTATTTACATCATGATTGACAAAATGTATTTTAAATGCAAAAGTGTATTAATAATTGTAAGTTTTGAAATAAAGGTAGATATCTGATAATTCTTATATTTAAAAAGGACTGTGTAACTCCCTTGAGTATAGTGCAAACTATCTGAGAGCCAACAGTAAATCATCAATTATTACGCCTTAAAGTAAGGGTGTGACCTATCTGGTGGGGCAAACTATCCATAAGTATATACGGTATATTTCTAAAGAATTTAGGATTTTTTCATTAATAATCTGTCAGATTTTATTACTTTATTTTTAGCAAATACCTATATTTGAGTTGATGATCTTTATTATATTTTTTTCATCTACTGGCCTTAATATTGGAGAAATTTTATTGAAGATAAATATATGCTATCTGGCAGGATTCTAACCTATATTCCCCTTGGCAGGAGAAACTTTTCAGAGTTGATGTGCTTTATACTGACTCAGCTACAGAGTGTGTTGCTAATCAGAGAAAGATTTGTGTTCATGAGGCACTTTACAACTTTGCCTGATTGGTGACACACTCAGTATGTGATTAGTTTTAAAAGCGCATCACATCTAACAAAAGTTTCTCCTGCCAAAGTAAGCACAGGTTTGAATCCTGCCAGGGAATGCATCTTTTTCTTTAAAAGGATTTCTCAAATACTCAGGCTGCGAAATGATAAGAAATAAATGTACTGTTTAATAAATAAATGAAGCATCTACTCAAATATAGGATGCCACTAAAAATAACATTCAAGTAGTTATATATATATATATATATATATATATATATATATATATATATATATATATAGCATAATGAGAAGCCACGTATACTTTCTTAATATGTATATATAGAAAAAGTTGCAAATTAAAAAAATAATAATGTTTTTTATGAAAGTATTTATTTATTTATATATATATTTGATATTTCAGATTGACCTGAAGAAAGATTGAGGTCAATCTGAAATATCAAATATATAAATAAATAAATAAATACTTTCATAAAAAAAACATTATTATTTTTTTAATTTGCAACTTTTTCTATATATATATATATATATATATATATATATATAATAGCTGGCCACTTGTATTTGAGGATGCCTGTTAACTAGGGCTGCTAGACAATCCCTATTGCAGACACTCATTCAGGCACATTTGTGTTTGCTCAACACCCACAGAGCTCACCTGTGGTTTATACTGCAACTATTCTGGGAGAGAGAGTGTTATCTAGCATGATCAACAATTTGAACAAGGGCAACATGCTCAAGCCCTCAGCCACAATGACATGTGGCTTTTCTGTTAGCACACCTATCAACGGTCTCAAGAGTTGCGTCTACCAAATTTCACTCACAAGGCTTGAGTCAACTTATGGTATGGTTTTCAGGTATTTTCCAAAGGTGTTGCATGCTGGGATCGAACTTGATCCATTCCATTGACATCAAGAAGTCTCCTTCCTGACAAATTGACCACAGTGAGTTTCAAACCCGGGTCTCATGGTCAGAATGCAAACATTCTAACCACTTGGCCATGTCTGCATATATATATATATATATATATATATATATATATATATATATATATATAAGATAGAGAGGAAGGGATGGTCAGAGACAGAAGTAGATTGTTTAAAATATGTGTGTATGTGTAATTTGATTGTGTAAAATTTGGTATATTTACAGTGTAAGTCTAAGACCAACTGAGGCATGAAACTGAGAGTCATCATACAGTGTTGATTCCATGTACACACTCTATAAAAACAACGAATTTAAATATATATATATATATATATATATATATATATATGTAAAATGGATTAAGTCAAACAGTTATTTAATATATTCTGTTTATACATTATTTTTATTGATACAGTTTATTTGAGTAAATGGTCTGTTTTTTAATTAAATAATATTAAATCCGAATGTTCAAGAAATTTTATAGAAAATATGTTCTCTGACAGGAATTGAACCTGCATGTAAAGTGTTAATTGATCTGATGTACTATACCATTTAGCTACAGAGAAGCATCTGGTTAGCAAAATCCAAATTATATATATATATATATATATATATATATATATATATATATATACACACACACAAGTGCAAATATACATATATATGTATACATGTATGTAACTTATTTTTAGACAGTAGAGTAACAAAATGAATAAAAGGACAAGAACAACTACTCTTTGTCAATGCCTTTCGTCCACTGAGGAACTTTATGAAGGGACATTCACCTTGATAAAATTCTTCAGAGGATGAAACATGTCAGCTAAGAATAGTTTTCTTTTAGTCTTTTTACATATATATATATATATATATATATATATATATATATATATATATATATATATCAGTAATGAAGAGTTTGGTAATTCATATGGATAATCCTAAGGAGGATGTAATCCAGAGGGCTCAATATCAAATCAGAGCAGTTATTAATTCAATTTAAATAGAAAACTGCCAACCTTAAGAGACTATTAGTAATAATTTATTTCCTCAGTAAATAAATAATAAAAATCATATACCTGGGGAGATAAATTATAACCAATGGACCCTTAAGGTTGTCTGTTTTCTATTAAATTGAATTTATATATATATATATATATATATATATATATATATATATATATATATATATATATTACTGAGGCATGTGTAATTGAAGACTATGGGACTTTTCTATTAATAATTATTCTTTCAATTTTTTTCTTGCTTTCTTGTAAGTTTCTTAGCTTTTGGGTCTAAGCTTTTGAAAAGAGACCAGAGGCCTTTATTTTTTTGTCAAGTGCTTTTGATTGTCATCAATCATCATCATGGCTGTATGCTTTTGATTTTAAACCCAAAATTTTAAAAACTTAATCAGTTTGTCTGATGATTGCAAAAGTGTGATACCCAGGGTCACAAACTCACATCAATCCAACCAAATATATATATTAGGTTGGTGCAAAAATAATGACGTAATAATGTCATTTTTTGACATTAAAAAATAATATATATATGTATATGAATCAGGCAAAGTGGAAAACATTTTTTGAAAATGTCTCAGATAGGTAGGTGTCTTCAGGTCAGAATGAAAGACAACAAAAAGATTTTTCCACATTTTTGATTTGTCCACTTTTGTTTGGATTCTATATCCTATGAACACACATATGTATGTATATATATTTAAGACACGTTTCATTTTATAGTTTAGATATACTCTGTCTACTTATTTTTGTTAAGATCCTTTCATACTCACGGATAAGTTTTTGATATCATTATTGAAGGACAAGAGAAAATCACCTTGTTTATACATATTTGCTTTATTTCCAAGTACTTTCGACATCTCTGTATCATCATCAGATTATTGTTTATTATAAAACATATTATAGTATTCATGTCAGAGACAAATTTTTGAGTTATCTGAAAGTTAAATTTCCTACAAATAGAGTGAGGAATGCTATGTTAGTGCATGACTGCTAAAACTGTTTAAAGTATGCAAATTTTTATACAATTTACAGTAAACTTAAATTGAGCAGATTTGGAATTTTTAAAATTCTTACTTAAAATGAATGCGTGAAGGAAGATGTTAAAGCTGACATGGTAACAAGAATAAGTGCGTAAAGCAAACTTCCTTCCCTAAGTGCTTGCCTCGGTCCATGGCTATTTTATGTATTGATTAATACCAATCCAAAATAAGTCAAACAAAAACTATCCCCTTGTGTAATTAGAGCACAGAAAGCAAGCTCATAAATAAAACATCCGTTGAATTCATCCACAAACTGATGGATCATTATACAAACTCCCCAGTAAATTAAACTCTGCATTTAATAAATATGTATGCAAATCAGAATGACTGAATCATAGAATAAGACAAAACTTAATATGGCAACATGAAACAGGAAATATTTTAAAACTGGCAAAATGTAATTGATATAAGGATGTGCATGAAATAGATTTCTTTTTTTAGCTGATAATTTATTCAAAAATTGTGATGACTGTTGATCTCATACATTTGGAGAGTTTGTTGTTACTGCCATGTTTCAGCCAATCTATTCCACAACCTTCTTCAGATATACAATGTGAAAAGAAAACTGATAGCTGTTTCTTTAGAAATAATAGTGTTACGATGATCAAACTTCGTAGATATTCTACGTACACTGACTCAAAGTTGCCCATGAGCTATAGTTATAGATATCTTTATTCTAATTACCTCCTATTAGCTAAACCAATCCCGTTATGTCTCCCTGAATCTTTGGGGTTTCATGCCCTACATGGATCTAAAGCCCCTCTTACAAATAGTGTAAAGCAAAACAAAATGGAAAAACAAAAATTGATCATGCTATTTGATGAAATAAAAATTATTGCCGTCATTTTTTTCTGCTTAATTTTTTTGTCTATCTACATTCATAGTAAAAGTAATATCTAAAATATGATGGTAACTGATCAGAGACAGCTTTTGGATGGGGAAACAAAGCTAACAAGATTGCTCCATCTTTCAAAATGTGTTTACTAAATATATAAAAAGCAAAAGATAATAAAACTTATTAGGACTATTGTCCTCATCTTAGTTGTTACTACAATGTTTTATCCATTGTGCCTGCTGTTCTTTATCAAATGTGGCAAACACGTATCAGTATAGATGCAAAAGAGGCCCTGTGTTCTGTGCTGATATATCTGTTGAAAACAGTCATATTTGGGTTTCCCCATTAGCAGCAGAACAGCTTGGCATATTCAGACACGGACCTCTCTGCAACTTTTTCAGATCCAGGCCCTTGTCAACCACCTCAAGTCAATGAAAGTGATGGAAAACCAGCAGTCAGCAGTCTACTTTTACTGAGACTAACTTTTCTAATGTTCAGTTTCTTGTAAAGACCTTCCCTTGGTACATTTTGTCCAGGGAGATATGTACCGCCTACCATGCTGTAGTTTTCGAGGCAGTGACCCCACATACAATTTTTTATTTCTTTCCTTCTCTCTCCCTTCTTTGTCTGTTCCTCCTTAATTGTTAAGAGAACAACCTGTTACCCGTTAAGTGTTTTCCCCCAGCCTCATCACACCCTTGCCTTATGTTACTGGTTAACCTAAAGGGAATTCAGAACTAAACTTTGGTTGAACTGTTCTCATTCCACTTCCCATGTAGATAAAATAAAGGTTTCAGTTTGAAATTCTTTGTAGATTACTCAGATCAATATACAGTTGTTGAAGGCCAGAAGGGAACATTAGCCTCAATATTGTGATAACATCATAGATGAGGATAATAGTCCACATGTAAATAGCATACAATGTCTGTCTGAAAAGTAGTGGGACTGGTGTCAAAAACAATTTATTTCAATTCCAAACAACAAACTACATATTTTCCCTTCAAATTAATTCCTCTTGAGTTTAAAGCATTTTTCAATCCTTTTCTGACAAAATTCTTTGCACTGCTGAAAAAATTCTTCTTGGATAACTCTCAATACTGTTATTATAGCCATCTTGATTGCCTCTATGCCTTCAAAATGAGTCTGCTTGGTGATCCGTTTGAGTTTGGGGAAAAGAAAAAGTTATAGGGAGCAAGATCAAGTGAATATAGAGGTTGTTCCAGTATGCCAATATTCTATTCAACCAGTAACTGCTGGCGTTGTGAGCAGATGAATTGTTGTGATGAAGCAGCCATAATTTGTCCTCCACAAATCTTGCATGTGAAAAGAAAAATGCAGTGGATGCAAAAAGTTAAGATTACAGTTATATGCTCTCAAGATATCATTTTAGATGATAACACAATTTGCTTATCATTCTTTTGCCGATAGCTCACACATCACACACAGTTCTGTTACTTTTCAAACACACCTTTCATATATATATAATGATAATTCTTTATCCAAGAAATTTAGACAGAAAATATAGATAATATCAAAATTAATTATTTAATCTATTATTTTTAATTATGGTATCAATATGGCCTCAAAACACTGTGCCACTCTTAACCACAAAGTTAATGACCAGAAATCAGTAAAGTTCACTGCTGAATTCCTGAACCTTCTTGTCTGTGTGGTTGAGAGTACCATCATGGGTTCACATATAGTTGAAGTTGCCTTCTGTATAGTTGGCTTTGAGCCATGACAAAATTTGGTACATCAGAACATTGTAGTAGGCATCATCTCTAACCCCTTGTAAAAAAAAATGCTTGCTTTGAGAAGACATGACATCCAAGTCCATAACCTGGGATGCACACCTATTGTATTTCAACTTATCTCTGCTTTCAGTATTATAGGCCACATCAATGACAGATACTTTTCTATTTTACTCAATTTATTTTATGAGGGACAGTAGATTTTTATACTAAGGTTTATCCAATACATCTGTGAGAGAGGAGTTTCAGCTATGGCAGTTCAAAGAGCAGTGAAAAAACATGAAAATTAAATCATACATAAAATCTGTGATGCACCTTGTTACTACAGGACAGAAACTTAGAAGGTTAGAGAGGGCAAAGATCATCTTGAATAAGTCTCACCTTTCCATCTTATGTCAGTGTCTTTCTTACTACATTTATTGTTGAGTTCCATTCAACCAAACTTATGCTCCATCTGTTATCTTTCTTTTTGCTATGTCAACTTCCATTACTATCACTTAATCTTACTTATTATAAAACGCAGATTGTGTGTGTGTGTGTCTGTACGTTTATATATTGGATCGGATTTCCTACATTTTTCAACCGATTTCAACAAAACTTCACAGTACTACATAAAATTACCTTGCGGTGGTTCTGACAGCACCAAACATTGGAAAAACACAATTGTTTTTGCATGAAATCAATTTGAAAACAGGATTAAGAGGCATCACGAGAATGAAAGGGGGACAACTCATATCGAGTTATACTTATTATAAAACCCAGGTTGTTTGTGTGTGTGTGTGTGTGTTCGTTTATATATAGGATCAGATTTCCTACATTTTTCATCCGATTTCAACAAAACTTCACTTTTTTTTTGGCAGGTAGTGTTTCTTAATGTCTTGCACACTTTTTTCTTTATTTTTACATTCAGAATGCTTTAAAAATTCCATTTACAAGACAATTGTTTATAATAAAATTCTATTCAATCAGTAGACTCATAATGATTGAAAACAATGTTTTTGTGTGAGTTTGGGTTTGACCAATTCGTAAAAAAAAAAACTAATTAAGACATGCGTGTCTGTCAACCTTAAACAATAATCTTTGTCAATTTTATTTTTCAGTCTTTATGATGGTCGATACTTGATCTATCTTTTACTGCTACATCCCCAGGCAACGCCGGGCTCTACTGCTAGTCACTTCTATAACATTTCTGTCTCTTTGTGCCATCCCCAAAGTATTGTTGTTGATTTCCTTTCAAATCTGTTTTCAAGCAAGTAACTTAGCAAAAATATGAGCAGCAATAAAGCTAAGTAAGAGTATAGAGCTCGTTTTGTTATTTTTTATTTTTATTTTAGAGAGCATAATTTTTATTTAATAAATATTAATGTGAATTTTTATATATATATATATATATATATATATATATATATATATATAAATAGATAGATATAAAAGTGAACATTGAAGTCAATATAATGAAACAGCCTGTCCCCTCTGAGTGTTGACTTCACTTTTATATTTATATTTACATATGCTCTATCTCTGATATTGAGCACTTTATCCCATAAATATAGCACACCTTAAAACTATATTTCTTCATATATATATATATATATATATATATATATATATATGTGTGTGTGTGTGTAAAAAGACAGCTGATAAGGCACTGGGATTAGTTTTTTTATTACATTTTTCTTGTATTCATATGAGTATTTCCTCTTCAGAACATAGTGTGTGTAAAAACTACCCAAATTATATGTGGATCCAAGTGCTTTTGACTAATAGACATTATCAAGGATGTTTTATTTTGTTTAATCAAACTGAAACTAAGAACTCTGATCCAGGCTATTGACTTGTTATTTATTGATTCATCTCTCTCTCTCTCTCTCTCTCTCTCTCTCTTTCTCTCTCTCTCTATATATAAGTCAAATGTTATTACAACAGACATTTTGTGTTGATTAATTTTATTGATCAATTTTTACAAATTAAAATTCCCCAGATTCTCAGCTAAGGATGAAATTCCATCAGAAATTCCCAAAGTTAATTTTGGAAAATCAAGATTTCGACTTTCTTAAGTCATCATCAGAGTAGGTAGAGACAAATGGTGAATTTCATAGAACTAGTGAGTGTAGTGACATGGGCAAATGTAAGATGTGGTAAATTATTTTATGGGATGTAGGATGTGGTAATTGGCATGAAAGGTGGAATCAATTGACCAAATTCAAGTCCCAGTCAAAGATGTTGCATTTACTTTGAACTAATTCTCTAAGGAAAGGCATAAATCCATCTCTTCTGCTTTCCAGTTGTAAGTAACATAGTGGGGTAGATTAGATTCTCTTGTCTTGACAGGGTAAGCAGTCAAAAAGAATGATAACTTTGACATATAAAACTCCCTGCCAATGTAATAAAGGTGTTGATATGAGATGTGATGTGTGTATGTTTATTTTATTTTTTATATACATTTAATTATATATAATGGACAAGCTAAAATTTTATCAGTCTGATGATGAAGCGATTCAAAAAATCTTGTGTGTTGACCTTTCATTTTATTTTGGGATATGGGTCAGTTTTTAAATTTTCAGCACCCCCTCAGTTCAACCAGTTCCCAAAATCTAACTAAATGACCAAATATCTTTATTTTTGGTGTGTTGGGGGGAGAAATTTTGGTTAGGTCAAAATGTTTCAGCACCCCTTGATAGATGTATACGCATATATATTTTATTTTACAAACTTATATTACCCCCAATACAAATGTATCAATATATGTTTACATATTTTTGTTGGATATTTCCGTGTCCTGCTTTATAAACTCAGTATTAATGATGAATCAGAAGTTTTGAAAAGGTTCTCAAGAGGCCAAATATCTTGGAATGTCAGGCAATTGAGGAGAGGAAGGCGAGCGAGGAGGTAACGGCTTTTATTCTTATTTCCATATTGGTAGCCTGTGATGGAATGAATGCCTAAAATGATTGATTCTCCACCCCCAAGTCAATTATCCAACTGACCGACTGGATTGCCATACTTGCCGCTTATAAGAGCAACGTCCATTTCCGATTTCCTCTTTGCCTGAGAATGCTATTTCTTAGCCTTTGATCAATTGGGAAACACCAGTGTCTTATTCTCGTTAATGCTTCTAGTCCACCTTACATGCCGGACCCTGAGCAATGGGTAATTAATCGTACAGCAAAATGGTATGATTTTGGTGGAGCACATGATGCTGGTTGCTATTATGAACGGCATCAATTTGGCTCGGAATGTGCTGCAGTGATTAATGCCACAGACGTAATCTAAAATTTGTGGCAAGGCTCGGTGCCAGGGAGAGCAAGAATGTCAAAAATAAACAGATAGGTTTACAAACTGAAGATAATTTTCAATGATTTGCTGTTGGAAAAGACTGAATAAATAGATTCAAAACCAAAATTGTAAAATTCTTACCACAAGTCACGTAATATTGTTAAAATTTTCTCTTCACATCAGTCTCTTAAATCACATCTCCCTTGTCAAAATTTTTAATCTTTATTTGATGTAAATTATTTTATGGGATGTAGGATGTGATAATTGGCATGAAAGGTGGAATCAATTGACCAAATTCAAGTCCCAGTCAAAGATGTTGCATTTACTTTGAACTAATTCTCTAAGGAAAGGCATAAATCCATCTCTTCTGCTTTCCAGTTGTAAGTAACATAGTGGGGTAGTTTAGATTCTCTTGTCTTGACAGGGTAAGCAGTCAAGAAGAATGATAACTCTGACATATAAAACTCCCTGCCAATGTAATAAACTTTTTTTCATACAAAAATTCACCTAATACAATGCTTGAGAGCAACTCTAGTTAGAGGGTCCCTGTTAAAATGGTGACGATGAAAGATGCATGATATGAAAGGAAGAGGATGTGATAAGAAGTGAAAATTATGAGGCAAGTACGACCCTTGTTACTCTGTATATCTGACAGATCTAGGAGAAGGTCAGAATCCTGCAGTTGATGGAGAAACTGGCTGATAATGAATAACTAAAAAAAATTAACTTATGATATCACAGGTAGTATTAGTGAAGAAAATGTATTAAAACATTCCTATACTCTTTAACTCAGCAGATACTGGCAGTAGAAAAATTAAAAAAACATTACTGCATATTAGTATTGATTGCATCTGAACGTCATCTATGTGGGTAAATGTCTGAATTATTTTTAATCTCTGCCCACTGCCCATTATATTACCATTACCATAACAATAGATTTTACCATTACATTACCATATCAACAGATTTTACCATTATATTACCATATTAACAGATTTTACCATTATATTACCATTACCCTATTAACAGATTTTACCATTACATTACCATATCAACAGATTTTACCATTACATTACCATTACCATATCAACAGATTTTACCATTATATTAACATTACCATAATCAACAGATTTTACCATTATATTAACATTACCATAATCAACAGATTTTACCATTATATTACCATTACCATATCAACAGATTTTACCATTACAATACCATTACCATATCAACAGATTTTACCATTACATTACCATATCAACAGATTTTACCATTATATTACCATATTAACAGATTTTACCATTATATTACCATTACCCTATTAACAGATTTTACCATTACATTACCATATCAACAGATTTTACCATTACATTACCATTACCATATCAACAGATTTTACCATTATATTAACATTACCATAATCAACAGATTTTACCATTATATTAACATTACCATAATCAACAGATTTTACCATTATATTACCATTACCATATCAACAGATTTTACCATTACAATACCATTACCATATCAACAGATTTTACCATTACATTACCATATCAACAGATTTTACCATTATATTACCATATTAACAGATTTTACCATTATATTACCATTACCCTATTAACAGATTTTACCATTACATTACCATATCAACAGATTTTACCATTACATTACCATTACCATATCAACAGATTTTACCATTATATTAACATTACCATAATCAACAGATTTTACCATTATATTAACATTACCATAATCAACAGATTTTACCATTATATTACCATTACCATATCAACAGATTTTACCATTACAATACCATTACCATATCAACAGATTTTACCATTATATTACCATTACCATATCAACAGATTTTACCATTATATTACCATATTAACAGATTTTACCATTATATTACCATTACCCTATTAACAAATTTTACTGTTATATTACCATTAACATATCAATAGATTTTAGATGGTAAAAGCCAATCCAGTTTCTACAATCTTTTATATTTTCTGAAAATCTTTCGTTTTATAAAAGATTCAAATCTTAGCATATGACCTCATGACATGAAATTTTATCTCATGATAAAAACAATTTCCAGCATCTTTTGCTCTTTTGTAAATCACGTGGATGAAGTTTATCATGTCAGGTTGTTACATCCATTCACAATAATATCTCGGACTCCGATCACATTTTTTTCTGCAATACTTGATCATGTTTGCTGTTTCATATTTCAATAAGGAATCAATTTTGAATTCTTATTATAGATTATGATGTCTCTAAGAATCATATTCATTATCTGAGAGATTTTTCATCAACAGCATTTAGCTTGCTCAATTTACACAGTTTTTCAAACAATCACTGCTACTTACCATTGACTTTTATCAAGCAACATTCATACCATTGCATGCATACTTATATACTTATGCATAGAGATAAAAACACAATATACGTGCATATATGTGTGGGGTCAGGATATAGACAAAATTATCCAAAACAAAAGTGAACATGATGAGACAAAGTGGGAAATTTTTTATCAAAGACATGTTTTGCCAGAGAAAACTTAAGTTCTCTTTGGCATCATCAATTTGAATAAAAGAAACACAAAATGTTAGAAGAGTATCCTGGGATCCCTGAGGATAAGTTGATTGTCAAAAATCACATTAATTACACTATCAGTTTCTGAGTTAAGACTTGAGTCTGTATATCTATTTTATCTGTATCTGTAGCAGAGATATTTGGTATTGTAGAATTTTAAATCAGGAACTTTTCATTATTTTTTTAAACACATACATACACACAACTATGTGTCTGTATATATATATATATATATATATATATATTAGGTTGGTGCAAAACTAATGTCGTTTTCTCACATATGTTACTATGTGAGGAAACGACATTATTTATGCACCAACCTTATATATATATATAAGTAGGCAACAGCAAACAGTATTGAGCACACTTGTAGTATATAATGTATATATATAATGTATAAGTAGTCAATGTATATATATATAATGTATAAGTAGTCAACAGCAAACAGTATTGAGCACACTTGCATATAAATATAGTATACCTTAAAAATATATGTTAATTATATATATATATACATATAAGTTAACCAGCATATATACAGTTGTGGACAGAATTATTCACCTACCTTACATAATTACAAATAAAGCTGTAACACCTCAAATTTTTATTGAAACATCATGCAGTTTTTTGCAAATGATGAAATAATAGATTTGCAAGAATCTGCAGTGATGTCTACAACAAAATTTTTATTTTAATGTCAAACACTTAATAGAAAAAGCAACAAAACACATTTAACATCGTACAAAATAATTGACCCTCTCACCTCAATAATCACTTGTGTAACATTTATTCTTGATTCTTGCTATAATGAGAAAGGTTTATTCTCCTATTTGTATTTCCCCCATTATGAGCATTATTATATCTGTGATATAATAACACTGTCATCCACGGAAGGAACAGAATGGCTGAAAGGAAAAGGAATGACAAACATTCTTTGTTCTCATGGAGAACTTTATACGAGTAAGACATACACAAAACTGTATACATATATTCACATGTGTCCCAAATGAAGAATAATTTATCACATATACCTACACAGCAAAGCAGAGTGTAAGGAAACAAAAATGAAGAGTGTTACATATAATCTTGAGATACTCCTGTACTTGGAGAAGCCTCTTTTAAAGCTCCAGATTCATCTATGTCCCAGTCAAGGACATATTTCATGAATGGGAAACAGCAAACCTTAGATCTTTTTTTAAATTGAGGACAGCAAGCTGGAGTTTCATCCAATAACTTGGAAAGATATATTCCCAAAGGGAAAGAGGGAAATGGCTCAAGTAGCTAAGTGACAAGTTTTATATTTATATTAATCATATATATATATATATATATAATACATATATATATATATATATATATATATATATATATATATATATATATATATATATATATATAATATGTGTGTGTGTGTGTGTGCATATATATATATATATATATATATATATATATATATATATTTATTTCAGTAAAGGTGCAATTAATTTATAAATTCATGAATCCTTCATACAAAAAACAAACACAGAGGTTAATGATTTAATTGGCGAGAATCCATCGTTGTTAACAATTCAAATAAGATACATAAACCCCAAACCTGTACATGAATGATATGATTCTTGTTTACAAATTTCAGTTGCATAAGGTCTTTTTATTTTCACAAGCTTTCGTCTGTTCCTACAGACATCCTCAGGTATGGAAATAGATTTTGTTCTTGTTTTTACTCTCAGTAATAAGAGGACAACGAAAATAGAGATATAATCCCAAAAAATGCTATGAGAAATGTGATTGTTTTGGAATGTGCAGTCGTAACGCTGAGTTTGAATTCAAATTTTAAGGTTGTGTGTTTTTGTACAAATATAGCGATTGTGTTAGTTTTTTGTATGAATGATTCATGAATTTATATATATATATATATATATGTATATATATGTGTGTGTGTGTGTATATATATATATATATATATATATGCATATGTGTGTGTGTATATATATATATATATATATATATATGTATATGTATATATATATATGTGTGTGTTTATATATATATATGTATTTATATATACATATATATATGTATTTATATATACATATATATATATGTGTTTATATATATATGTATATGTGTTTATATATATATATATATATATATATATATGTGTTTATATATATATATATATATATATGTATATATATATATATATATATATGTATATATATATACACACACTCAAATACTGCATTCAGAGTCACAATTATTTCTGCTGAATAGCCCCATAGAATAATCTTAAACATAACTGCCCACCCAATAACAACAGAGATACAAATAATGTACCACTGACCAACATATATAAATAGTTCAGTCAAAACACAACACACTTTTTGATGATTGCATTTAAGAATGAAACAGATTATTGTCGCTGGTTGTTTGCCTCAATGTTCACCTTTATATTTAAATATATTTGTTTATCTCTCTCTCTCTCTCTCTCTATATATATATATATATATATATATATATATCCAAGTAAGATGTGAATGCTTGTAACATTTAAAAGAGGGCTCAATAGAAAGTAGAGCAATATTCTTTATTTTAGGATGTTACATCAACATGTGAAAAAATGTCCACAAATGTTCACTAGGCAAAACAAATCCAAACTTCCCATCTCGATCTCCAATAAGCCACTCACTGTCCAAAATGGAAAACAAACTCCTGTTAAATGAGTGAACCATGTTTTTATGCACCTGACCCAGCCAGGACTCAGCCAATGAGTGCCCAGAACCAGCAAAAAAAAATAGCTAGAAGCAACACCACCACATCCATCAACCCAATGTGCTGACCGATTCACCATCCGACCAAAGCTTGTCAATTCGCAATCTCCACACTTCTTTGCAAAACATATATGCAACTCTGACCCTTTTGGGTCACCGAGGTAAGTCACTGCTACAGATGTGAATCAACGCAACTCAACAGGTGTTAGTAAGTAACTGGTCTAGTTATTTACTAACACCTGATAAGATGCATTAATTTGCATCAAACATGATATGTTGTTGATGCAATAAAATAAAGTGTATATATATATATATATATCCAAGTATATGATAGGTGTATACGGAATAAATCCCAATAACCAACAATTACTATTCTTAAAAGAGTGCTCAATACAGAGTAGAGCGAATATAATTATTTAATTAAAAATTGTAACATAAATATCTATGCTATAATTTTTAAATAAATAATTATATATATATATATATATATATCATCAAGCAGTCTGAGTCATTGGTGTGTTTATTCAAAAATAAATATGTAAAAATTCACATTCTTTGCCGGGAGCTGTTAGCTTGGGAGAAAAATCTCTGACTGATGCCAAATCAGTCGGGTTTCGATCCTGGCTTGAGGTAATTGATATCTAGTCACACTGATGAACTGTGATACAGTGAAACACTCTGTGGATGACAATATATATATATATATATATATATATATATATATATATATATATATATATATATATATTCTATATATACATATATATATCTATGTTTATATATATAATAGATTTATATATATCTTTAGATTTAAATAAATGTACTGTTGTTAAGTACTAAGCATATATAGTATATACATTTGTAAATATATATATATATATATATATATATATATTTATACATATATGTCTATATATATATATATATGTTTTTATATATACATATATATCTATGTTTATATATATATATATATATATATATATATAATAGATTTATATATATCTTTAGATTTAAATAAATGTAGAGTTGTTATGTACTAAACATAATATAGTATATATATATATATATATAAATAGAAAATATTGGAATTTATATGTACAGACTGCCTGATATAAAGAGATTGGGATATATATACACTAATAATTTCATATCTACATCTTAAATGTATCATATATAAAAGTATAAAATAATGCAGTATACATATATTCATATAAGAGCATAAAAATACCTTTCATATATATATATATATATATATATATATGTATCTAAGGATTACTGTCTTTAAAAGAACATTGCATGATCATAGTAATATTTATTCCATTAACGATTCCTCTCTTCAAGAAGGTCTTACGAGGACAATGGGGAAAAATGTTCTGTGTTAAGTAGCACCTTAAAAATCTAAAGGGATTTTCCCTGAGAAGACTATGCTAATAATGCAAAAAGCCTCCGATTGCTGACTGCCAAAGACCTCATTATCATCACCTAGGAAATGATCAAGAGCTTCTCTTACTGCTTGCACAATTCTTCAAAGTGAAAAATCCCCTTTGAAAAAAAAATATTGTAAAAGCTTCATGCTGTGGTAGCTGCCGCCAAAATCGGTGAGTTTCTCTTTCTTTTTCGAAATCTTTTAGATAAGATGAGAAACTCTTGAGAAAGACATGCAGAGGTAACTTAAACCATTCTTTTGAGGCATCGGCAATGTGATGAAGTGTCTTGTCAAGTGAATGAGAGTTTGGAAGAAAGAAACTAAAAGACTTAAAAGAATAATAGAAGAGTCATATTTCCTGACACTTGTTGGAAATTGGTGGGGAGGAGTTAAAGATAGTTATAAATTTTATTTGAATTTTATACGGTTTTTCAAAAAACAATTCTTCAAAACATATCAAACACTCATCAAAATGCATAAAACATGCCTGAAAGTGCACCAGGCATTACTGAAAAGGCATAAAACATTTCTCAACACTCCTTAAAAGCATAAAGCATTTTTTTAAAATTCATAAAATATTAATTAAAATTCATATAATATTTCTCAAAGGACATTCCTTAAAAAAACATCAAACGTTCTACACAAGGCATAAGAAATTCTTCAAATTGTATAAGAAATTCTTAAAAATCATTAAAGATTCCTTAAAAAGATATTGCTAAATTTTGAATAGGCCAGAATTTTTTTGAATATGAAACTAAAAATATGAGGTGATTTTACTGATTCTTTTTTGTGTCTCAATTTCTGGGATGAAGTGTTGTCATTTGAACCATTGCCCTCATCTTTGTTGCTATCACAATGTTTGGGCTTCTGGGGCCACTGGCCTTCTTGAGGTGTCTCGTATTACAGATTTAAACTCAGTGGAACTCAGGATGAGCTATAACTTAGCTGTACTAAATTAGAACAAGACGGGATATACCTGACAAATCAATGACATGTTACCCACAGATTAAATATAAGGGGTTTACTTTCCCTCAAGAATATCTGAATTGACAGACATCTTAAGATGGCTGGAGAGTACAATGGCTGAAAAGCTGTTTCTAATTCTTTAACAAAACAAAAGAAAAAATCTTGATGTAAATTCACAAACAAATGTGACAAGTATAATTATAATTTTAACTCTGCAATCAATCAAGAACAACATCAAACATTTCAATTAAAACTAAATTTAAGTCAATAAATATCTTTAACCAAATGTTTACATATCTTCATTTATGTACCATGTCCCTTCAGGATATAGGTGATCATGGCTCTCCATTTCTTCCTGTCCCTTGTAGCTCTCAATAAACTTTGTCTTTTTGTTATTTCTCCTAGACCCTGTTCTGCCATCAAACTTGCTTAAACTCATTAAGTATGTCATGCATTACTTTTCCTCTTTCCCTCTATCCACCCTGTAAGTATCAGATTTTCCAAACCCTTCTTTCTCATTGTGTGTCCCAGAAATTTCAGCTGGCTTTTCTTGATGTTAAGTATGTGTATCTTTTTGTTTGAATCCTCTCCAAAACTTCATTATTGCTCACATGCTTGGTCCATGGTATCCTTAGCATCCTTCTGTAGAACCGCACCTCTGTTGCCTTGAATCTCTTCTTCATCTTTGAGGAAACCATCCAACATTCAGTGCCGTAAAGTAGGGCAGATATCATATTAGCAGTTCAGTACTCTTTTCTTTGTTACCAACAAAACTCTCCTGTCCTGTAATACACTGTGTAGCTTTTGGAATGTGTCTTTGGTTATCCCAATACATCTTTGGATCTCAGTCTTGCACTTACCATCCTCTGTTAGAACACTTTCTAGATAGTTAAATTTCAAAACCTGCTTGATTTTTCTCTTCCCGAGCAGTAAATCGCATTTTCGGCTCATCTTTTTAATGATGATCATGTATTCCGTCTTCTTGTAGTTTATGCTTTTTACCTTTTTCTCACTCTCCTTTGCGATTGTCTGTATATATTTTTAGCTAGGTAGATCCATGTATCTATGTTTGGATATACATAGGTATATTGCAAGTAAATAATGAAAAAAACATTTATTCTAAGCCAAAATATGTATTTTTCAACATAATCTACTTCCTTGTCAATGCACTTAATTCAGTGTTGAATAATATTCACATGAAATTTCAGGTCCAAATTCAGGTTCATAAACTTACTACAGATCTACAATTATATATATATATATATATATATATATATGTGTGTGTGTGTGTCAGAGAGAGAGAGAATAAAGCAAAATTAAATCTTATCCTAGCCAATATTGAGTACTTTTATCCATAAATATGGCATACCATAAAAGTATATTTTTACCTTATATATATATATATATATATATATATATATATATATACATATGTATATATATATATATATATGTGTGTGTGTGTGTGTGAGAGAGAGAGAGAGAGAGAGAAAGAATAAAGCAAAATTAAATCTTATCCTAGCCAATATTGACTACTTTTATCCATAAATATGGCATACCATAAAACTATATTTTTACCATATATATATATATATATATATATATATATATATATATATATATATATATATATATATATATGTATATATCAGACAATTTATATCATAATCTTTTATCAATTTTTCTTGTTGGGGCATTCATTTCTGTATTTTGGTGTTAAAGGCGTAATAGAAATGTCCATAATTCTTGTTAGGTGCGAATGCTTTTGACTGGCTTCAGTCATTATCAAGAATAAAAGAAATTAAAGAGACTTTGAATTCAATTTTTTTTTTCCGATTCTTGATTCTGACTGAAGCCAATGAAATACTCAGAAGTCCAACAAGGACTAACAGGAACTGTATTCAATTCCTGTAGACCTTTAACTTACAGAAATTAATCCATCAACAAGACAAATTGCTTAAAAGATATTATAGTCATAAGGTGTACATTAGATAGAGCAATATATATATATATATATATATATATATATATATATATATACATATATATATATATGAATATAAAAGTGAACATAGAAGTCAACACTTAGAGGTGACAGTCTGTTTCATGCTATATGCAATCATCAGGCCACATGTGCTGTTATTTTTCTCGGCTATTTATATATATACGGGTCAGTGGTGCATTGTGGGTAGTCTATTATGGCGGTTATTTTACCGGAAGTTGTTTATTTATTTATTTCGGTTAAATTATTTTGCTTGTTTTTATTTATTTTTTGTTTCTTATTTTATTTATTTATTTATTTATTTTTTTCAATGTCATCACTTACTAAGTAGGCATCTCACACTGTTTACTGACCTGAGATGGAACAAATACACTGAATCAATAGTTTCATCTACTGCAAGGAAAGATGGTGCAAGAAATTTTTCTCACCTGAATCCATCCTTCAAATCTATAAATCAACCATTCACCCTTGCATGGAATATTGCTGTCATATATGGTCTGAAGCCCCTGCTGTTCATCCTCGGGTCCTCGACAAAATCCAGAGACAGATATGCAATGTGGTTGCTCCCGATCTGGCATCTCATTTAATCTCCAGCTATTCAAATGTAACCATCATCTCCAGATGTCTCGATCTATTCCCTGTCCTTCTCTTGTCCTCTCCTCTGTCACACCTCTTTACTTTTGCTTCCATTTTCTGTAACCCTTTGCGTGCTAGTAGTATTTCCGCCTTGCTTGGGGGGAAAAAATTTTTTAAATATGTAAAAAGTATGTTATATTTATGAGTAAAAGTGCTCAATATCAGAGATAGAGCTTATTCAAATACAAAAGTTTCTGTCACTGCTTGGTGTGGACCTTAGTGCCCTCTTTTTATATATATATATATATATATATATATATATATATATATATATATAGATGGGTATGATAAAAAACATACATATTCACACATATACTTGCACGTATATATATATTTTTTTTTCTCAAGTATTATAAAAACAGTGCTCAATATTATATAACAGAGCTATTAATTATATATTAGTAAATATACATAATATTCAACATCAATAGCATGACTGGGAGTTTTATGCAAACATGCAATCTTCAGATGCAAAATACAGTCTAACAATCAGAGCATTATGAAATCCACATTCTTGTAGTGACGATTTAAAATTTTCTGTTAAGACTTTTTTTATTTTATTATTGCTGCCTATAATATTTAAATTAATTATTTATAATTTATATTGTTCCAATTCTTAAGTTCGAAAGATAAAGAATTAAAAATTAATAATTATTTTAGATAATTAAAAAAAAATATGTAAATACATTATGTATCAAGGGGAATAACTCTTTGTTTCATAGAATGTCGTTATAACATATTTAAAGTAATGTCTTATGGAATAAACTTAGCACTCATGATGATAATATAATAATAGATTAAGACTATACATCTAATATGTTTGGAATCTAGCCTCATACTTACAAAAGTGAAATTTATATATATATACACATTATAAATTAATTGAATATGATAATATGGAATTATATGTGTATAGATATATATATAAAAAAATGTTATTAATGATGGGTTCTATGATTATTTATAGGGGTTAGATATTATATTAATATTTGTAAAATCTATTTTCAAATCTATTTTAATCAGGGTCAATATGTTTGAGCAGATGTTTGGTCTTAGGGATACATGTGGCGATCAATTCGCTTCTTGTGTTCAGCAAGTTAGGGTTATTTAAATGTTTTAATATAATAAGTTTCTCCAATAAACACAAGTTACTAAACCATACAATGAAAAGGAAGACAGAAAAAACTACAGCCAAATCAAAAATGAGGCATTAGCAATAAAATTTGTCATGAAAAAATTTCAAAAATGTATACATAGAAGGAGTTTTCATTTACAGACAGACTACAGGCATCTATTATCAATTTTGGAAAAAAGAATTCCCATGCATACAGCAATTAGATTACAATGGTGTGGTATCATCTTATTAAATTATGATTTCAGGATGGAATACCAACCATCTAAAAACTTAGGACCTGCAGATGGTTTACCAAGGATGATACAAAAAAACTGTTTGAGGACACTGTTTTTGCAGCATTAAAAAGTGAAATAAAAAGTAAAAATATATTATGCAATGTAGTAGATAAACTACCAGTTACCCTGGAAGAAATAAAAGCAAAAGCAGTACAAGACATGTTTATTTTGAAAATAAAATAATGACTAAAAGATAGATAGATAGATAGATAGATAGATAGATAGATAGATAGATGATTTTTAGAACACAATCCAGACATAAATGCTTACTTGCTCTGTGATGGAATACTGATGTTTTTACTTAGCACATTGCAAAAGCAGATATTAAATGAATTTCATGGTGGACATCCAAGAATTTCAAGGATGAAATCTCTTATGAGAAGCTTTATATACTGGACCAAAATGGATCAAGACATTGAAAAATTAGTAAAAGCCTGCAGATGTTGTGCTCTGGCAGCAAATTCACCTACCATGAAATTACAACTTTGTCCAAAGACAGATACTCCGTGATCAAGACTCCACATAGATTTCACAGGTTTAGTAACCGGATCATATTATCTTGTGGTAGTGGATAGCTTTATTAAGTGGTCTGAAATTTGTAAGTGCAAAACACCAATTTACAGTTACAGTCAATTTTATACATAAACTATTTGCAATGTATGGCATTAAGGATGCTTTAATCTTGGATAATGGTACACTATTCACTGCTTATGTATTTAAAGAATTTTACAAAATGTTCTTGATTGAACATATTACTACCTGCTGTATCACCCAAGGTTAAATGGACAAGCTGAATGATTTGTAGGTACTTTTAAGAGGGCTTTAAAAAAAAGCAAGTAATGAAAAAGTGAGTGAAGAAGCACTACAAAAATTCTTGGGAGTATACCAGTTAACACCGAATACCAATACACCGACGGACATTCAGCAGCAGAATTGATGTTCACAAGAAAAATTAAATCAGTGTTCGACAAGTTGTTACCAGGTCAAAAAAGAATAGGAATGGATAGCAAAAGGGACACAAAATTTTTCAAAATTGTCGAAAAAGTGTTTTTCAAAATAGATAAAAATGGAAATGAAATGTAGGAAGATGGCGTAATAAGGTCACAAATTTGAAAAATGATATATATGGTAAAAGGTAAAAAATAGGAACACAAAAGGCATTGGAATCGGTTAAAGAAAAGGTTTACTGAAGAAAGGCTCACAAGAAAGGAAGAACCTATGCAAGTACTGTGTGATATTATTGACATACCAACACCCAAAGAATTCATTGAAAGTACAAGTATAATTACCAGAAAAAGGAAATGTATGAAAAAACTAAAAGTTGACCCAACTGAAAGAAATACAAAGTTCAGTACCTTAGTGAACATGCCAGAAAGATTTGGGGGGAGTGTGTGAATACTAAGAAATAAAATAAAATATTTACTGGTGAAAAAATAAAAAAATCTCAAAAGGGGTCATGTTATGTAGTAAATAAGACACACTTGATAACACAAATGAACTAGGCAAGATGTCTTAAATAAAGAATTCAAAGTTAATCAGTAGAAGTTTGTCAGAAAGAATTTCTAAGGATGTCATGCCATGTACCTAAGTGGGACATAATATTATAACTACTAGGATTGAGTTATAACAACATGACAGTCTGTTCACATCTATTTTATGCATATACACCGCATGTCAAATTATTATCAAGATAACTTTTTTTCTAATATTTCAAAAACCATCAATTCAATTCACACAGCATTTTCACACAATATTGGCAACACTGACCTGCACAATCTCTGAAATTTTTGTACCAATCTGCGCAATGTAAACAAACTGGCGCCATATTTGTTATCCACATGGTGATTTGAGCATGCCAAATTATTAGAAAAGTGTGAGAATTTAGTGAAAAGATGGGCTGTAAAAGCAGTTTAAGTGATGCTGAAAAGAAAACTATCACCTCAGAAGTCTCAAAAGGTAAATCTACCCTAGAAATTTCTAAAATGATAGGGAGGTGTCATCAAACAGTGAAAAACTTCAACGCCGACCCCACACAAGTACGTAAAAGGGCAGATAAAGGCAAGCCGAGTGTTATTTCACGTCGTCTCATGTCACGACTTAAACAAGAGGCCACGAAGAACCTTGGTCTTACCAGTCAAGAGCTTTTCAGTTGCATTGGGGATCCTACTGTGTCTAAAATTACTCGGTGTTGGTATCTGAGGGAAATAGCAGCAACAGTCAAACCTGTATCGAAGCCTCTGTTGACGAGAAATCACATTCAAAATCAATTGAAATGAGCCAAGGACAATATGAAGAATGACTTCTCTAAAGTTCTGTTCACAGACAAAATTTGAGCAACATTTGATGGGCCAGATAGAGGGTGCAAAGTCTGGGTAATGAACGGACAGAATCGCCATCAGCATTTGAGACACCAACAAGGCGGTGGAGTCATAATGATCAGGGGTGGTATTATTGGAAAAACATTAGTGGGCCCATGGAGAGTATCAGATGGCGTCAAAATGACTGCTGATGCATACATAGCATTTATGAAGGAGCATCTTGAACTGTGGATGAAAAGGCAAAGAGTTGCCTTCAGAAGGGCCATTGTTTTCATGCAAGATAATGCTCCTGAATATTTGAAACAGTTAGGCTTCGATGGACCTCGAAAAATGAAGAGGCCAGCAAATTCTCTGGGTTTGAACCCAATTGAAAACCTTTGGAACATTACGAAGTGAAGACTGTACGCCAATGGACGATAATTCAGGAGCAACGCTGAGTTGTGGGAAGCAATTCTTGACATATCTCACGGCATTACAGCAGATGACATCCTACAATTAACAAATTCTATGGATCGTCGACTTCTTCAAGTAATTTCAAAACAGGGAAAACACATTCCCTATTAATTTGTTTAAAACTGAGCCTTTCTTTTTATGTTATTTTTTGTTTGATTTTCTTATTTATTAGGTTCTTTTGATCATAGACATTCACGTGCAACATTAATAAACATTTTGTTTGCCCTATTAATAATTTGGCATGCTCAAATCACTGTGCTGATAACAAATATGGTGCAAGTTTGTTTACATTGCACAGATCAGTACAAAAATTTCAGCTATTGCGCAGGTCAGTGTTGCCAACAGTGTGTGAAAATTTTGTGTGAATTGATTGGACAGTTTTTGAAATATTAGAAAAAAAGTTATCTCGATAATAATTTGGCACGCAGTGTACTGTATAAAAATGTGAGTATTGTATAGATAGATACTATTCATGTGCATTTTAGAAATTAAGAATTATTATTAAACAATGAGTCAGTCACACTAACAATGCTTGTTTATATCGCAATGTTTCTTTGAGACAAGGAAATTATATAAATTAATCCTCATGGTAATAGTAAATATTCTCCAAAGGTTAGTATACCTATTAGGTTGGTGCAAAAATAATGTCGGTCTTTGACGTATTTTCAACGTCAAAAACCGACATTATTTTTGCACCAGCCTAATAACACGGTAACAAGATCTTAAAATGGCTGATATATGTCGCAATAGACAGATCTAATTAAAGAAAAAAAATTATAGAACTGGATATAAAGAAGAACCACTGTATTTGTGGCATGTAAAACTCTTCCAGTTTTGCATTTAATAGCATCAACAGATACGTCTACAAGGAAAAGTTCACAGAGATCATTTTGAAGCATTCTGGAGAAAAAAAATGTTTGTAGTCATATGTCATCAAATCTGATATATTTTTGGACCAATGGGGTTGAGAGTTAATTGTTAAAATAGTTGCTCATATTATATATATATATATCATAATTTTAACTTTAAATTGGAACATGACTGAGAAATTTTACTTTTTCAAATTGAGGTAACCTTGACAAATAATACTGATAATAATATGAGGTGGGATAAAATACATGAATTTGAATTATTTTCCGTGTTGATACACATGAATATAAACAGCCACTGCCAGAATTTGAACTTGGTTTGCTGATTCTGTTTTCCATACTGATAATTGTTACATTACCTCACACATCCATTTAGTACATATATAGAAAGCAGGGAGAGGTGGATTCATGCCTTTCCCAAGTCAGAATTTGAACTTGGTTTGCTGATTCTGTTTTCCATACTGATAATTGTTACATTACCTCACACATCCATTTATTACATATATAGAAAGCAGGGAGAGGTGGATTCATGCCTTTCCCAAGTCAGAATTTGAACTTGGTTTGCTGATTCTGTTTTCCATACTGATAATTGTTACACTACCTCACACCTCCATTTAGTACATATATATAGAAAGCAGGGAGAGGATGATTCATGCCTTTCCAATGGTATTAATGACAAGTAAACATAAACAATCTCCGCAAGAATTTGAACTTGGTTTACTGATTCTGTTTTCCATGATGATAATTGTTATAAGTCACACTACGATTTACTACATATATAGATTGCAAGGAGAGGTGGATTCATGCCTTTCCCAAGTTTGCATATCCAGTTTTTAAGTCTGATTTCCACTGTGTTTTGTATTCTTGAATAACACTAAGCTTAACAAAATATATATATATATATATATATATATATATATATATATATATATATATATATATATATATTGTCATCCACAGACTGTTTCACTGTATCACAGCACATCAGTATGGCTAGACATCTGGCTGCCTCTAGCTAGGATTGAAACCCGACTGACGCCAATTCAGTTGGGGATTCTACCACTAAGCTGTTGGCACATGGCAGGGATGAAGGTGAATTTAAGCGTATTTATTTTTAGATAAACACACAATGATTGAGAGAACTCTTGCATTATTAGTTGTAATAGTCACTGTTTACAAACCCACACTTACTCCCCAGAGAGCTCAACCGAAATAAATTTTTATACATATATATGTCTTTTGAAGAGAAATGTAGCATATTCATTTTGCAAGCCATTGGTAGTGAGTTTGATATTTATAGGTGCTCCTGTACCATATTGTTTTGACAGACTTGAATAACCTCATCATCTCTGCATAGGGAGCAAGCAAATTGGTGCATGGCAAAGTTTTAGCATTTTGTAGTTTCCAAAGTACGTTCCCAAGAAACTCTAGAAAAGCCATAGTTTTAAAGCTTCTTGTCTCTTCACACGGATGCCATGGCCAAAAGGTTTACACTGGCACACACCCTGTTACCGATCAAAGGCCTCAACCAAAAATTTCCTCCAACTTCATCTTTTTTTCTTCAGTTGTTAAAAAATAGCTAAATAAAATAAAAAAGAAATGTTCTTGTGAACCTTTTGAATTGGCTTCTGGCTCAACTCTAGTAAACGTTTCTGATTTCAGAGTGCACTGACTGCAAGATATAGGATGTGAAACTTATTAGTATACATTGCCAACTGTTTTTATACATACATAAATACCTATATATTTATACACATACACACACACACACACATATATATATATATATATATATATATATATATATATATAACTTTCTTATAAATTGTATTTTACATCAGTGCAGTTTAAATATTGATATTAATAATTATTTATATGTGCAAATGTGCACATAGAAATATAACTACATAAGAAAAAAAAAAAAATATATATATATATATATATATATATATATATATATATATATATATATATATATATATATATATATATATATATATATATATATAGGGGCATGGTGGAGTAATGGATAGTGGCTCAGACTGAGGAATTGGAGATCCAAGTTCGAATTCCAGTTGGATCAATTACATTCACTTTTGTGCTAATACCCTTGGGAGAGGTATGAATCCTTTTCTTCTCCCCCAGCTATGGGTAAATAGCAGGAAGAACTAGGCTCTATAACCTTGGGTCTCAACCAGTGTAGGAGAAGGAAAAACTCTGAATTCAAAACTGGCCTGCAGAGGGTTGGGCTCTGTTAGCCCAAGAAACACCAATTACACTTGCGGGACACATGGTGCCCCTATGACTCTACAGGTCATGGGATAAAAAATTATATATATATATATATATATATATATATATGTATATATATATATATGTATATTGTGTGTATTTTGACAGTATGTTTTCATTCAGGCAATTTTCATTGGATAGTTTAGACAAGTTTTGTCTGAATATTTTCAATGGGATCTGTTCATATTCTCAGATGAGTTTGCTGGTGACGGTATTAAAAGAAGAGAGGCTTGAATAAAACAATATGTATCAACACAGTAATTTTCTATCATTTTTTATTACCAACATCAGAAACCTCATCCAAGAATATGAACAGATCCCATTGAAAAAATAAGCAGACAAAAATCATCTAAACTATTCAACAAAACCTGCTTCAATATATAAAAATATAGTTCAAAGGTATTATATATCTAAGGGGGATACTGAGGTAAACACCAGATGGTAACAACTTGTTTCATGCTTGAATGCAGTCTTCAGGCCATGACTATCATGTAACAGACTGTTGCCACTCAGTATTGACCACAGTGTCCACTTTAATATATATATATATATATATATATATATATGTTATGGTCTGGTTCCTTGTACCACGGTGATAGTCCAAGGTAGAACCAATAAAGAAGAACTCGAATACGGATATGGAATAACACAGATATATTACAAACAGGAATATATACAGAGAAGTAGAAAGTGTTAGTACGAACAATCAGGTTTAGTATTAATTGTCTGAATGTGACTCTGTTTCGGACTGCCTCTGACTCGACTGACTGACTCCTGACAGACTTCACTCCAGACTTCCGACTGAACTCCAGACTTCAGACAGAACTCCCTGCTTCCTATTGAGATGCAGTATTTATTACGTATGGAATAGTCCATTATGTTATTATGGGTAAGGTCCCATAACAATATATATATATAAAATTGTATATTTTGGTAGTAATCCCTCTTTTATACAGATTTCATTAAAAAAAAACTGATGAGATACTGCTGTTAAGTTTTTTATTTAATTTTTCTTGTGTTCTTATAATTTTTTTTCTTTTCTGGCCATAAATTATAAAGAAATTGTCCGAATGTTCTGTATACAGAGAAAAGATATGTGTAACATGTTTTGTATTTTTTATTTACTGAGAAACATTTTCCGAGTGAGCAAGAATATTCCTACACAACGTTGTCTTATTAAGGGAGTTGGATGTTTGGGATATATCATTTTTAATCACTAATTTTTTCTAGTAAATTATAAACCTAATGTATTTATTTTTATCAACTAGTTTTATACATCTATATGTATGACATGTATGATATTGCTGTTTTGTCTTTTTATTTTTAATTGTAGTGATTTGAATTTGGAAATATATGTTAATAACATTATTGTCAATATCATATTTATCACTGTAGTTTTTATAATTAAGATTGTTGTTTAAATGAAATTTGATTTGCTTGTTGACTAAATAATTAGGGTAACCATCATTAATAAATGTTTGTTTCATATTATTAGAATTCTTTAAGGAAAATTATTTAAGATGTGGAAATGAGTTTAGATCTTTGGTAATTAATTGCAGCAGTTGTATATTTTGCAGGGGATTCACTGTTGTAGTTTAAAAGGCAAGAGTTAAAATTAGTAGATCTTTTGTACAGAGATGTAATAAAATTATTGCTGTTATAGACAATGAGAATATTTTGGTTATTTAGTTTACACGTTAACTTTTAATTGGAATTTTTCCCAATTTTTTTTTAATCTCTATAATGTCATTAATGGATTTGGCTTGGATGAAGATGACATCAATATCTCTGGCATAAATGGTGGGTATATTTATTTTATTGAATATTTTGTTTTCTAAATTGGCCATAAAAAAGTTTGAAAATAAAGAGCTGAGTGGGCTGCCCATAGCAACACCATCAGTCTGGCTATAAATATTACCAAGGTAATCATGGAAAGGGTCTTGTTTTGTGGACACTAATAAAAGTTTTTTTTTTTTTAATTATGATGGGATTCATTTTCAGAGTTGGCAGAGAAAAATGGTGATAAATGGTATTTAAATTAATGTGAATTGTTTTGTGGACTGGAATGTAAGTGAACAAATTTTCAATCCTAAGGCTTGATGGAATGAAGAATTAGTAAGGAATCATTAGTAGAACACATTCTAGGTAGGTAAGTACAGTACAATTAATTGGCTTAAAGTTTTTGATAATTAAAGGTCAGAGTCAATTGCCTGATTTGTGGATTTTAACATTCCCATATCAATAACCAGATGATAGTCACAGTAGGTTTTTGAATTTTTAATGATTTGATTTCATCCTTATTCATAGTTATTAGTTGATTTGCGTGAGTTTTTGACTCGGAACCTTTTCTTCTCTGTAATTCTTTAGATTTTATGGTATCATGTGGTACTTATTAAGTTAAAATTGTGGCAAGATTGGTTTCAGTGAACGATGAGTACATTCAAAGTGTTATTATGAAGTATAACTCCATGATGGTCATATATTCTTTTTTTGAGATTCCTAGAGCTTTTACCAATATACATCACTGGACATCTTGCACAATTTATTTTATATATTCCTGCTTCTGTCGTGTTGCTATTTTTTTTTGGTTGCTGTATTTCTAATTGGTCTTGAAATGAGATATGGAGAAAATTTTCTCCATATCTCGTTCTTTGATGAAGTTTTAATAAACGTGAAACATGTTAGATTTAGAAAGAGTTTCTATTTGTTTTTTATCTTGTCATATATATATATATATATATATATATATATATATATATATTCAGGCATGTGTTATTAAAAACTACAGAACTTTATCATTTGATGATCTATTTTTCAGTTTTTTCTTACTTTCTCACAAGTTTTTTTAGTATTTCAGTCTAAGTTGTTGAAATAGGACCCTAGTCAATGGTTTTAGCTGAGTGTTTTCAGTTATTGTCAACTGTCATCATGTTAATATCCAACGATATTGTTGGATCAGTTCATTATTCGTAAGGAGGGGTTGATGTTAAGTATTTGGAGGATTAGTTATTAAATATGTTTATGATAATTCTGGCAGTATTAAATTTATTTAGGTTGATTTTTTGTTTTTGATTAAGATGGCTTCCAGAATTTGTAGTTGTTTTTGCAATTGTTTTTATAGAGGATTTTGGTGTTGTTAATTAATTGTTAGATAAATTTTTCTTATGTTGGATGATTTGAATGGGTTACTAGTGGTGCTGTGTATTTGGTATTGTCCACATGTGCTTCTTATAATATATGTACATTTAATAGGCCTTTTTATGAACTTTGGAGAATAAAAGGACAAAAAAATCAATTTAAAAGCTTTGTTTTCATGTGCTTCAATTTAGTCCAAACACCCACTAATATATCATATATATATATATATATATATATATATATATATATATATATGTCATCCCTATAAGCCTGTTTTGCTGTATCACAGCTAATCATTGTGGCTAGACATCTGATTGTTTCAAGCTGGGGATTGAAACTTGATCGATTTGGTATCAGTCAAAGATTCTGTCACTAAGTTATCACAGAACAGCAAAGAAAGAGAAATTTTTAACATATTATATCTGAGATGTATACAAACGCCAGTAACCAAGAGTGCTCAATTCATAATTGAACAGTGATGTGTTAATTTAACAAAACTTGTTTATATATATATATATATATATATATATATATATATAAAACAAGTTTTGTTAAATTCAACCAAAAAGGTATGTCTGTTTAAAGTTTTATTGCATTCTCACCTGATACACTAAGAAATGCTAATTGTTTTTTCAAAGAATAATCACAGGTGATAGAAAAGGAATAGATTATGACATGAACTGTTTATAGCATGTTTTGATTAAAATTCAACAGAATAATATATATAAAAAATTTGGAAATTGTGTAATATATTTAGCATCAAATTGTTGTCATCATCGGCATTCATCTGTCTCAAGAGACAATGTAGAAGCATGGTGCACTACGAGCCTGGGTGGGATATATGGAAAACTAGGACTGCCCAGACATCTAGTTCCCCATCTCGGCCTTGCTAGCAGAGTCCAAAGAAGAGGATAAACCAATACAGTTTGGTACCAACACGGCTGCAGGAATTGCTGGAAGGTAGCACAAAGCGCCATCCATCCACCTTTGGCTCCACTCCGGGTTTGAATTCAGAGTTGTCCTGTAGAACCCAGTCTGTCCTGCTATTTACCCATTGCTGGTGGGAGAAGAAAAGGATTCACACCTTTCCCAAGTAGCACGTAAGTAAATGTAATGGATTCAACTGGAATTCAAACTTGGATCTCCGATTCCTCAATCCAAGCCGCTATCCATTACTCCACATAGCATTAAATATAGAGTGAAAAAGGCTGTGGATAAAATGAAACATGCCACCACTAACCAATCCAAAAGCCAGTCCAAAGGATGGTGTTGCCATATATCTATGAATTCCTTTTGCAAAATCTGACTTCAGACGAGTACTGTTGCCAGTTGGACTTATTAAAGGCAGTAGTCAGTGAAAAGGTTCAGAAACAGGCCAGTTGGAAGGACGTTGTTTTCCATCAAGATAATGTGCCAGACCCCATGTCTATTTGCAGACCTTGTGAAGATTGATGCATCTTGACTTGAATGTTCAATTACACCCGTCATACTCACCTGACCTTTCACATTTGGATTAATACGTATTTTTCTCCCTATAAAATTCTCTGAATGAGAAAAGCTTCAATACTCTAGAGACCTGTAAAAACTACTTAGCTCTTTTCATCATGCACAAAGATAAGTTCTAAGATGAGGGGATCATAAAGCAACCTCAAAGATTGTGAAAAAAATATAAAAGAAAATGGTTTGGATGTGATTGAAGAAATCTATGCATAAATATGAAAATATTGTCTTTGAAATTCACTGACAAAACATGGCAAATGTTTCTCCCTCTCCAATACCTACATATATCCATGCATGTAAGTATATGTGTTTATATCTACACATGAATGAATCTATATTTAACAATTTACATATGTACACATATATGAAGTATTTATGTATAAGTTTAATAAACTATAAATGAATACATAAGTACAATTAAATGTAATAATAATAATCAACAACAAATAATTTACTAATAAATGATAATTAATGAGTAAAAGTTAAACACTAAAATCCACATTCAGAATTTATTTCTATTCAATAGCTTCTAGACTAATTTGAATCAGGATAATACAATAGACTTTACTACCCATAATGCACCATTAATCAGCATATATAAATACTCTAGTACAGAAGAGCCACAATACAAGAAAGCATAGCCACAATGCAAGATGGTACAACCATAGGTATTCTTTTAAACTGGAGAGCCATAGGCATTGTACCAATGTAATAGAAACCTGGTATTAGATGGAGAATTTTGAGAAGAGTAAAGTCTTGCAACTTTAATAGAAGTGTTTGCAAGTTGTGCCAGCAGAAAGAGCTGGAGATTGTGACATACCCAGAAAGAGACAAGTTGTTGAACAGTCTGAAATGATGTCCAAAGGCAGACACTTTAATAAATGCACTGTGGTTCAATATAAACCCAGATGAGGATGTATAGGTCAAAGCTTGTTTTTTTTTCTAACTTCTGGTTCTACTTATTCTAGCCTCACCCCTTCTCTCTTGGTGATTTTACTTTATGGCATTAGGTTAGGTTATATGGATGGGAAAATATATAAAGCGTTATAAAATAATTATTTCCCAAAAAAACCACCTGATAAGACCATAAAGTCGAAACCTTGGTTGGGTTAATGGTGAAGTTTTCAGTCTTTTAACAATATTATCATTATATGCTCTATACATTCAATTTTTAGAATTGAGCATTGAGAAATTTCTTAAAATATACATCCTCTGGTCAGACTCCAGTCTGGCCAAATACTTTTATACTATTTATAAATATTTATATATATTACTCACGGATGAATTATGGGTAGGCCTATTTTATTATTCTAACAGTTATTTGGGTAGGTATTAACAGTATATGTTTCAAATTATTTTAAAAGCTATTGAGTGGAAATGATTATAAATCTGGGTGCAGTTTTGGGGTTATTTTTATAATGTTGTTTCTCAACACTATCCACTTTATATATATATATATATATATATATATATATATATATATGTATATATTTGAAAAAATTAGGAGATCAGCTGATCATGCTACCTTGGTTTCAACCTTTTGGTATCCTCTGAATGGTTGATCTCCTAATTTTTGCAAAATTTAAAAGCTTTTTAATACTATTTTTTCCTGTTCTAATTTAACAATTCAAAATTAGTCATTGACTTTTTATAATTTTATATATATATATATACATATATATATATATATATTGAGAATATATATATATATATATATATATTGAGAATATATATATATATATATATTGAGAATATATATATATATATATATATATATTGAGAATATATATATATATATATATATATTGAGAATATATATATATATATATATATATATATTGAGAATATATATATATATATATATATATTGAGAATATATATATATATATGTATATATTGAGAATATATATATATATATATATATATTGAGAATATATATATATATATATGTATATATTGAGAATATATATATATATATATATTGAGAATATATACATATACATATATATATATATATTGAGAATATATGCATATATATATATATATATATATTGAGAATATATATATATATTGAGAATATATACATATATATATATATATATATATATTGAGAATATATATATATACATATATATATATTGAGAATATATATATATATATATATATATATATTGAGAATATATATATATATATATATATATATATTGAGAATATATATATATATATATATATATATTGAGAATATATATATATATTGAGAATATATATATATATATATATATATATATATATATATATATATATATATATATATATTTATGTAAGCAAATATAAATGGATATGAATCCGACAGAATGAAGAAAAATATTTGGAAAAAACAAACAAAAATCCTTAAATGCAATTATGTTGTTTCAATATGAATGAAATGTCAACGTCTGACGTTTCGGTTTAATAAACCTTCTTCAGGACAATATTCATTAAAATACAATTAACATAATCAGTTCAACATGACAAAGACGATGGACATAAAAACAAGACTTATCCAAAACAGATAACTGAAAATTTTAAATGATCAGCTTTCCGTTTAAGCATGGTCACGTTGTCGTCAAATGGCCGACGCTTTCAAAACGTATTCCTAAAATTTGAGTATTTTGAATGAAAACGAAAAATGAAAAGAATTCTATTATGATCTAAAATTTATATGTACGCTTGTCGAGCATTAATCTCGCTAAAAAAGGGGAAATACTAAAGAAACCAGGTCTAGTATTCACCGTGCGTGAGATGGATATTATACCTGCTTCATAAATCCTCCTAAGATTTTTATTATGAAAATATTTTAAAATCTTCACGGAATCAAAATCGAAATTATGATCTGCTTTAGTTATGTGTACAACTAAAGCATTGTTCAAATTTCCGAGGTGAATATCTCGTTTATGTTCGAAAACACGAGATTTTACGGACCTACATGTTTCACCCACATATTTTAAGTCACAGTTTTTGCATGAGATTTGGTAGATGCAAGCATTGGATGTAATATGTTGTTTGCTGGTGCTATTTAATAAATTACGGATAGTTCTAGTAGGTAATATTGTAGTTTTAATTTTTAACGCATTTAAATTATTGGAAATACGTTCGGTCAAATGGTTATTTGGTAGAAAGATGCGATCAAAAGAATTATTATCAGAGGCAGCTGAAAGTGTACCTTTCATTGATGTAGTTGTAGTGGCCTTCGAGGTGTCATTTTGCGCTGATGGGTAAATTTTCAACGCTTTATTTTTAGCTCTCTGTAATAATTGTCTCGGATACGAAAGATTTGAAAAGGTATCCTCAATATATGTGAATTCATCATCTAAATATTTTGCTGAACACTGAACAGATGCGATAGAATCCAATAATAATACCCCTCTTAGTGTTAGTATCATGGTGAGAGTAAAAATGTAAATAGTCATTTTTACATGTGGGTTTACGATATACTTTGAATTCTAATTTATTTTTATTTTTAATGAGTAGTATGTCTAAAAAAGGTAAAGAATTATTAGACTCAAGTTCATAGGTAAATTCTATAGTAGGTTCTATTTTATTTAATCTATCAGTAATCTTGTTTAAATTATGTTTATGTGGGTAGATAAATAAAATGTCATCGATGTATCGGAAGTAATGTGTATCAGGTGGAATGACATTTTTAAAAGGTCCAGATTCAAGAAATTCTAGAAATATGCATGCTAGGAATCCAGAGAGAGGACTCCCCATCGGTAAAGCAAATTTTTGTTTATAATAAATATTATTATACTGGAAGAAACAATGTGAAGTGCAAAGGATGCATAATTTGATGCATTTCGAGATAGAGACAGGTAGCTTAAAGTCAATTTTCTTAAGGTGGTTCTCTAATTGTTTAATACATTTATCAACAGGTATATTAGTAAATAAAGATTTGATGTCTAAGCTAGCTAGACAAAAAAATACAATTGCACTGGAACTCTCTCCTTATCATACCCTGTGGGGTCAAAAACAAGGACGGCGCACCCAAAAGTGCGGACGTAGTGGAAAGCACACCACGTGATCAAAAATATGATTTATTGACCAATCAGGGCTCGACACAAGAAAACCATTTCTTAATCTCCCCGGAGCCTCATCATTCAGATATAAGGAAGATAGAAACTCTCATCAGTCCAGAGGGAGTACAGCGGCAAGCTGACATCACGGCTTTACGGACAATTCCATTGTGTACAAAAAAAATAATTCTTATATATTTTTTTTTACGAAAATAAAGAAAAGTTTATTTTACTCTATTTGTAGTGTATTTTCTTTTTATTATTTGTTTGAGGGACTTCTTTGCTCCCTCTACAAATTGGTGACCGACGTGAGACACTACATTTAAAAAAACAAACAAAACGAAGAGGAAGGACACAATGGAATCACAATCTTCGGAAACCCCTCTCGCCACACTATCGTTGAATATCCCGGCTTTCAACACGACTAACACTAAGTCCTGGTTCGTTCAAATCCAGGCATTATTTGATGCGAAGCGAATCACCTCCCAGAGAACCCGGTATTGTTACTTAGTGGAAAAACTGCCAGCGGACATCGTCGAGGAAGTAATGGATTTACTGGAAAATGTCCCGGATGACAACCCGTACGATAGGCTCAAGGAAGCAATTTTAAAACGTACCGGTGTCTCGAACGAAGCCATGCTACGCAACCTTTTCACTCAGGTTGAATTAGGAGATCGCACCCCATCGCAGTTATTGAGGCACATGCGAACCTTACTGGGTGGCAACAAAATGTCCGAGATCATTATGCGGAGCTTATGGCTGGACAAGTTACCCACTACAACAACACAAATCCTCGCACCCATGACGGAGGAAACGCAGACAGAAAAACTCGCGGACATTGCAGATCGGATCCATGAAAGTTTTCGAAGCCGCAGGATAAACTCTATCCAACCACAACCAGCCCAACAAAGAGACAGGGAATTTAACGACCTCAAGTCTACTGTAGAAAGGTTGTCTATACAATTACAAGGCTTACTCCAAAAAGACCGACAGTACCGCCGCGATAAATGTCCAGGCTACAGAAAGCGAAGTTTCAGCAGAGGCCGGACTGACAACCGCAATAGAAAAGATGAAATTTGTTACTACCACAAAAAGTTTGGTCCTGAGGCGAGACGCTGTATACGTCCTTGTTCTTTCAAGAACGCGAATGCGGGAAACGAAAATTCCAGCCAGTAGCGACGACGGCTGTTGCTGGATTTTTAACAAAAGGTCGTCTGTTTTATATCCGTGACAAAATTAATGGATATAACTTTTTAATAGACACCGGAGCTGAAATAAGCGTGATACCACCAACACAAAATCAGGAGACTATGCCACAGTCTTATCATCTTCAAGCAGCTAACGGTACCAAAATACCAACTTACGGAGAGAAATCGCTCAATATCAATCTCGTCATGCGACGGAATTTTACCATAGCCAGTGTAACAACGCCTATATTGGGGGCAGATTTTTTAGCAAGATTCAACCTGTCTGTCGACATGACTAATCGCACACTAGTGGATAATCAAACCAAGATTTCAGTAAGAGGAATCACCTCGAAATACCAGTCTACTGGAATCAGTTCTGCCTTACCCGAGGACCAGTACATCCGTCAGCTACTAAAAAAATATCCATAACTCTCCCAGCCATTTAAAAACACAGACACCATAAAACATAATGCCAAGCACCACATCAAGACAACTGGACAACCTGTCTATGCCAACCCCAGACGATTGAAACCGGACAAATATAAGATTGCGAAAAACGAGTTTCAACATTTATTACAGCAAGGGATCATCCAACCCTCGAAAAGTGCTTGGTCTTCACCGCTACACATGGTGCAAAAGTCTGACGCTACAACATGGCGTCCTTGTGGCGATTTTAGAAGATTAAATGCTAAAACGGTCCCGGATAGATACTCTATTCCACATATCCACGATTTCGCCATCGGTCTGCAAGGAGCCACCATATTTTCCAAATTGGACCTCGTAAAGGCGTACTACCAAGTTCCAGTGGCAGAAGAGGAAATTCATAAAACTGCACTGACCACACCATTTGGCCTTTACGAGTTCGTAAGGATGCCTTTTGGGCTTAGGAACGCCTGTCAAACATTCCAAAGGTTAATAGACGAAGTTTTTAGAGGTCTGCCATTTATATTTGCTTATGTGGATGATGTTTTAATCGCCAGCAGAAACCTCGACGAGCACAGACAGCACTTAGAGCAAACATTTGAAAGAATATCACATTACGGTCTGAAAATAAATACAGAGAAATGCATTTTCAGCCAACCAAAGGTTAATTTACTCGGACACTTAATTGACAAGGACGGAATATCTCCACTACCTGAGAAAGTAAGTGCAATTTCAAATTTCCCGCAACCAACATCAGTCAGACAAGTACGCAGATTCATAGGCGTAATTAACTATTACAGACGATTTTTACCTAACTGTTCTACATTACTTGCAGCGTTAACAGATTTGTTACAAAACAAAACAAAGAACCAACAGTTAAAGTTAGAAGGGCCTAGCTTAGAAGCCTTCAAACAAGCTAAAACTGCTTTGGCCAACTTTAAAAAACTAAACTACGTAATGGACAGCGAGGACACAAAACTCACGCTTACAACAGATGCATCTGAAATAGCTGTAGGAGCAGTCATACACCAACTTGCTAACAACACAATGACTCTTATATCATTTTTTTCTGCTAAGCTAAGCAAGACACAGACGAAATACAGCACCTTTTCAAGGGAGCTTCTAGCAATTTACCTTGCAATTAAATATTTTAAACATTTGCTGGAGGGAAGAAATTTTTGCATTTATACAGATCACAAACCATTAACATATGCACTACATACACATGTAGATAAATATGGTCCACGAGAAATCAGACATCTCGATTATATCGCCCAGTTCTCCACAGACATCCGATATATTAAGGGACAAGAGAACATTATAGCAGACGCATTATCTCGATCTACAATAGCCTCTTTAAATTCCAGTTCTTTAAGTATGGAATTAATCGCACAAGAGCAGAAAACAGATGAAACACTTCCAGTTGTACAACAAAAAACATCCTTACAACTGAAAGAAATGCCCATACCATTTGGTACAACAAAATTTTATTGTGATGTATCACAAACACATCCGCGTCCATATATACCACCGAACATCAGACGACTAGTTTTTCAACATTTTCACAATTTATCTCATCCAGGAAAAAGAGCCACTGTAAAATTAATAGCAGAACGCTTTGTTTGGCCCAATATGAACACGGACATTCGCAATTGGACTAAAACTTGTATAACTTGCCAAAAGAACAAAATCCACAGACACACGAAATCACCACTTGGCACTTTTAGCACACCTGATGCTAGATTCACCAACATTCATATCGACTTAGTAGTACCTTTACCCACCTCAAAAGGACATACACATATTCTTACTATAGTTGACAGATTTAGCAGATGGCCTACAGCCATAGCAGTCAAAGACACTTCAGCTGCAACAATACCCAGTTATACTGCAGGACTGGATAGCAATATTTGGAGTACCTTCAGTAATAACAACAGATAGAGGTTCACAATTCCAATCAACACTTTTTGCCTAATTTACCCAATTGTTAGGAACGAATCACATCAAAACAACCGCCTATCACCCTTGTGCAAATGGGATGGTTGATTCCACAGACAGTTAAAAGCTTCTCTAGCTATGAATTTAAATAATGCGGACTGGACAGACAATAAAAATTTATCACTAATTCTTTTAGCGATAAGAAACACGGTGAAAGAAGATTTGCAAAGCACACCTGCAGAGATAGTTTTCGGATCAGCATTAACCCTACCTGGACAGTATTTTAATCACAAGACAGACGTTTCACCTACAACAACGTTTGTAACAGAATTAAAACATAAAATGTCTCTTCTCAACTTTGCACCAACCAGAAAAACAGAGAAACAAACTTACATCCCAAACGATCTTCACACCTGCAAATATATATTTATCAGAAATGACACGGTTAAAAAACCACTCTGTCCAAATTATTCAGGACCATATCAAGTTCTGGACAGGCATGAAAAATATTTTACTATTATGAGAAAAGAAAAGAAAGATAATATCGCTATTGATCGCATTAAACCAGCGTACATCGAGGAACAACCTCATACAATACCTCCACAAAAACATATTCAGACAGAAAATGAGGAAGCTGAAAAACAAAATACTGACATCACACCTACAACAAAAACCGGCAGAAAAGTCCACTGGCCGAAACATTTTAAAGAATATATCGCATATTGAAAATCAAATCTTTATTTACTAATATACCTGTTGATAAATGTATTAAACAATTAGAGAACCACCTTAAGAAAATTGACTTTAAGCTACCTATCTCTATCTCGAAATGCATCAAATTATGCATCCTTTGCACTTCACATTGTTTCTTCCAGTATAATAATATTTATTATAAACAAAAATTTGCTTTACCGATGGGGAGTCCTCTCTCTGGATTCCTAGCATGCATATTTCTAGAATTTCTTGAATCTGGACCTTTTAAAAATGTCATTCCACCTGATACACATTACTTCCGATACATCGATGACATTTTATTTATCTACCCACATAAACATGATTTAAACAAGATTACTGATAGATTAAATAAAATAGAACCTACTATAGAATTTACCTATGAACTTGAGTCTAATAATTCTTTACCTTTTTTAGACATACTACTCATTAAAAATAAAAATAAATTAGAATTCAAAGTATATCGTAAACCCACATGTAAAAATGACTATTTACATTTTTACTCTCACCATGATACTAACACTAAGAGGGGTATTATTATTGGATTCTATCGCATCTGTTCAGTGTTCAGCAAAATATTTAGATGATGAATTCACATATATTGAGGATACCTTTTCAAATCTTTCGTATCCGAGACAATTATTACAGAGAGCTAAAAATAAAGCGTTGAAAATTTACCCATCAGCGCAAAATGACACCTCGAAGGCCACTACAACTACATCAATGAAAGGTACACTTTCAGCTGCCTCTGATAATAATTCTTTTGATCGCATCTTTCTACCAAATAACCATTTGACCGAACGTATTTCCAATAATTTAAATGCGTTAAAAATTAAAACTACAATATTACCTACTAGAACTATCCGTAATTTATTAAATAGCACCAGCAAACAACATATTACATCCAATGCTTGCATCTACCAAATTTCATGCAAAAACTGTGACTTAAAATATGTGGGTGAAACATGTAGGTCCGTAAAATCTCGTGTTTTCGAACATGAACGAGATATTCACCTCGGAAATTTGAACAATGCTTTAGTTGTACACAGAACTAAAGCAGATCATAATTTCGATTTTGATTCCGTGAAGATTTTAAAATATTTTCATAATAAAAATCTTAGGAGGATTTATGAAGCAGGTATAATATCCATCTCACGCACGGTGAATACTAGACCTGGTTTCTTTAGTATTTCCCCTTTTTTAGCGAGGTTAATGCTCGACAAGCGTACATATAAATTTTAGATCATAATAGAATTCTTTTCATTTTTCGTTTTCATTCAAAATACTCACATTTTAGGAATACGTTTTGAAAGCGTCGGCCATTTGACGACAACGTGACCATGCTTAAACGGAAAGCTGATCATTTAAAATTTTCAGTTATCTGTTTTGGATAAGTCTTGTTTTTATGTCCATCGTCTTTGTCATGTTGAACTGATTATGTTAATTGTATTTTAATGAATATTGTCCTGAAGAAGGTTTATTAAACCGAAACGTCAGACGTTGACATTTCATTCATATTGAAACAACATAATTGCATTTAAGGATTTTTGTTTGTTTTTTCCAAATATTTTTCTTCATTCTGTCGGATTCATATCCATTTATATTTGCTTACATAAATATATATATATATATATATATATATATTCTCAATATATATATATATATATATATATATATATATTCTCAATATATATATATATATATATATATATATATATATATTCTCAATATATATATATGTATATATATATATATATATATTCTCAATATATATATATATATATATATATATATATATTCTCAATATATATATATGTATATATATATATATATATATATATATATTCTCAATATATATATATATATGTATATATATATATATATATATATATTCTCAATATATATATATATATGTATATATATATATATATATATTCTCAATATATATATATATATATATTCTCAATATATATATATATATATATTCTCAATATATATATATATATATATATATATATATATATATTCTCAATATATATATATATATATATATATATATATATTCTCAATATATATATATATATATATATATATATATATTCTCAATATATATATATATATATATATATATATATATATTCTCAATATATATATATATATATATATATATATTCTCAATATATATATATATATATATATATATATATATATATTCTCAATATATATATATATATATATATATATTCTCAATATATATATATATATATATAAAATTATAAAAAGTCAATGACTAATGTTGAATTGTTAAATTATAACAGGAAAAAATAGTATTAAAAAGCTTTTAAATTTTGCAAAAATTAGGCAATCAACCATTCAGAGGATACCAAAAGGTTGAAACCAAGGTAGCATGATCAGCTGATCTCCTAATTTTTTCAAATATATATATATATATATATATATATATATATATATATATATATATATATATATATATATATATGTATGTATATATAAAGTGGATAGTGTTGAGAAATAACATTATAAAAATAACCCCAAAACTGCACCCAGATTTATAATCATTTCCACTCAATAGCTCCTAAAATAATTTGAAACATATACTGTTAATGCCTACCCAAATAACTGTTAGAATAATAAAATAGGCCTACCCATAATTCATCACTGAGTAATATATATAAACAGTTGAGAACAAAACACAATTCACATCGTTTGACAATTGCATTTAAGCATGAAACAGACAATTTGCTTTTATATTTATATACATTTTATCTATGATATTGAGCATTTTAACTCAAAAATATAACATACCTAAAAATTATTTATATATATATATGTGTGTGTGTGTGTGTGAGTATTGGTTCATCTTTGTTTATGTAGAGAAATGCATAGCCACAACACCATATATATATATGTATCTACACATACACACACACTTATATATATATATATATATATATATATATATATACCTGCATGTCTTTATACAAATATATATGTGTGTGTATCCTTCATAGCTAAGGTAGGTCTGTGTTTAGGGATGGGAGGTAGATTTCAAATCAATGCTGTCAAAGGAAACATAAAAATATGAGTGATGAAACAACAATGTATATGTTAAAAAAAATTTAACATTATAAAATATTTCTTGATTTTCCTCTTGCCAATAAGGAAGGAAAAAAATTGTGAATCTCTTTACAAAGGGTCGCAAAACATCATAAATCAACATGACTGACAGAAGCCTTTTTTGGATTAAGAATAAAAATAATACCTCCATAAAAAAAACAAAAAAAACATACCCCCACATGCCATCAAATAGCACTTGTAAGTTGTTTATCTTCATAGCAAGGCAGAATTGGATGATTCAAAAGTAATTAAAAACAGATTCCAGAAATTTGCTCAAATTCTATTTATCATAAATTGTACAATGATATGTGTCTTTTTTCTTCTTTACTCTCATGCAACATTAGCCATTATTCTTTATACTGCCTGTCATCACTATTTTGTTTTATCATCTACGTAAATATAAGTATTATATAAATCCAGAATATAAGTATAACTTAGATTAAACTGCATTTAGATTAACTTTAATATAATTATATATATAGATATAATATACAAGATCTTTTTTCATACTCACATTCACCCAATACAAGGCTCATGAGTCATTCAAGGTAAAGGATTACAGATCGAGGTTGTTCTTTGAGCATAAGACGAGGAAGTGAAAAGTGCAGTCTATGAAGATATGTAGAGAAGATAATGATTAACACTAGGTTTATAATAATTATGGAAGCATCCTCTTGGGAGTCTGTTCCACAAAGTGACTTTTCTAAAATCTATTTCTCTTTTATTACATAATATTGTCAGGCTTTATTACATTTTGTCCAAGCACTTGAGTTGTTAATAAACTCAAAATTCTCATTGAAACTTACTATGCTTTGCTTTATTGAAAATATTATATAGATAAATGAATTGCCTCCATTTGTAGGGGACATTGTCACCGGCCCCTGGGTTGGGCTGAAAGCAGCCTATCATGGCCTCTTTTTCCCTGGGCCACCAATGAGTCAACGCAGACTAAGTTTAGCTCTGTAAAACTCAACCAGCAGCCACATGGTTTCCAAAAATGGAGCATCCAAGAATACATCGGAACGAGGATGTCCCATCAGTTGCAGCAAAGCATTCGAAAACTGAATCCCTCTTCAACCTGAAGACAAATACATTCCGACATTGCAACAAAAATGTGAAGAACTGTTAACCGAACAAACTTTACTGTCACCAGTTAAGTCCTCGCAAAAACCACTGTTTTTTGCAACGATTTTTAAACTCAATTTTTCTATCTTCCCTTCTTTTTCTTCCTCTTTCTGATATAAAGCCTTTCTTTTTTCCACTCAAGTTTAGCGTTGTCCTGTTTTCTCTTGCCATGTCACATCAATGTTCTTTTTACACTTATTTTCTACAGAAGATAAATTGTTGGTCACATAAATTCAAAGGGTATAAAAACCTGCATAGCTTAGTCTGTTAATAATTTTAAAAAGATAAACCAATGGAATTTCTACAGGGGTTAACAAATAGAATGTTTTCATTGGTCTTGCATATTTCTGAAATTACTGACAAGAGATGATTATTAGAAGTACATTAAATATATTTAAATATAATCACATTAATAGTTAAATAAAAATAAGTGTGGCTAGAGAGAAAGTGTTGGGTTATCTCCTCCTGATTTTCAAAACTGCTACTAAGGGGACACTTTCCGGACTATAAATACTTGGCAATAATTCTTTAGCACTCTTACTTTTTCCGCTTATACATCAACATGTAAATCTTTTATAGAGAATGCACTTCCCTTTGGGAAATGCATGAACAATACATACATACACACATGCATACATATGCACATTCACTCACTACACATACATACACACATGCATACATATGCACATTCACTCACTACACATACTTCAGACCAAAAAGATTTTCACATTCATTTGTTACTCCTATTATTGTCTTTGTTGCTTGTAACTCCTTTTTTTGTACATATATATTGGTTATTGACATTTCTTTCCTCTTTATTTATGTGGATTCACATCCTGAGTCTGCCGTGTTTGTAGTGGGAATTCAGGAAACACATGTTTTTATCTGTCAGTGCATACACTGACCCACAACGAAAGAAAGAAAGAGTGAAGAAATAGAAAAAGTGAAGAAATATTAAGAAAGAAAAAAATATACCTTTTATTTTTACAGTAAAGTTCATCCTGTATAAGGCCTGGTGGCCACTCAAGATAGAGTGTAATGTTAAGGAGTAGTTTATATGGATAAGAGGGGAAGATAATGGTTACATTTTGACATGAACTCATTAAGATTGTAGTGATCAAGAAAACATCTCCTTGAGAGTCTGTTTCACAGGGCAAGGGTTTGTGGGAAGAAGCTGTTTGAGTGGAACTTACTTCTCACCAATGGAATACAGTGGGAATGTGGGTGGTTTGCTACTTTGTAAGAGGCATGAGGGATCCTAGCCATGAAGATTAGACCTAACGGAACCAAGGAATGTAGTTTATCCAAGCACTGTCCATGGAAATAGTGAGATACTCACGACATTGCATCTGTGAGAGAGAGATTGGAGGATTGAAAATAATTCTTTTTCAACAAGCACTTGGAGACACTTTTGTACACTATCAAGACTGGAAAGTGTGGACCAGGTTTCTCCTGCCCAAGTATGGCAACAGTACACCATTTTGGGCCTGATCTGGCCCTTGTGAAGTTAGATGATAACATGAGGAGTCACGTACTTACTGGAATGGTACAGGGAACCAATCATATGCAAGAAAGAAGAAATGAGTGGAAAGAGAAAAAGTGAAGAGAGAAAGAGGGTGGAAATATAAAAAAATAAAGAAAATAAGAAAGAAAGAAAGAAAAAGTATGAAAATAGAAAAAAAATGAAGAAATATTATGAAAGAAAGAAAGAATAGAGAAAAGAAGAAACAATGTGGAGTGGGGAAGGAAGAATGAGTAGAAAGAAAGAAAGAAAGAAAGAAAGAAAGAAAGAAAGAAAGAATGGTAAATATCATAATGTCAGTATGAACTCCATAATATTTTTCATGGATGTATAGTACACACTTCACCAGGGCTATATACAGTTTTAAATTCAGAGTAGTCATTCTCCTAGATGAGTTGCCAGCCATGGCCACAGAGTGCAATCTGCTGTCCTATTTAATCCATAGTTGCTGAGGAAAGAGATGGACCCTTACATTTCTGAAGAGTATTTATGTGAAAGTGAATTTAATGCACTCAACCAGACTCCAAAATCAACTCGTCACTGAATTGTTGTTCCAAGCAACTAATCATTACACCATCTACACATCCATCTGAGATTCTATATCTCTAGATATAGCATGTAGGATTCTATATCTCTAGATATAGCATTTGGGATCCTATATCTCTAGATATAGCATCTGGGACTCTATATTTCTAGATATAGCAGATCCATCTAGGATTCTATATCTCTAGATATAGCATCTGGGATTCTGTGTCTCTAGATATAGCATCTGGGATTCTGTATCTCTAGATATAGCATCTGGGATTCTGTATCTCTAGATATAGCATCTGGGATTCTGTATCTCTAGATATAGCATCTAGGATCCTATATCTCTAGATATACCATCTGGGATGCTATATCTCTAGATATAGCATCTGTGTTTCTATATCTTGAGATATAGAACATCCATCTGGGATTCTATATCTCTAGATATAGAATCTGGGATTCTGTATCTCTAGATATAGCATCTGGGATTCTGTATCTCTAGATATAGCATCTGGGTTTCTATATCTCTAGGTATAGAACATCCATCTGGGATGATATATCTCTAGATATAGCATCTGGGATGATATATCTCTAGATATAGCATCTGGGATCTTATATCTCAAGATATAGCATCTGGGATCCTATATCACTAGATATAGCATCTGGGATGCTATATCTCTAGATAAATTAGACAAATACATTTATTTCAGCTGAAATGTAAAGAGTGTAATAATTACTTGTGAAAAATATTCTTTGTCAAAATGGCTAATACTGTAAAACTTCTGATAAGAATACAAGATTAATTCTTTTATGTATAAATTAATTGTTCATTCATTTCCAGAATCTGTCAAATTAATGCCATTCATGGAGGGTATGTGGTTTTTGGAATTTCTTTGAGCATTCAATCTTCTTGCAAAGCATTTATATATACATATTCCTGACACATCCAATTGTCTTGTATGTGTATAACCTAAGTTCAGTTACGTTCACTTTCTATTTATCTGGGGCTATACACCACGACTTTTGTGACTTGATTTTTCCACCTGGTGTCTCTGAAGTCAACTTCTATATCAATTCTAGAGTTCAATTAACATTCTGAAGTGACACCAACTATAAAGCTTAGTCAGGTATGTCTTAGAGTGAACATAGCACATATTGATAAATCCCCAATATATAGAGCAAAGAAACAAACTTTTGATTTACACAAATCTCATATGCATTAATAAAAGATTATTTTCCCATTTAAATCTTAATATGGATTGATATTTGATAACTTTCATCAATCTTTCAAAAACTGATTTAATTTATTTACAGAAGTTTTTATTAAAAATTGTTTACCATTTTCATATGTATCTCTTTTAATGGTAACGATAATAGCCATTTTCTTATAAGAAAACACTTGGCTTTTATTGACCAAGCAGCCAGTATTATTGTGAATTGAAATCTATAAAAATAATTTTCCAAGAAATCAGTTTCTCAAGTCCAGTTACTGTTATTACTCCTCCCATTACTGATGGGGAATTCCCTCCTACACACACAGTCAAAAATAACAAATATTTTCTACAAAAAACAAATGTACATCAAACTACAGACAAGATGAATTTTCACTTAGAAATATCATAAAGAAATACACTACCCCAAGTGATCCAAACAAAAAGATCAAATCAATTATCTATTACAAAAAACTACAACAGCTAACCTTATCCTCAAAAATAACAACACACCAGCAAAATCAAAATTACAATGAATGAACATTATCTTTTAGTTTAAATGCTCCTTAAGGAACTGTGTTCCCGATCAAACTGAATTGATAAATAATTTTATTGGTCCCATGACTATGTGCCTATCCAGACGCTTTATGTTACACCTATCTGACCACAGCTCTATTAGAACACATTTAAACACATACAAAGACTGAACAGACTCAATCTGAAACATACTAGGAGAAAATAAAAACAATAACCTCAGGCACATGTAAAAAATGATTAAAAATAATGGAAACCTTAATAATAAAAAAGAAAAGGCCAACACTTAATAATATTAACTACAAACACAGCCACAATGTGCTAACAGTGTTCGGAAAATAAAACATTTCTATAACTCTAAAAACATACACATAACCCATACACCCAATTAAGAAGCAAAAATAAAATCATCCTTGATAATGGCTAAAAGTATAGCTGAAATCACTTGGAATTATAGAACATTTGGAGAGTTTCTACACACTCTGTGTCCAAAAAAGAAAACACTTGTCAAACACAAGAAAAATGAAATAAAATGCTTAATCATAGTACCTTGGCTGTCATCTTTAATGAAACATGTATAAATGAAGTATTGCTGCCTAAATACACTATATATATATATATATATATATATATATATATATATATATATATATATACACACAAATATAATTATAATAGATCACACATATAGTCCTGGTGTTAATAAAACAGTGCTCAAGAAATATGTATATTTATTGATATGGATGGCGATTTGAGATACCGATGGAGACATGACCAGGTACTAAAGGCTTTGGCCAAAGCAGTGGCTGCAGCAATCAGTGTTAGCAGTTTCAAGCCAGAAACAAAGGCGATTAACTTCATCAAAGCTCCCTCCCCCATATGTAACTGTAGAATAACAATACAATAAACAACACTTACCGGCATAAGAGTCCCAGCTAGTGTCCAGCTGGCAGACAAAAATAAAGCCGGTTGTAACTTAATACAAACCCTGAGGATTTATTGCAACAAAGGTTACAATTGTGGCACAAGGCCAAAAAGGGGAGGGGGAAAAGGCTGGTCAACACTTACTATCTTATACCTAGCTAATCTGACTCACGACCCATTCATACATTACAATTTACTCATTCACCACAAGAACTCATCCATCACCGTTCAATCCTCCAACCACCATAATACCACATCCACTCCAAGGGAACCTACCAAAACGCGCCCCAATCCATAAAAATTTGATGATACATAAATGATATACATAAAATTCTAATAATGATAGAATGCAAGGGGAGGGAGGTGAACCCAATAATAAATAAAAATAAAAACAAAATACAAACTAAACATAACACATGTTAGTAGGGACCGTCCAACCCTCAAAAACAGAGAGGCCGCTGTATTCTGCCCAGGGGACAGAATCAAGAGACGCTCTCGCTAAGGGAGTGGGAAAGCGGAGAAAATATTATGCCGGAATGGGAAAATGTAAAGCTGACCCTGTCGAGATAAAAAAGGGGGGGGGCCAAAACAAACTGGGGAGGTTGGGAATCTCGACTTGGACCATAACCAAAGAGCAGCCGGGATACAGGCCAGGAACAACATTTACTCGCATTAACTAGGTACACTGAAGCTTGTCTAACCTAACCAAGGGGAGGGTTCCACAGGAAGCCACCCCGATGTGCAATAGGTTGACCTAGAAGAGAAAATCAAGGCTAGCCCCGGTCACACGAACCAAGCTCGCCTCTTTTACCCACCTTTCGCTAAAGACTGTCGAATGCAATCGTTTTCTATCAGATCTAATCTTCATCTTGAGCTGATGCTCAAAGAATAGGATTAGATGCTGATGAGAAAGACGGTTGCCCCGCAAGACTTCCTCCTTTCGCGTCGTCCAAATCACCATCGAGTCGTGGCCAGCAGCGTCAGAAACACCATTCGTTTCACCCCGGAATACGGGGGCGACACATTGTCACACGCGTATGCGCGATCAATGGACACAAGCTGTTCGGGAGCGAGACGAGCCGTCAGCTCGCCGACATGGTCCCATAAGGGGCGGACCCGGGGGCAATGGTAGAAGGCGTGCGGAGCCGTTTCTTCTAAGCCAAGACCACACCGTTCACAGTCTGGCAAATCCGCCAAACCCCATATGAAAGCCTTGTCGTTGAGAGGCAGCCGATTCCGAGCCAATCGCCAGGTAAGCGAAAACTCAGGGTTACTGAGGTAATCCGCCGCTGGCGCCGAAGACCAGTAGGAGCGATACTCCTCCTCCGACAAGCCGAGCGTATCACGTAGGGAATCCTTCGCGGGCCCCTCCACTAATCCACGATAGAAGACCTTCCTAGGCCGTGACAGGTCACTGGACCGGGGAATGGCCCTCAAGGCCGACCGACACTCGCGGATGAAATCCGACTCGTCCCGGGGTTTACGACGGCGCTCAACCCTCGAGATGGGGGGACTGATGGTAAGGCTAGGGAAGGCGTCCCTAACAATCCCCTCCAGAATCGGATCTCTCCCAGTCAATGCGCGGCGTAGGAAAGCCAACCTAGAGGCACGGACGTGACTCAAGAGGTGCGGCATTCCCAGCCCCCCATGACACGGACGTTTAGTGCAGACTCGTCTGTCGACCCTGTTCACGCGTCCCCTCCATAAAATGGAGGATAGCGATCGCTCGAGCGCCTTCCAATGGGTCCCACAGAGAGGAAGTACAGACAATCGATAAAGAATCAGGGGGAAAATGTATGTAACACACACCTCCGCCCTGCCCTTCACGGACAACCGCCGTCGATTCCAAGTCTTGCCGGCAGAACCGACCTTTGCAAGTACTTCAGACCAATTCTTCTCCAGCTGGAGGTCCGGTCCAAACCACACTCCAAGAATGCGGACAGGTCCATCCGTCCAACCGAAGCGGCCCGGAAGAGCGACCCCCTTCCAGGCACCTAACCGCAAGCCGGAAGACTTGTCGCGGTTTATCTTGGCCCCTGTCACCTTCTCGTACCGGTCAAGCGCCTTCTGTACCGCCTCGATATCGTCCCGGGACGACACGAAAGCAGATACGTCATCGGCGTACGCGGAAACCCTGGCTCGAGCCCCTCCAGGAACGGCGATTCCGCGTAGGGCCGGACTGCCGGTCTCGTCCTTCAGCCGGCGAAGGAGAGGCTCCAACGCCAAAGCATAAAGGAGAGGCGACAGCGGACAACCCTGACGAACCGACCTAGACAATTTTGCTTGGATAGACATGGTCTATTCTCACCAAAGATTTCTGTGGACTTTTTAAGCATTTTATTTTGTTTAATTATTCATGTATTAATTTTTTTTAAGCAAGTTCACCCCAAGCAAGTCAGTAAAGCCACTAAGATACAAGTGGTTACTGGGTATGGAAGAATGAAAAAAAAGAAACATTATTAAGGAGCAGGAACAAAAGAAATGTAATCAGGAGGAAAGTAATAGTGATTGACACTGCATTTAAATTACTCATTATTAAAATCAAGTGGAAAGCATGGAGCCAGAAGAGAGTTTCACAAGTGAAAAGTCTGAGAAAAGAAAGTGTTAGCATAGAACTTATAGTTTCATGTAGCCAGCTCAACTGTAAATTGGTGAAATATCTCGTACTGTGAGTATCTTCATAAAATCTAGGTACCATAGTGAAGAGTTCATCCAAACAATGACCATGAAAGTATTTATAGAAAATACAAAGGGAGGCAACTTCATATCAATGGGAAAATGACTGGAGCTGAGATATCACATCAGGACCAATAATATTGCTGATTCTTCTTTGGATTTATTTGAAATATTTTAAATATATTTTTCTTTAATTTAAAAAACAAAAAACGAATTTTATGTTGTCTTGAGAAAAGTGCATTTAATAAGAATTCAACAAAATTTACTCATTTTCATTTATTAGGCAACAGATTACATCACTCCATAGTTTACCTTTCCTTACACAGTATACATTTTAGACCATATTCTTAAATTTAAAAATATTTATCCTCTATTTTACTTTTATGCATAAATGCAAGTTATGAAATAAAATCTGCACATTTACGTTGATAAAGTTCCTCAAGGAACAAAGCGTGTTGTTACATAAGAGCTTTTCATTTTGCCTTTCTCATTAATCAGTTCACTCCAAGCAAGGCAATAATGCCACTAAGACGCAAGGGGGTACTGGGAGGGAAAGAAAATAAGATTTTAGAAAGAACTGGAAACCCAATATGTGTATATATATATATATATATATATATATATATATATATATATATAATAGAAAGAAACTAAAAATATAGCAAGTCTAGAGCCAGGCCAATGCTTAGATATTTTTTTTAAAGTGTTCAATATATAATTCAGAAAAATTGAATTTGTAGAGCTGGTAATATAATATTAGATTAGGAAAATTCCATAGAGTACGTTAAGGAGAGGTAATCCTTACAGATGTATTAATAATGTTAGTGTCCTGTCAGGAAGAGAAACTGACCATAGTGATGTTCCCAGACAAGACCAATGAGTTAAACCAGCAGAGGCTAAGCTAATGTCAAAATGGAGAGATACCAGTATGAGCCTGGATGAACAAAATTATTTTTTTTTGGTCTCTCCAGCTGTTCTCCTATATTATCCCTGTTGATATAATCTGATTTCTGGCATTTTGATAGTTTATTTAAGTGGGCATAAATAGTGTTACAGATTAACCATCCACAAGTAACTGCCCTGATGAGACCGTAAGGTCAAAACCCATATAGGGCATTGTGCATGGACTTTTCCTAATCTTATATTTATATATATATATATATATATGAAATATACTCTTAATACATATATACTTTTAATAGATACTTGAAATAAAATATAGATAGATTTACGAATATACTTGTAGACCTAATGACATTTTTTTTGTTAATTTTTACACATTATAAGGCCCTAGAATTTCTCAGGCTTACAGAATCATATGAAGAACTAAAGAAGAATTAAAATATAAAAAAGAGCAAATTTTAGTGAGATTAAAAAAGGCAGGCATGACTGTAAACAAAGACAAGTGTAATTTTGACAGGAAGAAGATATCATATTTAAGATATCAAATATCAAAAGAAGGCATATCACCTGGTGATAGACTAACATAGAAAATAACAGAAATAGCTGCTCCAACACATAAAAAAGAATTACAATTCTTTTTGGGGCTAATAAATTTTTATAGTAAATATATGCTAAGATACAGTGACATAATAGGGCTATTTGCAAAATTATGAAAACAAACCAATGAATTTAACTGGACACAAAAACAAACTATAGCTTTTGAAACACTAAAAGATACTGAAGAACAAATCAATAATAAAAGTTTTTGATCCACAGAAAGAAAATAACATTAACCACAGAAGTGATTGAAAAGGTGATTACTGCTATTCTATCACAATAAGAAGACACAATCATGTACATATCAAGAATGTTAACCTTAGAAGAAACTAACAACTTAAATATTGAAAAAGAAGCACTAGTGATTGTATGGTGCACGGAAAGGGCACAAAAACATTTTCATAGGGAAAAAATTCTTATTAAAATCAGAACACAAACCATTAGAATTCATATTTAACCTCAAAAAAGTCACTTGTCAAGGATTTTGAGATGGGCAATAAAAATCATGGCATTTGATTCTGACATAGTATATGTAAAAGGGATCACTATCCCTTGTGTAGAGGCTTTATCAAGATTACAGTTCAAGAATGAAACAGAAGAAAAGCTGGAAAATACTGAAGATAAAATAATACACTGGGTAAAAATGGATATTCTTTCTCTAAATAGACTCAAAACAGAAACAAAGCAAGACCCAATATTATGTAGAATAGTAGGGAGAATAAAAAATAATATATGGAGCAATTGCCTGATAGCAGAATGACCCTTTAAAGAATCAAAACACAAACTAACCATAGAAAATACTGAGAAGGGACATTTTAAAAGGAGTACATGATGATGTGCATTGTGGCATAACAGCAACACAAAGAAGACTAAAGTTACAAGCCTGGTGGCCAGGATATTCAAAAGATGTAGAAAAATATGTTAAGAGATGTGCAAAATGTGCGGAAATAAAAGAAAATTCAAGCCAGCAAAAATTCACTCATAGCCCAAGATAGCAGGGCCATGGGTTAGGATCCACATGAATTATGTACATATCAAAGATAGGGGATTGTTCTTAGTATTAGTGAACTGATATGCAGGATGGTCAGAGGTTGTCAGAGTAAAAGACAGAAAACCCACCACAACAAAGCAAGCACTAAGAATGATATTTTCAAGGAATGGCGTACCTCAGAAAATAGTCACCGACAATGCACTCAAATTTTGCAAAGAGAACTTATATGCATGGTTAAAACAGATTGAATGCATTCCCTACAAGACACCACCATCACTGAAAATCATATGTCATTGCAGAAGGAATGGTAAAAATGGGATTAAAAGCATTCTCACCACTTAATGAAAACAGAAGCGTATCTACCAAAAATGTTCCTCACATAGATCCATTCCGCATGCAGGAAGAAAACTGAGCCCTTCAGCATTAATGGGAAGACAAATCAGAGCCCCATAACTATATCCTTTGCAACAAAAGAAAAGGTATGGTATAGAAAGAATAAACAGTCTAATCCAGGAGAAGGAAATTTTGTGATACAAAAATGACATAACACGGCTATACTTGAGAAAAAGGGACAACATATACTGGAACATGCAGATCAGTTCAGAAGCAGAGATGTTGTAGAAATGGAAGATCAAGAACAAGAAGAGACAGAATGTTACAAAAGTGAAACAGGGCAAGAAATGGAAGAAAGTGGGAATGAAAAGACGGACAAGAGTGAAAAAGAAAATGAAGAGAGACCGAAATCAACATTAAAGAGAAAACAAGAAAGACAAAAGGAAGGATAACACAATATGAAAATAATCAGGAATAGTAAAAGAAAAAACAAAGGTATATGACCTCTCTGATTCAGGGAGGTGTAGTATCATATGGAAATTAGAGTGGCAAGTATAAATAGAGAACAACTGGCAAACATGGGGAACAGCTATACCTAGCAAACCCGGTTGCTATTCAGGACACAGTGAACTGTTTTATGACTACTACTATGCAGAGAGATATTTAAAACATAACACTCTTGAAAGAATAAAGTTGTAGATTTTTAATGAGATTCCATCAAATTCTTAAAAGTGGATTTGAGTAAACCTGTAGATCTCAGAAAGGACTTTCCTTCTTTGAACCTCGTGGACTGATATTACAGAATCACAAACAAAGAATTGTACCAAATAATGGAAACCACATTACTTGAGGACTATTAACAGAAATAATAACTAAACTGGATAGCACTTGTAACTTGAAGGAAGAATAATGACATACTCAAGATGTTGACATTCCACATGACTTCAAACAAATGGTTAGGAAGGAAACCCCCATCAATACAAAAAGATCAAATCTAGACTTGAGAAAGTTATTTTCCTGAAAAATTGTTTCAAGAGAAAGATTTTAGAAATATCAACCAACAGTAGAATTGACAGCTTAGTCAATGAACGTCAAATGTTTTCACATAACGAAACAACTAATATTACAATTAATAAAGTAAGCTTTATCATAGAAAACAAAAGCATAATACTCATCCCATAATAGTTGATACATTTACATATACATTTCATACACTAAATATAATATTACAAGACAGAGGTAGTAACATATACAAGGTTTAGCACTATCCATATTTCTTTATTCTTTTGTCATCATGATGAGTAAGTATGTTAAAAGTTGGCAATTATGCTCCCCTCACAACTTCTTATACTTTGTAACTCAAAGCAATTTTTTCATTTTTTGACTTTCCTTCATACTGTTTATTCTGCCATCCATTTATGCGTTTATCTGTGGGGTTTCGTTCGAAACCTCCTACTTTCAATATGCCTAATGTCATATTCTCCAAACCAATTACAGGGCAGAGGGAGGTGTAGTATTTCATGCAAATTAGAGAGACAAGTATAAATAGAGAACAACTGATGAACATGGGGAACAGCTATACCTAGCAAATGTGGTTGCTATTCAGGACATGGAGAACTGTACTATCACTAATACTATGCCGAGAGTTATGCAAAACATAACAATGGCATCACTGATAGGGTCATTAAATTCAATATGCCTAATGTCATATTCTCCAAACCTTCTTTTCTCATTATGTGTTGCAGAAATTTCAGCTGCCTTTTTCTGATTCTAATCTCAAGTGGCTTTTTCTTTTCATTTCCCTTAAAAATTATGCATTTCTCATATGTTCTGTTTTTGGCATTCCCAACATCCTTCTGTAGAACAATATTACAGTTTCTTCAGGCCTCCTCTTCATCTGTGAGGAAATTATCTGGCATTGATTGTCACTAGCAAGAGGAATAATCTAAGATGTTGGCTAGAAACAAGAAACATCAAAATAAAGTAATTTACATCTTTAGTAGTTAAGAAATATCATAGCATGTTAAAAACAGAATTTTTGACAACAAAAGATCGCTTCTTTAGACAGTTCATCATTCAGAGGTTATATACTCTCTTAATCTTGTGACCTGTTCAAAGTTTCTATGTTAAAACTGATATATAAATTTATTTGTAAAGAAAAATGGAGGTTTAGGATCTTATTGTTTTAACAGGAAGTCCTCTGGCATTCTGAATTTTTGCTTCCCTTGTATAGTAAATGGTTCCTTGTCATTTCTCCCAACAAGATCATTGTCTGTCTTTCAACAACTAGAACTGGATCACAGCCAAAATGTTAAGGGGTTAGGGTTAGGGGTAGAATGGAAGAAAGGTAAGGCCAACAAAGAATTCTTTCCTTTAATTTCATGTGCTATGCTTTTCCTATTGTTTTCAGACACCACTTTCGTTTTTCTCTAATTTTATTTTCCTTCTCAGAATTTATATATATATATATATATATATATATATATATATATATATATGTTTGTTTCCAATTTGAATAGTATTTTTGGCATTTGTTCTTGATTTGTTTGTAAGAACATTTTTCTAACTTTCTGGAAGAAAGAAACACAGAAACACATCTATAAAGAAGTATGTAAACACAGGCATACACTCAGCTATAGAATTCTCATAGGAAGGAGATTATGTCAAAAAATAATTTACCATATAAAATAAAATCATATTTGATCAAAATGTTGACAACTTGTTGATGTAGCTATGTATATACGCAAACAAATACTTGTACAAATATACAAAATTGATTGATTGATCTGTTTTATTGTTTATCAATCTTTTGCAGGTTATTTAAAGCCAAAAAATATTTTTTAAATTGTAAGAATTTTTTGAGATAATAATGATTTACTTGTACACGTCTTACTAAGTAACCTATAGCTGGGAGAGACGTAGATTCATACTTTTTCCAAAGGTATTTGTGTATAAGTGACTTGAATTTGACTTGAATTGGAACTCACCTCTCCAAATTCTAAATTTGAGTCATTATCCATTACACCATCTGCACATCCAAGCTTACCTGTCTAGATAGTGACCAGGCTTATCTTAAGTGATCATTCAAGAGTCATTCAATGTGATGTGGCCATAAGCCACAAATATACTAAAATACTAAAAGATGGCTGTAAACACAAAAGATATGTATTTTTGTCAGAATTTTTGAGATGAGGAGACATTATCATTATCATTTTTGAGATGAGGAAATATTATTAGATGCTTTATCATTTGCGTTATTATTCTCATCTTTTATCGGATATTATTTCTTCTCATTATAAATGTTATATATAAATGTTAGGAAATCAATTAATTGAAATCTCCCGAAGATACCGAAAGGTTGAAAAAAAGGTAGTGAAATCAGCTGATTTCCTAATTTTTTATGCTTTTCGTTTCTACTTAAAAGCACTACCTGTCTATATCTCTGAGATGAGGTATTATGATTATTTACATTATTTAAATTATTTGGACTGTTATCCTCCTCTTTATTGCCATATTCCTAATGAGAGAGTTGGGTTAAAGGGAAATAACTGAAACATCTAGAAGAGGCATGGCACGTGTGACTAGAACAATCTAACACAGTGGACAAAATAAAGAGTTCGGTTTGAAATTCCAATCACCTGAAGAAGGCTGGAGTGTAGAACAGCTGAATTGTTGTGAATATAGCACTGAACATGAGCATAACAGTGCAAATAATTTAAATAAATGCTCTACATGTTAAATTTTTTATCTTTTTATATGTGTATAGAGCACTTTTTAATACTGCTGTTTCCTGGTCTAATTCAACTCTAACCATTAACATTTTCCTGTATTATACATATATATATATATATATATATATATATATATATGTGAAGAGTGAGAAAGAGAAATATATATGTGTATGGGTGAATGTGTGCTTCTGCAGTAGATTATATGTATGTATAACTCGCAGTGTATATTAAAAAGTTAAACTATGTAATTTCAGAACATCATTTTCCCTTTTGGTGTGTGCACGCATGTCTGCGCGTGCATGCATCAATTTCTGCATAAGCTGTTCAGCTTTCTCTTATCAATGTCATAAAAGAGAATTTCTGACATAAATGCCATGTTTTGGCATCTCTTTGAATGTTGATGTTATGCAGAAATTGGCCAGCATGCAAAATGGCTGTGAATTTCGGTGTCGACATGATTGCTATCCACCTCTCATGAGAGATGCAAATGTCTTCATCGGACTCTGACTGTCAAATGTCTATGCCAAGAAGCAGACAGATTAATCAAAAAGCAATTAAATTTTAAAATCAATTTATTTATATTATAATTACATTGATATATATGAAGAAAAAAGATGCATAGAAAATATTGGCATCAATTTTATATATGTAGACAAAAATATAAATATATATATATATATCCATACAAATTTTATGAAACTGTATTGACAAGGTCTGTCTATTCAATTTTTTATAACTTCAATCCTGATATACAGCTCTTCATTTGGAAGCTGGAAAGATGTAATAAAAAGTTGAATAGACTGACCTTGTTGTTGGAATTTAATTGAACTTGTTTGGATAAATTCTTACTGACAAAATACACTTGATTTAAATTATATAAATAAATGCATGACAGGCCAAATGATTTCACCCACCTTCAAAGTACTGCCTAAAAACTAGTGGGTTTCGGTCTTTTGCAAAATTTTCTAAATTACTAAATCACTTTGGACCAGAGTCCTCAAAGGTAATCTTGTAGAAAATAAATTAATTAAACACATCTATAGATTTCACATAATTTCTTTCTCTCTCTCCCTATATATATATATATATATATATATATATATATATATATATATATATATATAGATATATATATATATATATATATATATATATATATATATCAGAGTGTTTGGGTGTCAATCGCTGAACACTGCAGAAGATTTAGAAAGAGTTGGCAGAGTCTAATGGTGATTACGAAGGTGCTTGGAGTGATCACTAGTGATGGCGACATTGTGCCTCCATCCATCTTCCCACAGGGCCTCAGACTCAACACAGTGGTCCACATCAAGTGGATTGAGGAAGTAGTACTGCCCTGAGTTATGAGGGTGGCTGTTGGAAGACCCCCATGTCTGGCAACATAACTCTGCACCATGCCACTTAAACAGGAGAACCCAGTCTTACATCTGGCCAACTAACTTCCCAGATTGCAACTCCCTTGATTATTATGCGTAGGGTGCAGTTGCACGAAACACAAATAGAACTTCTTGTAATACGAAGGATGAACTGATGACAGCATTCACCAACTTAAACAGGAGGCTGCCCAGAAGATTCCAAAATTGTCTGGAGACCATGGTTGAAACCAATGGTGATTTTATTGAACCGTCCTGGGTAAGATGTTAAACTACGTCCAGCAGCAAGGCCTCTGATCAAGATGTTTTGATGAGCGTGGAACCACCTCTTAATTGCTGCTGTTCTCAGGCCCACCCTGACCCGAGGTGGTAGCACCTGTTAGGGACCCAGCTATGGGCAAATAGTTAACTATTACCAGCAATACTTTTTTGAAAAAAATATTATCAGCAAATCAATTTTGAAGGAAATATGTTACCAGAAACAGATACAAAATGTTGTCAGCATTAAATAACCCATTGAGGTTGATATGCCGTAAAAAAAAAAAATTATTGAATAAATTTACTCTCTAGTATTTCAAGATACTTTTGTGTAATTTTGGTAAATATATCTGTTAAAATGAGATATCAATATTATTTTCATTTTCATGCAATTTAGACGACAATTTATACATCACACTTTATAGATAGATGTGAAGAGATTGGGAAATATAGATAGATACCAACATCAAACCTACATGACTATAAAATCAAATTCGTAGAAAGAATAGACCACTTTATAAAATGCATAAGATGGAAAGTATTCTATTTCCTCAACAAAGACTACTACAACACCAATAATGTCAATAATATTAATAAATTTGGATTTACATCAATGAATTCCCCACCGCAAACAAATGACTTTTTGAAAATGACTTAACAATCAATAATTTGGATATAAGAAAATTCGACAATAATTTCAAAAAAATACTTGAAAAAGATTAAAAAATGATAAACAACTGAAATAAGTTATTTATAAAAACAGATAAATCTGGGAGAATGGATACCAACAATAACAATAAAGTTTTGACAAAGCAGTCACTAAATTTTACAAAACCACTAATAATGAAACAGAAAGTGACATAAATAAAGAAGCTAAAAACATAGACACTAAACTAAAATTAGACGACAGAATAAAACAACTATTAAAAGTAGAAACATTTATTAAATAAAAGACCATAAAGATAATTTCATGATCAGACCAACAGGCAGATTACTAAACCCCACAAAATTCAGAAAGTAAACAAACAAATACTAGAAAATATGTTTAAAATTCAGAAACATACTCAACATAAACCAATGTAAAAATACTAAAGCAACAATCAACAGGTTTAATAACTATTCCTTCATGCAATTAGACATGGAAGACTTCTACCCATCTATTAATGAGTATACAACACATTAAACTTAACAAAACAATACATGACTATCTTCAATGAGGATATAAATATAATTAAACTCTGCTGAAAACAAATTTTATGCCACAATAAAATAATATGAACAAAAGAGGGCCATAATAATAATAATAATGATAATAATAACTTTGATGCAACAATGAGTAGCTATGATGGCTTACCAATAAATAAACGGACAAATCTTAACAGTACATAAAAAACAAATATTAAATATATACCTTTATACATATGTGTGTGCATGTACATATATATATATATATATATATATATATATATATATATATATATATATACACAATCACCCAAAAGCAAACAAACCTAATTCCCCATAATTAATACCTGAATATATAACACCTGGGCAAAAACAAATAGCCTACTAATCATTAAATAAAAATGAAGCATTAAATAAATGATAAATAATAATATATGATATAAGCATACATTTAATTTAATACATATACACTATTTAACAATTTAAGAGATTTTGCCATTTTATATCATTAACTTTACTAATCTACTTTTTGTATGAATGATTCATTGTAATTTTAAATTGAACTGCACCACATATTTGATTTAAAAGAACTGATCTGACATGTAAATATTTGGGACAACAACTGAGACATTACTCTATTTATTGAACAATTTAGTTCATGCCACATTGATTGATAAACTCCTACAACAAAAAAGTTCTCAAATTACCATATTAGCAAAAAATAAATTAAAAAAAAATTCAACCTTAGCGTTATGACTGCATGCTCCAAAAACTTTTATCTATTAACAATAACACATTTCTAAAAAAACATATTTCGATTCACATTTAATCTTTTGTCTCTGATGCTAACTGGATTTACTAAAGACAAAATAATTTCCATACATGAGGATGACTGTGTGTACAGTTGAAAGTACTGTCAGATTAAAAAAAGACCTTATACAGCTTATAATTTTTAAAAACAATGATCATAAGAGTCATCGAGTGATTTGTAGGTTAATGCACCTTTAAAATTTCGTTAATGAAAAGATTTCACCATTTTATATCATTACCTTTACTAATCTACTTTTTATATGAATGATTCATTGTAATATTTAACAATTGTATATATGTGCATGCATGCAGCATGCATGTGGTAGCGTGCAGGAGTATGTACTATATATATATATATATATATATATATATATATATATATATGTAAGCAAATATATGGATATAGATCCGACAATATGAAGAAAAATATACGGAAAAAAACAAACAAAAATCCTTATATGCAATTATGCTGTTTTAATGTTAATATAATGTCAACGTCGGACGTTTCGGTCTAATAGACCATCTTCAGGACATATTCATAAAACATAATTAACATTAATTAACATTCAATTCAACATGAAAAAGACGATGGACATAAGAGCAAGACCAATTCAAACAGATAAATGAAATCTGTTATGAGATCAGCATTCTGTTTCAATATGACCATGTCGTCGTCACGTGGGTGATGTGAAAAAACGTATTCCTAAAATTTGAGTATTTTGAATGAAAAACGAAAAGAATTTTATTTTGATCTAAAACTTATATGTACATTTGTCGAGCATTAATCTTGCCAGAAAAGGGGAAATATTAAAGAAGCCAGGTCTAGTGTTCAGCGTGCGTAATAGCATCTTAGGATTTTTGTTTGTTTTTTCCATATATTTTTCTTCATATATATATATATATATATATATATATATATATATATATATATATATATAAAATATTCAAACATCAAATTCTATTAGCCCAACCAAATATAATTAATACCCAAAAAGTAGAATAAAGAACTTCCTAATTGTTAATAACAAAGCACATACCTTTTTATTACATGCATAGATGTGCACATGTGTGCATACATAAGTGTATAAATGCATACATATGCATATAAATTCAAACAATAATAAATAAATTTAATTATCTCAATATCAGAGAGAGCATGTGTAAATATAAAAGTGAACATAGAAGTCACCACTTAGAGGTGACAGTCTGTTTCATGCTATATGCAACGTCAGGTAACAAAAAACCTGACGATTGCATATAGCATGAAACAGACTGTCGCCTCTAAGTGCTGACTTCTATGTTCACTTTTATATATATATATATATATATATATATGCAGTTGCATGGATGGTATTCGGTTTCACACTTTTGCAATCTTCAAGGGTTACAAACTACTATCCATCCAACCACATATCCAGGATAATTTTGTCTTTTCCTATTTTGCATAATTCACCTGTCAAATTTGTTGTATTTAACCTATTGTTCTGAAAATAGATTTTATGTTTCTTTCTTTCTATATATATATATATATATATTATATATATATTATATATATTTATATATTAGCATATAAAAATAACTGGCATCATATGGTCATTAGATTCTGAAAAATGGATAAAAATACATTATTTACATTATTCGGACTATTGTTCTCATCTTTGTCGCCATATTTATTATGTTTTGACCATGGTACACTCCGGCCATCTTCATGTAGATAAAGGCATTAGTTATATCCAGTGTCAGGACCCAAATTTATTTCGGCTGTTGTATGCCCCAGCCTTCTTGAGGTGGTTGGAATGTTGAACTGAACCCTTTATTTTGTTCGCTGGGGTAGACTGTTCATGTTTAATGGATGTCATTTATCAGTTATCTCCTGTTAATTCCCAAGTTCTCCACTGCCTTAACTGGGTATTGAACTCACAGTCATTGGGTCCTGTCACTGGATCTAACCAACGCCTTTATTCACTATGCCATGTGTACTTGAGGAGTGTGTGTTCAATACCTGGTTAAGGCAGTGGAGAACTTTCAGAGGGAAATTAATAGGGGATAACTGATAACTGACATCCATTAAACATGGCATGTGGAACTAGAACAGTCTACCCTAGTGAGTGAAATAAAGAGTTCAGTTCGACGTTCCATAAACTACTACTCAAGGCCGGAGCGTACAACGACCGAAACGTTGTAATAAATATGGTGTCAAAGATAAGGACAATATTCCGAATAATGGCAATATTGGCATTGGAACAACTCACCATGAGAAATAGCAACTGTCGAAAGAAAAGAAGAAAAATGGAAAAAAAAAGAGAAAAAGCTGAAGTGTGAGTGTAAAGTAAAAAATAAATCTAAAAAACAAAAAAGGACAAATGATCATGACAGCTTACACCTATGCATATCTGCACAGACATCTGCATGAGCATGAATGCACACCCACAGAAATTGCTGCATGGCTGCAAGCACACAAACACAAGCAGAAAAATATAGAAAAAATTTACACCAATGTTAAATGTATAAAAAGGAAAAAAAATCAAAAATATATAAGCAGTAAATTGTGGATATCCTCTGAGGAGTGGGTGGACTCTGGAGTTGGGAAGATGAAGGCAACATCAATCAGCTAAGTGATAAACTGTTACTCATATTAATCCTGGATAGATAAAATATAGATTGACAGATATAGATGTTCCACACATCTATTCTAGGTTTAAAAAGAAATTTATGCCTACACAATGAATACAGTTTCCGTAAAAAGCATTCTAAAAACCCTTCACAACCCTAATTGTAGCAAACAACTAATCCAAAACTACTAGATTAACTAAAGGGTTGATAAACAATAAAAAGCAAATCAATCAATCAAGGGAAGTAATTAGGTAATGTCTGAAATTTAAATTAAATTTCTATTTTATTAATATTTTCCCTTAAAATTATTAAATTCACTATTACACTATGTTATGAAAAATGCTAATTAATTTTATTCTTATGTTATTGTATCTTTATTGAAATAATTATGCAATGTGTTTGTTTAAGATTATTTTCATATTTG